>JAJEJH010000182.1:376555-772939 GCA_026122585.1 Anacardium occidentale
TGGAAGAAGCCACCTGGGAGGTAGAGTCTGAGATCAGGGATAGATTCCCAGAGTTGTTCAGGTAAATTCTGGGGTCGGAATTTTGTTAAGGGGGGAGGTAATGTAGCATCCCAGGTTAGAAAAGCCCTTAGGGGTAGAGTTTTGGGGGTTAGAAATAGAATTCAGAGATAGATTGGGAGTTTAGCAGAATTCAGGGGTGAGTTAGTAACTTTCCAGAGCAGTGTGGCCTTCGTATGATGTCTTTAGGGAGGTTTTAATCATGCGAAGCGCGGGAAATGGATTTCATCCATTTTCCTAGGTGCACTCCCGTGCGCCATGCCTGCACGCCCGTGCAGGTGGGATTAAAGAAAGAGAGAGACGGGAGATTTTCATTTTCTCACCCATTTCAGCCAGCTTTCTTCTCCTTTTCAGCAGCTTCCAGCCCTAGGAGAGAAGTTCAGCTTCCAGTAGCTCCTAATCCAGCCAGAGATCAGAGAGAATAGCTTGAGTTTAAGCTTCCAACAGCCATGTCGAGAGGTAAGTGTTTCTTACTCTCTCCTTCAGTTTTCCAGCTTGTTTGATGTGGATGGAAATGTGAGTTTCCATTCCTAGCTTGGGATGCTATGCTTGTATGTATGTATGATGATGAGATGATGATTATATGTTGATTGCCATGCTTATTTTCCACCCAGAACCATGCATGCTTTGCTGTGTGTGTGTAGTGTGAGAAAACTTGATGTGCTAATGGTGGAATCAGTAGCAGTGGATGGATGTTGAGATTGATGATTGATATGTTTTATTAGAAGTGCCATTTATGCATATTTCCAGTTAATTTCAGTTTGGTTGAGAATCAGTTGGTTTCCAGCGCGTTTCAGATGAGCCATGTCTGAGCAGAGCAAGACACACGACCGTGTGCCCGCAAGAGCACGCCCGTGTGCCCTTGTTTCTGCAAGGACACGGCTGTGTGCACGAAGTGCACACGGGCAGAAAACGCAGGGACACGACCGTGTGTCCTGAGGGACACGGTCGTGTGTCCCATTTATTGCATGAAATGGCCAGAATTCCAGAAGCACACACGCCCAGACGCACGACCAGCACACGGTCCCGTGTGCTGGGGCACACGCCCGTGTGCCTTTGCCTGCACGGCCGTGTGTGTTCTACACGACCGTGTGCTTTCCTTGCACGGCCGTGTGTCAGCCAGTTTCTTCCAGAAATTCAGAAATTGATTTATTAAAGGTTTGGTAATCCATCCAAAGGCAATCAGACATCAGATAATTCAGAATTTAGTTAAGAATAGAAGCATATGCATTCAGAGCATAACATATAGTCTGAATGAGGATCTAGGGATCCGAATTCAGTAGTTTTCAGCAGTCAGAACCCAATCTATGGGTTTCAGTTTTAGGGTGAACTCGAGGGGGCATCTGTGGGACCCAACTTTCTGACACCAGTCAGTCAGCTCAGCAGTATATCAGCAGTTTATCAGATTTCAGCTTTCTCGCCAGTAGCTAGAATTTTCAGCCCACTTGGCCAGGATGCCGAATCCCTGTGTTCATCAGCCTGATCAGCACAGCAGGTACCTTCGGGTACATTCAGTTAGATGCTCAGATACATGCATCATCAGTCATTTTCAGATTCCAGCTCAGCATGTCATTTCATATATTCATATTGACGTGCATTAATCAGAAATCAGTAATCAGATAACAGAATAATCTGATAACAGCAGTAATCAGATAAATCAGATTCAGTGCCAGCAAGCGATTAGATGCATGAATAGGGCCGACCAGGTATGTATGCCCTTGTTTGCTGCTTGCTTGGGTTGAGGGAAGTAAGGAATGCTTACTGGGTGATCTTTATCACTCATCCCTTTCCTTCTTCCTTCCTTTTCAGGTCAGTTTGCTGCTGGCGAGGAGCGGGTGGATTGAGGCTGGTGAGGAGGATCCCACACACACTCTCCAGTTTGTATTTTATTTTCAGTTGGACCTGTGAGGTCTTGTACTTGTACGTTTTGTAAATGTATATGTACTCAGATGTAAAACAGTTGTACAGAACAGTTATATATATATAGTAAAGCCAGTTGGGCTCATTGTATATTTCAGTTTCAACTTCCGCTTGCAGTGTAAACTAGATCAGCAGTAGTATAGTATTTTCTTTTTCGTAGGATTCTCGTCTCGGGTACCCAAGTTCCAGTTTATTGAATAAAAGATCAGTTTCTTTCAGCAGCAGGGGTACTCGGGGCGGCGGGTCCTACAATCAATATTGGTGATCTTCTAAAAAATAATACCGCAATCTTGTTGGCTAGAAACATGATGTTTTGCATCCAAAAATTCCCACCTCACACTTTAATAGACAAGGTTGTGATGGATGCAGAGACTTTAATGGAATCCAGAAACAAACATAGAATAATTGACAATGCCCATCTCCCACCTGGTGTCACTACTTCATTACCATTCTGACTGGTGTTCAGTTCAAAACAAAGTATTGATGAATTGATATGCCAAGGAACATAGAGAGACCAAAAACATACACGCTCCTCATGTAAGTTGTATGAAAGCAATCTCAGCAGCAGCTGCAGAAATGAAAATAGATCCGACACTGCTTTATTTTTAATGAGTTTTGTAAAGTTTTTCAGGAAAGTTTGTAGCCTTCTTTGCATCCTTTCCTTTAGCAATATTAATTTGCAGCCACATAGGCACACAAACAATGTAGGACATGTTAGGGCAGTAGGAGTTTGCTTTGATACTAAAGCAAACTAAGTTATATTTTTTTTTGTTAATGTTTTGCTGAAATTCAATGAGTTAGGTAAACCAATGTGGCAAGTTGTTAGAAGTTAGTAAGGTGATATGGTTATTAAATAAATATGTATGATAGTCCATGTTTGTACTTATTATGAATTTGATGATCTCCTATAAAAAGAGACTTTTGTTATTGGAAATATATAGATAGATGAGTTAGAAAAAAAACTACATCTTCTAATTCAATACTTTTTCTGGTTTTTGAATGTTCATCTTTCATAAAATACTTTGATTGAATTTTAGTTATAATCATTGATTAATCTCTTAAACCAAATAGGACAAAGATTCAAGTCATAATTTTGACTTGAATATTCGACCACTTTAACAATATTTATAAACTTGATTCGTTTGTCAATCCTCTTTAGTTTTGATGTAGGAACTGTAAAGCCTCCATTTTCAAGCTTCCCAATAATTGAGCCTCCATCAAGCATGTACAAATTTTGCACCAATCATTTCATCCTATGTATGTTGAACAATGAGAAGCTAACTGACTCAAAGCATTAATGGGTGCAACATTTACAAATATTGAGCTACCTAAAGCATTGTTGCCATAGAGGTAGTGTATCCTTTGTTTTTGAATCCGGGTTTGGATTCTTACTACTAGAGAATGATGGAGGAGCATCAAATTTATGATATTTAATAGAAGCCCTACAATTGACACTGCTGCCTGCTCTTCTGTAAAAGAGTGGTAGCTTCTTCTTCCAACATTCTTCACCTTTGGAAATGGCAATGATACATAGACAATCATAGAAGCAATATTTGTTGTAATCTTCTTCAGGAGAATTCTTAATATGCTCCTAGTCAGACAAGGGCCAATCTTTATCTGTAAGCATTTCAAATTCATGAAGTTCTTCAATGGAACTCTACCCTTTGTCATTACATCTTAGTTCAAAATTAAGCTTAGAGAATAACCTTTTGGGCAGTCACATCTTGGCCTTCCTCCATCTGTGGTGTAGATAATGTTAAAACCACATGCACCACTAGTTAAACCTCCAATAATATTAGTACATATATTTTCTGGTGTGGACCAAAGAAGGGACCAATCTCCACCGCCAGCAGAGGCCTTCAGACAACCATATATTTTCTTGTAAGTCATAGAAGTACTACATGTAAGCACAAGGTTTCCTGTATTATTCATAATACTAAAAGAATCTGACTGCACCTGAACCGCTACCAAACCTCTACATTTCATTACTTCGGGGATCATTCAGCAACAGCCCTTGATCAGCAGTAAGCTCTACTTGCGATCTCCTTGCCGCAGGACTATCTCTATTTGCTTATCAAACTAGTTTTTTTAGGGGTCTTGTCATACCATATGGAAAGTAGGAAAGATTCTTAGCTTTGAAGCTACTGAAATCCGAATGCAAAATCACCAGAAGCAGAAAGCCCAGGAGAGGCCTCTACGTTGGCCGTTAAAGCATCACTCATAGATACTCTTCCATTATTTTGATCAATAAAGATATATGGTAGCGGAAATAGTAAGAATAAGATATAAAAAATGGCACAAGCCATTGCTATAATTATTCAAATGAACACTAAAAATAGATGAATTTCATATGCCTATATAACAAAGAATCTTCTTTCATTATGATCACTGCCACAAAAAAAAAAAAAAATTGTTCATAAATGAGGTTTACACTGATGTGAGTGACATGGGTTTTGTTTGTTTAGCTAATATAAAGCTTAGAGTGAGTTGAAATTTAATTGCTCTTCACACTCGAAATAAATTAAGATTGCAAAACATGTATAAGGGCAGAGACATAATCCAACAAAATCAAAATTACTATATAATAAACTTATTGTCAATTACAAAATAAAATTAACCACAAACAAACACTTCATGTTCATCCAACTAATTTTCAACTTCTACTAAGATAGTAGTTTATTATCAGATTTAAATACAACAAACATCTCATTTGGTTTCAAGCATTTCACTCATAATAGTTTAAATTTTTCTTGAACTTTAAAACTGAAATCTTTCAACCTCTAGTCTTAAAAATCTCTTTAAGAATCAGTCCAAAATCATATTTCACGATTTAATCAATCAAACATATCTATAAAGAAAAACAAAAGAAACAAACAAAGAACAAGAATGATAGAACTAAGTTAAACACAATGAAAAGAACCTGACCAAGCTAATTAAAATCAGTGCTAAAGTATAAATATTCAGGACAATTCAAAAAATGAAAAAGAAGGCGAGCTTAAATATCCAACTCAACCAAGCAGGAATATGACACTTGTTGATATCGTAATAGTACATATGTTATTTCATAACAATTCAAATAAAGACAAAAAGGTATGTCAAGTGTCAAGTATGAAAGACTCAATTCAGATATGATCACAAAGTACAACCTATATGTACATATTGTAGACATAGTGCACATATATACACTAACATATGAACATAATTGTTCATGGTTTGTCAAATATATCAGGGGTTCTACAACCAAATCATAGTAATTGACTGAATCAAATTTTTTTTTTCTTTGAAACATGACTAGAAGAGTACAATTGCTTCAGACCTTCACTTCAGAAAAGGGCCATACAATATCCAATCTTTTTGTTCCGATGAGTACAGTAATTAAGTTCAAAATGTTTAGTTCATTAAGATCCAAATGATGGCTGGTTCAGTTTAATGATATTTTCATATGATAAATTATTTGTTTCTTTAACAATGTATTAGTTAGATTCAAAAGCTTAATCAGTTGTCAATCTGAGAGACTCATCTTCGGCTATATGATTATTCAGAAAAGAGTACTGATCTTGAATCTGGATGTGCTTCATTCATTCAAGTTCAGAAATGAGAAGTTCTGAAACCATCGTAAATCATATGGTTGATGTTTTATAGTTTTTTTAAGGAACATATTTAATTACCATAGCAGCTTCATATATCTTTTTAAGCCTAGCAACAAATGCAGGAAAAGACGAAACATTCATCTCTGTACTCACCACTTAAAAACAGTTTCAGGTGACAGACATAATGCTGCAAGAACTTCTAAAACTATATGTATTATAGTCAGTATAACAATTCAACTTGTAACAGAAGCTTTCATACAGAAATCAGTTATATAAAACTAGAAAACATTTCTGATATATTCCTAAGTCCTCTGTAGATACAACTCCCTTCATCTCATCCTAAATCTACTTGAGAAACCAAAGCTTGCATAGGAAAATAAATAATGATTTAATACACCAAAACATAACCAAGAAAAAAGTGTAGAGAGATCCACTTCTGCTGCCTATCCAACAGTAAAAGTAAGAAAACTGCAAAAATTTGGAAAGAGACATTCTCTTTCTACACAAAAGCTGATACAATTTACTTGTTTTGGCTAGGATTTGATTCACTTGGTGGCGCCTTCTTAAGGCTGGTCTCTATGGCTTTCTGGGGATCAGTAACAACTTTATTCAACTTGTTTAGATTTGCAAAAACTGAAGTTACGGAACCTAGCAATCTCCTTGGTTCATTTCTTCGTCTACAATGACTGTGTCGCTCGTGGTCAAGAGAAACTAGTGAAAACAAGAGGAGAAAACCCAGAATTAAGGCAAAAGAAGTAACCAAAGCTCTATGAATAGTTGTCATGATGTTGCTTGCTTGAAAAGGAAATGTAAAGTAATAAAGATGGTTTTGGGACTAATACATTTGCAAAGACCCTTCCAGGGAAGTTAGAAATGCAGGTTTCTTACACATAGTTTGTGCTCAAGTCTAACGGAGTGTAAGATAAATAGACATAACTTGATAACTGTATTGTCTATTAGAAGCCTATAAGGTAGTTACAGGCTTACTTGATTCACAGTAAAATAAGGAAAGTAACTGAGAGATGTGAACTATTTCCTACCAGGTTCAGAAATGATTGGAGCAGGAGTCAAAATATTTGACTATAGTATGAACTGAAGGAACCTAAGAAGACTAAAGTAGCTCAAAGAAGCTTATAATAACCAAAAAGTTGCATGTTGTTATTTTAGAAGAAGAAATTGATTACTTTTACATTGAATCAATGATACATTTATACAATATTCAGAAACTAACTATGGAAAATAAATATTTGTTAGCCTATAATCTTGATACTAACATTAGGAAAGTTAATATTTAGCTAATCTTCCTCTGTAAAGGAAAGTTAATCTCTAGCTAATCTCCCTCTGTAACACTCCCCCTCAAGCTGGAGCATAGATATTAATCATGCCCAGCTTGTTACAAAGATATTTAACTCGAGTCCCATTTAGTGCCTTCGTGAATATATCACCTAGTTGCTCGCCTGTTTTCACATATCCAGTGGAAATCAAATTTTCTTGAATTTTTTCACGGATAAAGTGGCAGTCAATCTCAATATGTTTAGTCCGTTCATGATACACTGGATTTGAGGCAATATGAAGAGCAGCTTGATTGTCACACCACAGTTTTGCTGGTGATAAAGGCTTCAAACCAACCTCAGCTAACAAATGATGTATCCACAAGATTTCACATATTGACTGTGCCATTGCCCTGTACTCAGATTCTGCACTAGATCTAGATACAACATTTTGCTTCTTACTTTTCCACGATATTAGATTTCCTCCAACAAAAACACAATAACCTGTAGTGGATCTTCTATCACTTTTGGATCCAGCCCAATCAGCATCTGCAAAGCACTCAATGCGACTGTGCCCATGATTGCTATATAATATGCCAAGTCCAGGAGCTCCTTTCAAGTAACATAAGATATGTTCCAAGGCTGCCCAATGTTTGACTGTAGGAGCCGTCATAAATTGGCTAACAACGCTAACAGCATAGGCAATATCTGGACGAGTTACAGTGAGATAGTTTAATTTTCCAACTAATCTTCTGTATCTCTCCGGATCATCAAATAAATCACCATCATCTTTCATAAGGTGCACATTAGGGTCCAGTTGTGTACTGCATGGCTTAGCTCCCATCTTTCCAGTTTCTGTAAGCAAGTCAAGAACATATTTTCGCTGAGACAGAAAAATCCCCTTCTTGCTTCGTGTTACTTCTACTCCCAAAAAGTATTTTAGCTGGCCTAAGTCTTTTGTATGAAATTTGGTGTGTAAGAATGATTTAAGAGAGGAAATTCCTATATCATCATCTCCTGTAATAACAATGTCATCAACGTACACAACAAGAAGAATGATGCCAGCTGCTGATTGTCTGTAGAAAACTGAGTGATCACACTTGCTTTTTTTCAATCCAAACTCTTGAACTACTTCGCTAAACTTGCCAAACCAGGCACGGGGACTTTGTTTCAAACCATACAAAGATTTCTTCAAATGACAAACCTTCCCATACTCCCCCTGAGCAACAAATCCAGGTGGTTGCTCCATATAGACTTCCTCGTGGAGATCACCATGAAGAAATGCATTCTTGATATCTAGTTGGTGTAAAGGCCAATTCTGAGAAGCAGCCAAGGAAATGAATAGACGAACAGAAGTCAGTTTAGCCACAGGAGAGAAAGTATCAGAATAATCCACCCCATAAGTCTGTGCATATCCTTTAGCGACAAGTCGAGCTTTGAGTCTTGCCACAGAGCCATCTGGATTAACTTTGATGGCGAAGACCCACTTGCAACCCACAGCCTTCTTCCCGGTAGGTAAATCCACCAAATCCCACGTATGATTTTCATCCAGGGCAGTTATCTCCTCGAGCATTGCAGCATGCCAACCAGGATGAGATAAAGCTTCTTTAACTGTCTTAGGTATGGAGATAGAGTCTAAAGAAGCAATTAAGGAACTAGACACAGGAGATAAGTGTTTATATGAAATAAAATTAGCAATGGGATATTTAGGAAAGGTACACTGACGTTTACCTTTGCGGAGACTAATAGGTAAATCAAGATCATTCAGTGGAGGATCAGATGACGAAGATGTTGGCGCAGGACATGTATCAGTGGTCTCCTTTCGTCTGGAATAGACTTGAACGACAGGTGGTTTATGCGGAGCAGAAGCTGAAGAAACATCATCCGAGTGCTCAACCAAAGAAACACCATTATCCGGTTGCGCAGTAGAGGAACTTGGAGACCCATCATTATCGTGGTGCTGTGCAAAGTTATAGATAAGCCATTCATCTTCCTCCCCCTGACTGGTAGGATTGGATGGTGGGGAAAAGAACGGTTTGCTTTCCAAAAAGGCCACATCTGTCGATATTAGGTATTTGTTGAGATCTGGAGAAAAGCATCGATAACCTTTTTGAAGACGAGAATATCCTAAAAAGGCACACTTCAAAGCTTTTGGATCCAACTTGGTAAGACAGGGTCGTACATCCCGGACATAGCAGGTGCTACCAAATATTCGGGGCTCCACTGGAAACAATGACTTGTGTGGAAACAAAATTTTATAGGGAATCTCACCATCCAATACAGTAGAAGGCATACGATTGATTAGAAAACAAGCTGTGGACACTGCATCAGCCCAAAATTGTTTAGGAACTTTCATTTGAAACAACAAAGCTCGAGCAGTCTCAAGTAAATGTCTGTTCTTACGCTCAGCGACTCCATTCTGAGAGGGGGTATCAACACAAGAAGATTGGTGAAGGATACCATGGTGAGTCATGTAAGCCTGAAATGATTCTGACATGTATTCTTTGGCATTATCACTTCTTAATGTATGCACAGAAATATTAAACTGAGTTTGAATTTCAGCACAAAAAGCAGAAAAATGTTGAAACACTTCAGAACGATTTTTCATAAAATAAATCCAAGTCATTCGAGAAAAATCATCCACAAACGTGACAAAATATCTGAAACCAGTTTTGGACATCACAGGACATGGTCCCCAGACATCTGAATGAACCAATTCAAAAGCAAATGTAGATCGTTTATTAAGTCTAGGATATAATGAACTACGATGATGTTTAGCAAAATGACACGATTCACACTCCAAAGAAGGTACATCATGAAACTTGGAGCATAACTTCTTCAAAATAGGCAGAGAAGGATGTCCCAACCGACAATGTTCTTCAAAAGGAGAAATGATACTAGTGCAGGCAACAGATCGAGGTACCCAGGCATCAAGTATGTAGAGACCATTAGATACATGTCCTTTACCAATAATCTGCTTCGTCAAAAGATCCTGAAACAGACAATGATCAGGAAAAAATGAGATACAACAGTTGAGATCTTTAGTGAGCTTACTGACAGAAACCAAATTAAATGCAAGATTGGGTAAACTCAAGACAGATGACAAGGTGATAGAAGAGGTTGGTTTCACAGTTCCAGACCCCACGATATTATATGTGGACCCATCAGCTATGGTTACAGGAGATGATGTTTTGTGTGATTGAAAACTAGTAAAGGTCTTAGGATTACCTGTCATGTGATCTGTAGCACCAGAATCAATGACCCATTTGTTGGAAGAGGAGATAAGACATGTGTTACCTGATTTTACAAGAGCAGTGACTGGATTAGATTCTTGTAAAGAATGTTGATATTGAGAGAACTTGGCATATTCATCAGCTGAGATAGTAACAGTTTTCTCAACCGATGAACTCGAAGCAGCAGTAGCAATATTAGCAGCTTGTATCCTTTGATTCCGATTTTGCAGCTTCTTACAATACCGCTTAGTATGGCCAGTTTCCTTGCAGTAATAGCAGACAATATTATTGGTGTTATTATTTCGACTATCTTTGCTTGCACCCCGGCTATTTTCGTTCTTCCCACCATCATTTCCCTTTCCTCCTTTGGCAACAAGAATACTAGGCTGCTGATTCGAAAAAGCATTCTCCGTTCGTAACACCCTACTGAAGACTTCTTGAAGGGAAGTAATGTCTGTACTGGAGAGAATCTGAGATTTGGCTGTTTCAAATTCAGAGGGGAGACCAGCCAAAAAACTCATTATTGCCATCTGTTCTCGTTGGGCTTGTTGTACTTTGATGTCAGTGCTGAATGGCAAAAGTACATTCAACTCTTCATATGTCTTCTTGAAATCCATAAAATAAGCAGTGAGTGACTTAGAGTCTTTCTCGGCACGATAGAAGTCTTTACACACTTCATAGATACGAGACACGTTTCCCTTACCAGAATATAAGAACTCTAAATAATCCATCAATTCCTTAACAAATTCACAATGATTAATTAAACCAATCATCTCACCATCAATTGAATTCCGAATTTGTAAAAATAAACGTGCATCATCCCTTAACCAAGCTTGTCTAGTTTCATTAGTAGGTGGATCTTGAATTAAGTGGTCATATTTATCAACACTCCGTAGATAGACCCTAATAGTTTTGCTCCATCCCAAGTAATTGGTACCCGTCAATTTATGGTCGGTGATTTTAGACATTGCAGGGACTATTTCATTCACATAAGCCTTACTGTCATCCATTGTATTTTACTAAATAGTTTAAATAGCAATGAAGACAAATACCACGCCAGAAGCCAATATATATTACCACACACAGGAACAGCACCAAGGATAAGAAGCAAAAAAATGCAGTCTGGATACAGAAACAAGAACCTGTTGACGAAGATATTTCTCAAACAAATTCTGATGACCAGAATACCAACGAAAATCAATTGCAAATGAGAAGACGAGTCCAGGGAAACAAATCGGGTTGTCAACCACCGATCCACGCGCCCTCACGCGCCGGCGCGTCTGAAACAGTCGGTCGAAGAAGGTGGCGCGTGTAGCTCACGCACCCTCACCCAGTCGCCGGAGATGTCCAGTCCGGCCGGAAAAGAGATTCCGACTCCTTCTGTGATGGCGGTGAGGCAAACTGGTCACTTTGTTAAAGGTGACCCACAAACGCTCCAACCCTTTACGAATAAAATTTTCAGAAAAGAAAAAACAGGAACTTTGAACCCGGCTCTGATACCATGTTATTTTAGAAGAAGAAATTGATTACTTTTACATTGAATCAATGATACATTTATACAATATTCAGAAACTAACTATGGAAAATAAATATTTGTTAGCCTATAATCTTGATACTAACATTAGGAAAGTTAATATTTAGCTAATCTTCCTCTGTAAAGGAAAGTTAATCTCTAGCTAATCTCCCTCTGTAACACATGTTAAGATTCCCACTTTTTAACATGCTTCCAAATATTATAGAGGCATAATATGACTGGCCAAGTCCCCATTAAACATTTTCCTACTGCAGGTGTATTCTTAATATTTTCCTTGTTTTGTTCTTTAATGGGTTGGAACTTGGAAGCGGCTGATCATGTGAAGGTGAATTGAGTATTATATTTCCCTGACTTCGCTGCAATCCCCATACAGTTAAACAACATGTCTCATGTGACTTATCACATGAGACCAAATCAATCACTGTCCTTACTGCTTTATTATATATTCATAAGTTCTGTATCTCTATTTAGTAATAGAACACAGCTAAAGTTAGCTGGGTAAGCCTCACCCATCATCTTCTAGGAAATGCCAGGTTATCTTCCACTTTTTCCAATAAGTATATTCTCCAATTTGACTTGGTTCTATCTAAATCTTCTAGTTTGATCCTTGTCTTAAAGCATCAAATTATACTACAGTTCCAACGCACTGTTATTGCCGTAGCAGCAACGGCACCTATAATCAATCTTCTAAGGGAAGAAAATTTAGCTGGCTTGTCAGTCATGAGCAAAATCTTTAGGAATTGTATCTAAAACTTTTTAATTATAAATTTCACTCATGGCCGCCTGTTTTCCAGGGATTCAAGTATGAGTGGAACATAAAACATTGATCCGATCAAGGCATTTTAGAAATGAAGTGTCCACCTGGAACAATTTCTAAAGCAAAATTAGCAGCATATCTAAATGTAGCATGTTTTCCTCCACTTTTACTATAGAATATTCAATTTTGCCTCAATAACTAGTCAGCAATGAATTCCAGTAGTGGCTAAAAGCTATCAATCTACATAAAAAGCAATCGCATTTCCTTAGCTGGCAGAAAAATGGTCCAAGATGTCTGCTTAAGATAATCATATGGCAAGATCTGCCTTATGACTCCTAAAAGTTTAAAGAAGAGAGATTTCGAAGTTTTATATGGATGCTCAAAGGTTTATGTGCATTTAAATTCTCATTGTCCCAGAAATTATACAGTCCATTACCGCCAGAATGAGAATAGAAGATGCAATGCTGACTTTGAAACAATATGAATGAAAGACCAGACTGTGTCATACTTGCATTAGCCCTACGACAATATATTGACATTATCATGCTATCCGTCAGTCTCCACAGCTCCGAGAACTGTTTTTGAAGCTTTTAAATCTATTTTCAAAACCATTTCCCTAGCCAACATTAGTTCTCCACTGGAAGCTGCAGGTTGCCAAGATGTCTAAAGAAGATACAACAAAAAGAAAAAGTATCAATGAATCAATTATACAACAACCACAACTCATTATAAATTCTAATTACCGGACATTTGTACATTATACTTCCTGAGAAGACTACCATAGTCAAACTGTCTTTCAAAAAAGAAACTAACTGCTCATGAATTACATCATCAGCAGGAAGCAGAGTACCTGTCTCCCTTCTTGAAGATGTGACTTGTTTATCTGGAATCCCACAAGGCAGGATATGCTTAAAATAGTTTAAATCCATGAGAAGTGACTCCATTTTGTATCCAAACGCCAATAGTGCCTGCCATTCTATCTCCAACCCAAAACCCAGTTTCACCTGTGTTTCCAGCATGAGTTTTAACTCCGTAAAATGATGCTAATTCAATTACAGTTAACTCTAAGTTTCTCCACAGAATACAAAAACAATGGGATATAATATTGGTTGATGTGGACCATGAAATGTAATGTCTCCTCCTCTTACTGATTTTCCGATCAGACACAAGTTTTTCCGGCAGCTTAAGTGAATTCAGGTAGCTGACAGTCCTCATTTTCCAGACCTCCATTCCCTGTAGATGAAGGCATGATTAATTGCATAGCTTTGCTTCGTCATCATATGGTACTATTTCAAATTATTGGGTGGTTTGAATCACATGGTGCCCACTATCCACTATGTACTAAAGATCTGCTTTGCATGCTTCAAATCAATAGATACCAAAACCTAGAAGAAAGCAAATGCTACCCCCCACGTGCATTTTAGCAAAGATTAGCAATACTAAATTGTCAAATCATCCACTGTATATAATGTCAAATGGCATGTCATTTGTTTTAGGACTAGATGATCAGGAAATTATTTGAATACGAAGGAGAAAACTTAGCTATAAAAACAAAAGAGCATAGTAAAAACTCTTTTCCAAACAGAAAAAAAAAAGAAAAAGAAAACCATTTTTCAGGCTCAAAACCATTTCCATACATATTCAAAACTCAAAAAACACCATAACTGTTCTCCCTAAAAGAAGCTCCAAAAATGATTCTCCACATCGTTAATTCAAAGTATTTGGTAAAAGAACAGAAAGATTACTACTAGGTGAGTTTTTGCCAATTTGATTAACCGTACCAGAACAAGATGCATGAAATTTGAAAATTAGGATGAGAAGAGGCAAGGCATTAATTAATTATATGGATAAAATGTCCAAAATTTAGCTTTTTCTGTGCATGGTTAAAAAATATTAATTTTGTGAATATTTCGAATAAATATAATTTTGATATATATTATTTTAAATATAATTTTTTATTTTTGAAAACAAAATAGAAAATATGTTTGGTAACCAAAATAGGTTTTCGATTACAGTCTTAAAAATTAACATAGAATTAGAAAGTGATTAAATGTTAAAATATATTACCATGCTATATTTCTCATGTTTTGCCTGATAAGCTTTAAAAGGGTGTTTTTTTTTTTTTTTTTTTCCATAGCATAAAGAATAAGTTGTTATTATTATATGTTCATAGAATGATAATCAAGGTGATGTTTTCAAATTATATGAGAATAAAGTGATTCATATAAAGTTGACGGCTAAATAATTTCATTAAAATTTTTATAAAATATTCAACGGAAATTAGTTTTAAATAATCAAATTTAGAAAATAAAATATAATTTTATTTCATTTCTTTTTTTTTTTTGTTTATACCATATTACTCCAAATTTTAAGAGTTCCAAGACACATGCAATATATGTGAAACGTAAAAAATTTAAAATTATTGACTTTTTATATTCTTGTGCATGGAGATCACGTGCGTACATAAAAAATGACAAAAATGCCCTTCTCTTATAAAAATCAAAGGGCTTATGCATAGTCTGTACAAAATCACACCCTCCAGCAGTCTAAAAAGTTGCAAAAAAACCACTCAAAAATTGATTTTTCATCGTAATCAAATCTCAATTCAACTTATTATTTTCAACTGTCATCATCATACGCGATCGCGTGTGTTATATCAGATCACTTATAATGACAAGGTATTTCGTGCGTTCCATGTTTTCGACCACTAAATGATCATATCCATCATCAAATGTTTTATCTCCAGTCATTAAACTTTTTACATATTAACACAATTGAAAATATCATCAAATTTCACACATATTGTTCAAATTTAAACAAATATTCTTAATCATAAAACATACCCATTTTTATCCTAAATTTTGCACTAAATATCCAATAACTTGTAAAATATGAAATATTGACCCTCCAGTTGTTTCTTAAGCACCCAATATAATCAAAATATAAGTACAAGATTTGAAATAACGGAAGAAATCATTCAATTGAAACGACCTAGATTAGTAAAATTTTGACTTAATTTCGAGCCATAATTATTTCCTAGTTTGGTCACATCATATGTCATGTTATGTTATGTTTTCAAAGATTAAAAATAATATTAAATTTAAACAATTACTAAGAATTTTAACAAAATCAAGAAAGAGGAGTTGAAAAAGTTTCTTACTTTTGTTTAAAATGAAAAGGTAATACAGGAATCACAAGGGGTTTATTTTACAAGTTAAACTAGTTTCTAAATTTCAATTTGGGATTCAATTAAAAAAAGGAGAAAATTCACAATATACAAACATGAATATGTGGTGAACTTATTTATTTATCTTTGTTAAAAGCAACATGAAAAATTAACATTGATAGGAATTCATGGTTGCACACAAAATATGAGATAAATCATTTTAGAAAGCTATCCGAAGGAACATGTTTAACTTAATCAAAATTTTGCCAAGGAACTACCAATATTAAATTATTCATTTTAATTAAATAATATATTTCCAACTGCAAAAACAAATAAAGGGCATACAAATTCTACATTTTTACTGTAAAAGCAAAAAATAACTGGAATCTGCTATTATATACAAGAAGCTGTAATCTTCTTTTTGGCATATGCATATAATATAATGTGCGAGATAGCAGCAAAGTTTAAGAAGAACAGGAAAGCATACAAACACCTGGTCGATATGCCCAAGCAGGTGGCAGGCGTGCGTATTTCTCCATTCCAGGTTGCTCATCATATGGTCGTTCCATGATTTTGAGAAGCCTCTGAACTTCTGAGAAGTCGCCTTGCTCAGCTGCATCAATGGCACTTTGGCATAAATAGTTTCTGAGAACATATTTGGGGTTTACAGAATCCATCGACACTTTCCTTTCCTCGTCTGAGATGCCACTTGAGGCCAGCTGTAGAAGCAAGAAAAAATAGATGTTGGCTTCACATACAAGTCTACATATTTGGCCAAGCCACATTTGCTAGAAACAAAGAGATTTGTCTATGTGCCATGAAAACTGAAAATGAGCACCCTAAACCAAAGCAAGCAACATGATTCAGAGGTTTCCAACTTCCAAATAAAATTTTACGCAAAATTGCCGACACGAGGAGGAAAATGGTTCAGACATCTCATCATCAGGTAAATGATGAAAAAATGGGATTAAAAAATGCCTCATTTCACCTAGAAAGTTTTCCCATAAGAATTTACAAATTTTCAATATTGGTTGTAAAAATTTTATGAAAAACATATATACTGCATTTTACCTCATGAATGTAGGATTGCACCCAGCTGATCCAAGCCTCCTTCCGCTCCTTGCCAATATCTAACAAAGCAGCCTTCAGTGGAACTAACAACTCATCCTCTGGAATGCTAGTATCAGCTTTGAGATTGGATAGCAATCGGAAGAAATTTGTGTAATCAACTTTATCAACAGCCAAGTTGTTAAGAAGTTTACTGATCAGCTGTTTATTGTACTTTGGAAGGCCAAGTTTCTTCGTCATAATAGCCTGATACTCGTCCATGAATTTTGTTCCATATCTGTAACAAGCCAAAGCATGCATGTATCTGTCATCAACTGTCCATTATAGAGCAAAGGAGGTTGTTGCAAGGAAGAACGGATCTACTAAAACGTACCTTTCCATGGCATAATTTGCCTCTTTAT
Source organism: Anacardium occidentale (assembly GCA_026122585.1). Taxonomy (NCBI): domain Eukaryota; kingdom Viridiplantae; phylum Streptophyta; class Magnoliopsida; order Sapindales; family Anacardiaceae; genus Anacardium; species Anacardium occidentale. The sequence goes on from JAJEJH010000182.1 coordinate 393,553, forward strand.
CTTCTATCAACTTGGCAGCTGAAAGAGTTGAGGCAAATTGTGCAATATTCCACAAGCCAATATCAGGCTGATTAGCAAAACAGTATCTTCTCCCTGGAAGATCCGTAGTGTTTGGGGTATAACTTGGATCAAAGGCATCCAAAAACCCAAACGGACCATAATCAATAGTGAGACCTAAGATACTCATGTTGTCCGTATTCAGCACACCATGAGTAAAACCAACACCCTGCCATCTTGCAACCAAGGAAGCAGTCCGCTCAGCAATCTCCACTGTCCATGCTGATGTGATGATCCAAGAAAAAGTAAAAACATCAGAAAAGGAAAAAACTGTGCCCGAAGTGTGTTCAGAAATAATCAATGCACTTGCAAAAACCCATATATAAAGAGGGGATCTAATGGTAAATGAAAGCATACAGTTTGTCAACAAAAACTGAGCACACCATCAGTTTTAGCATTATAAGCTGCATCCAGCTAATATAAGAAGTTAAGAGCAGTAAAAGTTAAATTGTGCAAGTATAAAAATGATAGCCTAGCCACCTAACTTAAAAGAAGCCTTTCTTTTTCTGATAGGAAACAAAAGAACTTTCATTTGTTACACCAAAGAAGAAAATGGATTAATGTATACATTCTCCAACCAATCATGAGACCCCTATTTTAGTTCAAAGTAGCTCATAATCTATGAAAAAAGTCTTTTTCTAATTCCACCCAGTAGCTTATAGGGATCACATAGTGAAAGTATGTCATCCCAATCAATTCCAAATCTATATTACCAGGAATGCTGGTCAGTAAATGATTATCCGAAGAAGCATAAGAGGTTCTTCCAGTGAGAACCACAAATCAATAGCCATATTAACTGAAATTCTTCTTTATAACCTTTGAAAAAGACATTCAGGGCATCCAGAAATTAGACGGATGGACATATAAATTGGAAAAACAGACCTACTGCATTTGCAGGTCAAGTTTTTCAGCCATTTCAAAGAGCAATTGCATTTTACAGACAATCATCTTGAACACTAAATTGGCATATATGCCACAATGTAGTTACTCATATTAAAATAGTTACCTGCATACTTGTTTGAAGTTAGATCAACAACAGAATGATCTTCATCACCTACACTAAAAGACAAGCTATCACTTTTACTCATATTCTCAATATGGGGGAAATGATATCTAATAGCATAGTCTGCCAAAGCTCGGACTATATCAAAGTCCTCTTTTCCTCTAGAAGCATGTATTTGATATGAACCAAATCGCAGAAAAGATTGAGCAACTCTGCATACAATTGCACCAGGTTCTTCCTTTGGATTGCCACTGCATGAGAACAGACAGATAAATATTATTAATATAAACACACATTGTAAACAAACATCTATGATGATTAATGAAACATTATTTATATGGCCAAGAATTTGTACGTCCAGCTAAACTTTAATAGTCTTAAAGCAACCTATTACAAAACATTACCAAAACCACTGGCTACATAAATTGTCCCACCAAAAACTACATTTGTGCTCATAATATGGGGTTGACCAAACCTAAACCATTTTCATTCTCTAGCATAAATTTTTATTCAGCATTACATTACTGAATTTAGGAAATTAAGTAGCCTGATGTTGTAAACATATGACACAAAAGTAACCATTTAACAACATGCTGATCATAATCAAAACCCTACTAGTTTCAGGACATACTCATAAAACATATCTCGAGTAACATATTTTCCTGTTGTCACAAGACAAAGAGCACGAGTAGTAGGGATTCCTAGAAAGTGCATGGCTTCACTGCAAAGAAATTCCCTAATGCTACTACGCAGCACAGCAAGGCCATCAGCAAACCGGCTATATGGAGTCTTCCCAGCACCTTTAAGCTGCAATTCCCACCTTTCAGACCTCCAATTTATAATTTCTCCAAGAGTTATTGCCCGACCATCGCCTAGCTGACCAGCCCACATACCAAATTGATGCCCTCCATAACATTGAGCATATGGCACTCTGTAATAGAGAAGAGATCAATAACTAACGAAACAAGTATCAAAAAGGCTATGGGAGTGCAAAAGACGTGAATAGCAGAACTTACGCTCCCACCAAAGGAGAAGCCCCAGAAAAGAAGAGGGGAAAATCTGGTCTCCCAAGTCTGTGATCATAAAGAAGGTTCAATAATTAGTCCAAGTGATAATGAAAAATCAACATCTAAAAAATAAAATAAAACAAAAAGGCAAAGATCTACACAAATAATTGTTGAAAATGTGGAAACTGAAGATTTAAGAAGCATGATAAGTAAATACTCTTGTGCTTAGTAGTTAGAAGTAAATTAACAGCTAAAAACAAAATGAACTCAAATTGTATCATAGAAAAACTACTTAAAGCATCCTCAAGATCAAACAATAGAATTACCCCCAGGTTTGCCATGAGCATGTGCACAAAAGAAGTAATTATAAATTTCAGGTATTTATGTCAATATCATAATATCCAGAAATTATTTACTAAAAGTAATTCTCGACAAGAGCATGCACTAAAAGGCTTATCTGTGGAATCAAAATTTCGTAACTAAGAAGATGGTTAGCTACCAAGATTATAGTTACTGTGAATCCTTTATCTGTAACATATAGAAAAGGCTAACCAAGACTGGATACATGACTATCAGAAGTCATTCTTTTATATATTAAAGCTTTAAAGAAAAAATTAGGCTGCTTCAGCTTCTAACATCTATCATTTTAGAGCCAAGACTGTGAGATAACTCACTCTTTAGGATCCAACTCAAGCAACTGAGCAACTGACTCTGACCAAGCAACAAGCTGAGGATTCTCTACTTCAGCTGATGGAGAAACTTTTGTATAACAAGCACGCAACACCTGTAAATTATGACATTGTAGAAAGTGGATCAAAATAAATTGACAATGTAGAATCATTCAGTAAAGAACAAGATTGTACAATGTTGTAAAAACTCAAATCAAACCTTCTTATCACATTACTTCAAGTTCAAAAAAAGGACAACAATATTTCATTCATTACAACATTTCACACCTCTAGCACACAAACACAAACACAAAAACAAAGTCAAAAAATCAATAACCTTATTATCTCATAAAAACCAATGTTTTCCAGACGGAATTTTCCTTATTTGAGATGTACATTCTTAATTAACCCAAACAGCCATGCTTCCTCTTTTGACAAATTCAATTAACAAAAGAATTGCCTTTGGTTAAATCCCATTTTAACAAACACATATTTACCCTCTTTAACCCAAATGTAAGTTCCACCAAAGAAAAATATCAGTTTCCTTGTACTTAATTACTCCTTTTGATCTCCCAGAATCCTTCGATCGTTATAACAAATTCAATGCCTGAGACTACTAGTGAACTCTAAAACCTTGATGATTAAAATAAATAAAACCAGTGGGATATAATATTCACAACATGGTCTTAACTTTAACAGAAAATATTTAGATTTTCTCTCACCAAACTCCATATCACACTCATAAAGTTCACAACTTAAGTTCAGACCTAAACGAAAACAAACAACACCACCACATAAATAAAAATACTAACAACAATAAAAAAAAGTCCATTTTATCAGAAATTTTAGGACTTTCTAGCTCACCAAAGACCATATAACACCCAAAAAATTCAAGCTCCAAACTTCAATCTTGAAAAACCAACACCACCACACTATTAAAAACATTTTAAAATGAAAAAAAAATGGCCATGATTTTAATAAAAAAAATCAGTAAATTCTATCTCATCAAATACCAGATCTCACCAATACAGGTTCATGACTTCACAATTCAAGATCCAAACCGTAACACCCACCCCCCCCAACCGCTTTTAGATTTTCTAGCTCATCAAAGTCAATACCACATCCATAAACTTCATAAACTCAAATACCACATTAATAATGATATTAACAACAATAAGTCAATAAAAATAAACAAATAGCCCTCATTTTACATAAATTTCTTACACTTTTTAGTTCACCAAACACCATGTGAACTTTAATAAGTCAATAAAAATAAACAAATAGCCCTCATTTTACGTAAATTTCTTACACTTTTTAGTTCACCAAACACCATATGAACCCGTAAAGTTCATATCTTTACAAATCAAGCTTCAAACTTTCACTTCAAAATACAAAATCGCGACACTAGTAAACATCTTAACAAGAATAAATCAATACCAATAAACAAATGACTTTAATTCAACAAATAAATTCTTAGATTTTCTACCTTATCAAACCCATAAAGTTCATAACTCTACAATCCAAGCTCCAAACTTCCACCTCAAAATACAGTACCACCACACAAATAACGATATTAACAAAAACAAATGAGCAAAAATAAACAAATGGGATCTCATTCTTACGACAATTTCTTAGATTTATAGCTCACCAAACACCGTATTGAACCCCTAAAGTGATTGAATTTATCATACAAGCTCCAAAATTAAACTGAAAAAACCAACTCCACCACAAATATGAGAACCTTAGCAGCAAAATTAATGAAAACAAATAAAAATTTACAGCAAAAACACGCAAATAAAAAATTAAAATCTTAAAATTAAAAAAAAAAAAAAAACTAACCTCACGTGGAATTATATCAGTCCTAGGATCACCAGGTAACTCTCTAACAAACGAGTGATCCCAATTCAGATCCTCGAGTTTCAACCTACCCTTATTCGCATCACCGTCACGACCACCTTCCAAGCATTGATTCTTCAAATCATGCGTGACGGAGTCGACGGACGCAGCGGCAGGCAGTGAACTAGATTCCATGTAAACACGACTACTACAACTAAAAACACAACTACTGCCGCTGGGAAGGCTGACGTGGCATGCGAGGGAGGAAGGGTTGAGTGGTAATTTGAGGAGGCGAAGAGATTGGCTCTGGCGGAGGAAGCGGAGAGAGGAGGAAGCGAGTGAAGGTACTGGCGAGAAATGAGAAAGAAAAACAAGCATTTTTTTCCTTTTTGGTTTGAGAAAAATAATATTAATTAATTAATTAAAGTGAAGGAAATTTTAAAAAAAAAAAAATTCGGGTTCGAGAAGTGATTTTAGGAAAAGCGTTTTTTGACTTTTTTTAGGATTTTTTCGGAGAGTCGGTTTGGTGATTGAGGGAGGAGGATTGGGATGACCAGACGAATTTTGTTTTGACGGTTTAGTCACGTGTCAATCGCATCATTTTTGTAATTACATAAAATTTTTAATTATTTTTTAAAAAATTATATATTATCATTTTAAGTTGGGTGAATTGGATATTCCAACGTGAGGGTCAATCTTAAATTACCTTTTCATCCTTTAAATACATAAATTAAAATTTAATTTCTTTGATTAAAAAACTATATTAAATATATAAAATAAATAAATATTGTATTACTCGTATTATACTTTCTCTTCTCCTTTTCTTTCTCTTATTCTCTTTTCTCTTATTTTTTCATTGATAAAAATGATTGCAAATTTACTTCAATAATAACTAAAGCATTTACCAATAAATTAGTCCAAAAGGACAAAACAACAATTCAATTGATGTAGGCCTCCTACAATTTCGATGACGAAAAAAATATAGATATATTTGTATAACCTTAATATCTCTTTATGATTTTGTTCTTTGTGGGACTTAAGATTATTACTAAAATTTATCCTATCATCACTCAAGAAGACACACAGAGTGATTCTAATATCATTTGTAACATTTTGATTTTAGTAACTAGTTATACTATCAAGATATCATTCACTTAAGATATATAGTCTTTGATAATTTTGTTTTTGGATTTTGTAACCCAAAACTTGTGTTGACAATTTAAAGACTCAAATTATTTAATCAGCCTTATCTTTCTCGTAAAATTCCCAATCATTATAAGATATACATATATACCAATATTTCTCTTATTTTTTATCAATATGAAATTTGCCTAGAGGCATTATAAAATTACAACGCCTTATAATGACAAATGTGTATACCCTTTACTACAATAATTAATTAAGCCCTAATCACTACTGATATGAAATGGAGCCTCGTTTATAAGTTTGTTAAAGAAATCATTCATATCCCTTGATCTCTTAAACGTGTTAAACTTATACCTTAATAATCATATGATTATATTGCATCCTTATATCCTATTGATACGAGATAATGGCTATGGCACAATTATTTTTATTTACGTGAGATAACATTATTTATAACTCCCTTTTATATAATGTCTTAAAATCTAAGCATATATTATGTATGTTACTCAATTAACATTTCATTCTATCTTATGAATAAATAATTATACATAATTAGATTAGAATTTGAGAACTCTTCCGAGTGCTCCTTTGTACCATTTATAATTACTTTACCAAATTCTGAAACTAGAATTTCCGATAACATTAAAAATGAACATTGACTGTAAAGCAATAGACGAAATCACTTTAAAATAAGTTTTTATTTTTTATTTATAATTTAAACAAAATTATAGTCTCAATTTCAATTATAATTATTTAATTATGCACAATCAAACTATTCGGTTATGCACTTGTTGTTGGTGCATATTTTTGGATCATCAATATAACAGTTATAAATATTACGTTTTATATATAAATTACAACAACCCTTGTTTTTTTAATTTGTCACAAAATTATTTTTATTTATTAAATAGGTGGATTTCGGATTTGAAAAAAGTAAAAATAAAACGATGTCGTATGATCTAGTTGTGCGTCCTACAGACAAAAGCAAACCATCACTCAATTCATGTGGCGGAACTCGAACTCAATTGTTAACTGAAAAATATAATTAAATCAAATTTCAAGTCCGCGTTCTTTCTCTCTCTTCAATTCAGAGCATCTTTTTCCCCAAATCAACAAAAATCCCTAATTTTATTCCTAATTCACCACGAACTTGGATTTGTAGGACGAAAAAGCATAATTCGAATTACTTTTGAAATTCGACCTAAGTTTCACTTCCTTAGATCGACTCTCACTTTAATTGCGAAAATTGGAGGTGCTCAAAGTTTGTATTATTTCGATAATTTTGGGAAAATATTGTCTTCTTAAGTTGTTTTGAAGTGTTTTTTCTTAAATTATTTTAAAAGGAACAGCCATGGACTATGATGCTTTCGATAGTAGCGGTGAGTTTTTTATTTTTAAAATAAATTGCTATATTTTTTTGTGATTCTGTAGGTCTTGTTTTGTTGAATTATGAATTTATAGCTGTCTGAAGTGATGAATATTTAAGTTGAATAAATCAGTCAACAAAAACGTGAATTAATTTCTTTTGAATTGATTTCAGTTGTTTCTAGCACGTGTCAAGTTGAAAATTGATTTTCGTCCACCTGCGTAGAGTTTACTGAAGATTTGATTTGAAGGGGTATAGATGAATTATGATCTTTCTGATAGCAGTGGTGAGTTAAGCTATTTTTTTTTTTTAATTAATTTCTAGGTTTTCAGGAATTTGTATTTGTAAATCACTATCTATGCGGCGAAAATTAACCAGTTTTGTACTTTACGAGGACTATAAGGTTAAGCAAAGGTCCTAGTTTCAAGTTCAAGTTTGCTAAGTAGGTTTAGTTATCTAAGGGCTTAGTTAGGTTTTGATTACTGTAGTTTGAAGTGAAGAAGAGTTGAGATTTTTTAGTTGCTTTATGGACTCTTTTTAGAAATTTGAGATTGCTTGATTTAGTTGTAATGTTATGAATCAGGTGTTGTCATTCGCAATTTTGAGAAATTGTTTGTTTTATTTATTTGGTTGACTTGAAGTAAGCCTCTGGTCTTCTTTCTTTTCTGTGAAAAAATGCTTTAAATGTTCTAATGACTGTGGCCTCTCTTCAGATTTGGTTTAAATTGTTCAATGAACTTTCCTTAACCTAGATGCTCATCCCATTTTTTGTTGGGTTTAGTCTTAGAATACAACTGTTTACTGTTTTATGCCTAAATCAACAATGTGAAGCTTCAAAATAAAGCTTTGTGAAATTTCAAATATTTGTTTATAAAGCTCTTGTTTTTCAATTGTTCTATCCTTTTATGTGATTATTTGACCTACAATTGTGCTAGTCGTTGCTTGTGAGATGTGTAAGGTAGTATTTTGATACACTTGAGATACCGGCACACATTTTGTTTTGCAATAAAATGATTTTCTTTTAAGATTTGTAGGTGCTATTCTTTGCAAGTGGCTATTTGGAATCTGGCATTTGCTATAGTTTGCATTAGTTTATTAGCTTTTAATTTATTTGAATCTAGTGGCATTCCTCAAGGTATTAAGTATCAACTCTATTAGATGTGCCTGTGACGGGGACTGAAAATCTTTATTTGTTTGGCTGCCACATACTAGAAACTCAGTCAATAGTTGCTTCTATATGAAACGATTGCAGGAACTGATGATGACCTCCCTCCTTCACATCAAAATAGATTTCAAAGAGGGAGCCACCCTGCTGGAAATGGAAGATCCGCAGTTGTAGGTTCTGCTATATTACCTAGGATGCCGCAGAATGACATGGAAACTCAGATCCACAACATTGAGCAAGAAGCATATAGTTCTGTCCTTCGGGCCTTCAAAGCTCAATCTGATGCCATCACTTGGGTATCTGTTAACTTTTTCTTTCACATATTCATGCAGTCTATCTTGCATAAATAAAATTAAAAAAGTTTGAAGGCCCTTTATATTATATTTCTTCAGGAGAAAGAAAGTTTAATTACTGAACTTAGAAAGGAGTTGAGAGTATCAGATGAGGAACATAGGGAGCTTCTATCCAGAGTTAATGCCGATGACATCATCCAGAGGATAAGGTCTGGTTATATCATAACATGCTCTCTGAGCAGCTTTTGTCAAGTAGGTAATCAATTACTGATCAGTTCTGCCTTTTAACGGGAAGCATAAATCAATCATGCTTTTAGGGAATGGAGAAAGGCAAGTGGCCTCCAGCCTGGTATGTCAAGCATTCCGCCACCTGTTCATGACCCTGCACCAAGTCCAACTGTTTCAGCATCGCATAAGAAACCGAAAACTTCTCAGTCTGTAGCTTCTTTGTCAATGGGTGCACCATCTACCGCTTTGCATCCATCTATGCAGCCATCATCATCTGCCATGAGACCAGGTCCCCCACCGGGCCCTAGAGGCAAGAAACCAAAATCAGTAAGTCATATATATTTTAGAATATGGAAGGAAAACGATAAGCTGTTGATTCTTTTGATTTTATTTTTTCTATTCAGTTAACAAAGTACGTTTCCGCTGCATGTCCATTGAATCCGATGCAGTTATCTACAGGTCTTACTGGAAAGGCCCAAGTTGGTAATCAGGGTTCTTCAGGTGCCTTTCCACCAAATGAACCTGCTGAGCCAGCAACCTATGACCCCTTAATTGGAAGGAAAGTTTGGACAAGGTGGCCTGAAGACAACCACTTCTATGAGGCTGTTATAACTGATTACAATCCTATTGAGGTATCTATGTTATTGACTATGGTGTTTGTGTAATTAACATTTTTCTTTTAATCTTACATTTTTCCACTATTGGTAGGGGCGGCATGCTTTGGTTTATGATATTAATACAGCAGAAGAAACATGGGAATGGGTCAACCTCAAAGAGGTAAAATTGCTGTCAGGCTCCTAGCTGCTAAAATGTATGATGCACCTTTTAACACTTCCAAGTTAGTGGTTTTTGACTCATGGATAGATATTTAGCTCAATTTCTTTTTATCATCTGTCAGATGGAAACATCTGGTATGTGGCATGTTTATCTAATAAGCTTTTTTTTGCCTTAAATGTAAGAGATTAGATATTTGCATATTTGTCTTAAACTATACAACAACAAAGTTTAGTATATAAATGATTATAATGACATAAATTATAGTGGCATGAAGAATTGTATTTCCATCTGTATTATACTATAACCATTACCATGCCTTTCTTGGCTCAATGAGGGGAAGTGACTGGTAGATGATAGTGTGCGAATTTGTACAATTTGACATACAGTTTTTTGTCCTAACCAAGGGTCATTCGTAGACTGGCTTTTTACTAATGTTATTGCAGTTTGACTTCTATATCCATGCTTTTGTGATAAAAAATATCTTGCGGCAGATATTATGATCTGCTGAACTTCAAAAACCTACTTCCTACTGATCTTTAGTCTTATAATGGTAGATTTCACCGAAAGATATCAAATGGAATGCTGATGAACCTGGGATTTCTCGTAAAGGTGGTCGCCCAGGGCCAGGACGTGGGACTAAGAAATCCATGGCATATGGTGGTTCTGTTCCTGGGGCAGGAAGAGGTAGAGGGAGCGTGAAGGGCCAGCTTAAGAAAAAATTTCCTTTATCACAGAATGGCACTGGGAAGAAGATTTTGGGTGAGATTGAAATTCTGCACACGGATACTTTAATCAAGGAGGTAGGAGGGCGGGTGGAAGATATATGATTTGAATTCTTGCAAACGAAGTGATTTTTTTACCTAATTGTAGTTCATTTGAACAGGTTGAAAAAGTTTTTTGTTCTAATCATCCCGATCCCTCTGAAATTGAGAAAGCAAAGAAAGTGCTAAAGGTAAGGATCAAGACCCTCAGCCTCACTATAGTTTGGCTTTATCTTTTATCTGATTCATGCAACTCTAAGGAATCCTTTGGAATGCTTGCAGGATCATGAACAAGCCCTTGTCAATGCGATTGCAAGGCTGGAAGATGCATCTGATGGTGAGAGTGGTAATAACTAATTACATATAACTATGTTCTATAGTATAAGAAATAAAAGCACACCGTCTTCTGCTGTATCATCTTGTTGTAGTAGTTTTTTGAAGATTCAGATTTTGATTTGTACTATTTGTGTAAAAAAATTTTCAGTAATTATTAGTGTATTCTTTTCAAGTTAAGTTTACCCCAAATGCTTCTTTCCTTTTAACTTCCCATTTATGTGATGGCATCTTTCTGTAAATGAGAATTTTTTGCCGTTTGATCTGAGCTTATTATTTCTGTAATGGCCATCGTTCCCTTAAAGTGGATGCATTTGTTATTGATGATAAAAACAAATCCCATCTTTTTCTTTTTCTTGACTTAGAAGCAGAAGATGCAGACCATCCACTTTCTCAAGGGCAATCAATGGACCAGGAACAAGGAAGGAGAAAACGACTGTATAGTGATGTGGGTGGAGTGGTTGAAGGTTCAGAGGCCAATAATGGAGAGAAAGGATAAAACATTCAGAGCGCTGAGGCTTTGAAATTACAATTTAGTATACCCATCTTGCCAGGTGTACAGTCGTCTGATAGCCAACGCCTAATTCGTGTGACAGTTCACATAATTAGGTGGGGTGAGTGCTGTGACTTTGTAGTTATCCAGTTGCAAGTTTTCTTGTATTTATACAATTCCTTCTAACTTGATGGCTGGTGGCTGGTTAGGTTTCAGTTGATTGTAAGTTTATTCATCCGAATTCAGGTGGATGCTCCTGTAAATGTATCAATTATTTATCATACCGATTTTGTTTGCTCTTCTTTCCTTCTTTATTTCATTCAATGTTATCTTTATAGCAGAATCATGGAACTTTCTATAAGCAATTTTGAGGTGTCTTTCGAATGAAAAAAAAGTGTTTTCTACTTGAAAGAGCAGTTGGAAAAAAGACATTCATTAATGAATCCTAAAGCCAATATAACTGGGGCTACTGCCCAGTATATCACGGTGGAGACGATGCAATCCAACCATTCAACTTCCTGCAAACCAAACAAATGTGACAAATTAGCATATACATAGAATGGACATAAGTTTATTTATATAGAAAGCTGATTTTAGGAAAAGCAAGCAATTCTGGACAAGCACTTCTCCAAGAAGTGGCTGATACTACTACAACGATGCGATGAATTCAAGGATAAGAGTCACCATCTGGGCATCATATTCGGGGCCTTCCATCTGGAAGTGGCTTACTCCTTCGATCAGATGAGTTTCAACTCGTCCCTCTGCAGAACGCAGCTTGTTCTCCAGCTGTTTTACGCTGGTAAACCCGTCCCGAGTTCCCATCACAAATAGTTTCGGCTTTGGGGATTCAAGGATGTTTTTATGGTGTCGCCCAAATAGGATTGAAGCTAGCATACCAAAAGGGTACCCCAAACTTACATAGCCCACAACTTGTGGAATCTCCTGAACTGCAGAACCTGCAATTGGTGCACCTGATAACAGATTGCAAGGAATAAGATTAGGTACTGTGAGATCAAAAATACTTTCAAGAGGTAATCAAACATGGCCAAGAAGAGTATAGGAGACATTATTTACAAATGGTAAACAAATGGAAGAAGAAAAAAGATAGTGAAATTCTTAGTTGATTTTATCATCAGATAATTCATTTCTTGATGCTCCCTCAATTTTCAGCATCAAGATCTCAAGATTTGGCTTCTCGCTGTAATCAATGGAACTGAAAACAACAGAAAACCCTCAATGTTGAAGATTAATACTTCACTTGTAACTAAAGCATCAAAGTGTCAAGAGGGACTAAATTTTAAACCAAACAGAAAGTAATGCATCCAGCGATATCAACTTCCAAACATGAAAACTCTAGAGCCAAGTACTATGAAAGAACAAGAACATGCCCATTGAAATGTCTAACTAGATTATGAATCCAGTTTCACTACTCAAAAACCATAACAGGATACTGTCTCTATGAAATTATTACCAATATATCCTTGAGATTTACAAGCAAGGAATCCAACTAAATTTCATACAATCGCCTAAACTTCTAAGTTCAGCTTCACCCAATTCAGAAATGCTCCTTTCATCAATTCTAGAGATCCATTTAATCAAACATGTTATTGCAAGAAACTGCTGAAGTGGGCCTCTAACTTACAAAAGCATTGATGAAAAAACTGAGCATTGAGTAATTGATATAAAGAAGCAAACATGAAATACATCACAAGTAGAAGAATCAAATCCTCAATTCAAATCGAACTATAATAAATCAAACAAATTGAAACCATAAACTCTACCAACTAAATGAAATTAAAACTTCCCTGAAACCAAAAGAATGATTACATCATTTTTTCCCATGTGTCAAAAGTTTCTTTTTCTACTTATTTTATTATTGTTATACTCAAATTCCCAATCCAAAATCAAAACTTTAAAGGTTGAACCAAGTAAACTTTTCAGACAAGAAGTTGAAACTACAAAATTTATCCACTAAAATCTAATCAAAATCATATCTTTTCCCACATGTATCCAAAGTTTTCTTATTTGATTTAAAATTAATAGCGTAATTACTATCCATTTCATAGATCTAACAATTCATCCATCAAAACACATCCTCAACCTACCAAAACAAGAATCAAACATGATCCACAAAGCCACAACAAAAACAAGCAACAGCATAATACCTGCGGAAGAACCCACCAACAAGATCCTGTCAGTGGAGAGATTCTCACAGACCCATTTGCAGACAGCGACTACATCCTTAACTTCAGCAAAGCCAGTAAGAGAAGCTCTTCCTGTGGACTTCCCAACACTTCTCATGTCAAAAGTCACAGCCCTGTAACCCTTGCCAGCCAGCCCTGAAGCTATGCCTTTCAGGAGGCCTTGAGAGCCGCCCAAGACTGAGTAAGGGTGGACCAATACTATCACCAAGTTGTCATCTTTTGAGTCATTTTCTTCTCTGGGTTTGAACACTCTTGCGTGCAGCTTCACCCCATCTGGTGTTTCGACCGTACAGGACTCAAGTTTGAAGTTTGACATGGGGAAATCACATAAAAATGGGAACTTGACGAGGAAGAAGGATCATATGGGAACCTGATATGAGAGAGTTTCAGGGAAGAAGTGTGAAAGACAAACCACACTACTAATAAAAGATTATTTAGATATATCAATTTATTTAAATATATTATTATTTTATATTAATTAATTTTAAAATACTTAACCTTTCTATTAATTTTTTTAACTTTTAATAATAAAAATTTTTCCAACAAAGGCAAAACCGCACAATCCTTTGAAGATTTTTTATTACTGTTTGACAATACTGAATATAACATTTGAAATAAGCTATTTTGGTGCTTCCGGAAAAAGCTCCAATGGCTTATTTAAAGTATTAAAAATTCAAAACTACCCTTATTATATTTCATGTGTTTGGCATGATTTACATGTCTATTTAAGTAAATTAACATTAAAAGCCTCAATTTTCTTGCAAGCAAACATTAAACAACTTTTCCACAAACAAGAAAATTACCAATGTGTCCGGCAAATTTTATTGGTCCACGTGTTACTTAGGCCAAACCTAAGGTTGAAAATATTTATCATGAAACAAACCATTAAAAAAAGACAAAAATAAATAACTTGATTTAAATACAGTCCAACAACTAACAATGCACACAATCTTCATTGATTGGTTGATACTAGAAGCATTATTTGGAATTTTCCAGTGCCCCCCTTTGATTTTGAGAAACGACCCAGGACCCCCCCAAAATAAGTTTTGTTAGTAAATTATGCGTGAATGGTATAACTATCTTTACGAGTATAATTACACTTTAATTATTGTTAATTTATTTAAATATTTTATAAATAAAAAATATCGTATTAATATGAATTCTTATCGAAATCATGAAGTGAGTGGTTATTGTATCTCACGTTAAAACTTTTTAAAATTAAATCATCTTTTTTGAGACTCAATCATTTGACTTATCAGTTAAGATGTTGTTTAATTTCTTTTTACTAATAATTATTTATTTATTGTTATCTACGAGTCATTATATATATCATATTCGAAAGTTGATTTTGAGGGCTTTCGATTACATAAAAATTGTCTCTCAATTTTAGAAGTGCAAATACCACTGCAGGATTTCTCTTTTGCATAGATAAATGTCTCATTGATGGTCAAGAGGGGTAAAATAGGTTTTTTCCTTATCTTTATGGTTTATTGCAAATATGGTCTAAAATTTAAGTAATTAATTTTGAAAATTCAAGCTGATCAATGATCTGTGTATGAAGGGTTCACATCCGTATATCCGATGCCACATTAGATAAAAGTATATAGTGTATCATATCTACAATCAAAGTTTGTTCTTTTTTCTTGAGTTATCTTCCGACCAAGACACGAAGGCATGGTGGGTTGCACTGATACTGGTCTGGTTTAGCATAGGATGATCCACTGTCATGTTTAAATCACCCTCTCTTTTTTTACGTCCATCTTCTTTCTACTCTACTATCTTTGCTCTCATTCTTCAAACCATTTTGGCCGTTATTACAGTCACTGTTGTCATCATCTTCGTTTTCCACCACTTGGTTAGGTGAATTTTGCTTCATTCTTCTGATGAAACTTGCTATATCTTGCTTCTTTTTCATGGCAATTTCTTTATTGGGTCAATTCAAAGCATAAATTATTATGACTTACGCCTAAGCTTAAAAAAAAAGGAAGGCATTACTTTGCCTCTAAGCTTATATCAATGACCTCCCAGACTTTTTTTATTATATATTTATGGTTACCAAAATAAATTACCATTGCTTAGGATCACACCGCTTTGGTGTTTAACCTCTACTTGTCCCTTGTTGCTAGTCCTTAAATTTCTTCCCCCCGGAACCGATCTTTCACTACTCCTTTTCTTCTTTATACCCTTCTCCTCAGTACCAACAAAAGAACCATTGGTCTTCTTCTCATTCACCTTTCGTTTTTCCTCCACTTCCCTCTCTTTCTTATCGCATTTTCTACTAGCAGCATTCTGCGATGCTGCTTAGACAGAGCTTCGCTTACGACACGCAACCCTGGTGGAAGCTCTTCCGGGTTTCAAAAGCGAGATAGATGGTTCTTTTTTGTGGTTTCTGTTGTCGTTCAGGCTTTGGTTTAACAGCAGGAGTTTGAGCTTTTCGGAGCTTGGCAGGCATTTCTTTAGTTGCAAGAGCGCGGGGTTGTAGTGCAGCAGAATATTCTTGGGAGCTCTTTCTGAAGAAAATTGTTGAATGTAAGTAAAAGACCTCTAAAGAATCTTTGAAAACAGTCAGAGTAAAGCCCCCTGTGAAGCCTGAATTGAATAGTTTGCAAATCTTTGTCTTGTATCCGGGCATCACCCGTAATGTCAGCGGAAATTTCTATCATTGATCTCAGTTCTGACATGTAAGTTGTTTGATGTCTATGTGGAATCAATCAAGTTGTGGGCAGTTATGATCACATCCCTAAGTATGTGTAGGTCCATTCTAAACTTTGGTTTGGTGGTTTGAATAGTCTTTCAATTCATTTATAGGTTTATGTAAAATAAATATTAAAAGTTCTGCGTCGATCATTTTGTAGAATTCTCATACAGGGGCTCAAGCCCGGACTATGTGGCTATTATTTGTAGATCAATAATTTTGAAGCACAAAGCAACCCTTTAAAGTTACATGTTCTAATTGGAACAGACATTAAACACATTATTGAAAGTTGTTCCTAGTCAACAATCTTCAATCTAACAAAAGCCTCATCAGAAAATATTGCAATCCCTCAAGGAAAAACGCTTAGAAAAAACATCCTGGAGACCATTGTAAAACTAGTGCTTGCTCTTTGGAATGTTAAGGTCCTTAAATATTGGACTGTCAACTCCCACTCCCATTGCATTAAGACCATTGTCAACGTATATAACAGCACCGGTGATTGCGGATGCCAAAGGTGAAGCTAAGAAGGCAGCAGTGTTGCCCACCTCATCTGTTTTCATCAGTTTGTTAAACTCAGTAATCATGTCTGACATACTAAAATATGGAATGAGTTCTAGCAGATACCTGCAGATAGTTCTTTCTGCAGTGGTGCATTCTCTAATGAATATTCAATCATTGTATCGATGAATCCAATTGCTTTTGCAGCACGACTTCTTAGTGGACCTGCAGGCCAGAACAAAATGGGTTGTATTTTCGAAAAGAAAAAATAAGTCTGATAACAAACAGTGTCAGAAAGATACCAGCAGAAATGGTATTGACCCTGATTTTGTGTTTTCTTCCTGCTTCAAAAGCAAGTACCTGAATGATCAAATAAAGCACAGAAATGAATCAACCATTATACAACAATTTAGGAGCAGTGATATTAGAATGAACGTGAAATATGAGTAGAGAAGAAATAAGGTCTCACTCTGGTGTCACTTTCTAGTGCAGCTTTTGCTGTACTCATGCCACCGCCATATCTATTATGACAGTTGAATTTTTGTTACATGACAAGGAGTTATGACAACACAAACATTTATGGTTGTATGATGTCAATTCATATCAAACATACCCTGGAATGATCCTCTCGGAAGCAATGTATGTAAGAGAAATCGATGAACCACCTATACCAATAAAACCAAATTTAGATTCAAGACATGCAACTTGCCACAATATATCATGTATTATGTGAGAAGACACTGCAGATTATAGAATGGAGAAGCATGCCTGGATTCATTATCGGAACAAAATGCTTGAGTAAAGAAACATAAGAATAACTTGATGCCGATATAGCAGCAAGATATCCATTCCTTGATGTCTCCAGCAGAGGTTTACTCACCTGTTAATCAGATTATTTTTTGTCAATTAGAAAAATAATGGTTTAAAGTGATTCCGTACCAGAAACTTTAGTACCTCTGGTCCATTGGCAAGTGAATGCACAAGGATGTCAATGCTGCCAAAATCTTGCTTCACAGATTCAGCAACTTCCTGCAACACGTTCAAAAAGCAAATCTAACTTAAAAAAGAATGCCAAATACCAATTTTTAATGCTCTGAGAGAAAAAAAAAAGTCCATTCTAAAATTAAGAATGGTTAAATAGTTAAAAAAAAAAAAAACCCTAAGAAACAAATTGCAACAAAATGCTGATCGTAAATGTCACACAAAAAACAAAATCACAAATCAAAACCATCTTTCAGCCAGAAAATGTTCAATAACTTATTCAATAACAACAACATCACAAATTTCTTGATGACAAATTATAGGGAATGAAACAATAGGGTTATATACCTTGACAGTCCACTTAGAGGACCCTGCATAACGCTTATTTGTTTTCACCTGCATAAGTTGACAGAATAAGAGAATTTTTATCATAGAAGTATTTTAACATTCTTCACGTATTTTACAGAAACAAGACATTTCCTTACATCTTCAGGCACATCCTCAGGGTTATCATAGACTGCATCTAGGGGATATACTTTGGTGATTTCCATCAAAGAACCATCTGGCAACCTAAAACATTAACATCCTTTCAGCTGAACCATTCACAAAGAATTGACCCATTATAATGTCACATAAACCAAGACAAATAACTTACACGCGTGATTCATCAAACTTTCCACGTCGCAGACTGGTTTCAAAAATGTTCAATGCCTAAAGAAGAAATATAAGTAAATAAACATCTTTTTTCCAAGCTTGAAAAAATCAGATTACTTGAGAATCAGGAGAAAATAATAATGAAGGTTCAGTATCTTACAGGCACCCATGTCCCCACCAAAATTTCTGCACCAGCAGCAGCAAGAGATTTTGCTATAGCCCAACCGTATCCATTGTCATCAGCTACACCAGCAATAAATGCCTTCTTACCTGAAGACATCAGTTCCAGAGTGAGTTTGGGAGTTTGAACTTTTAATGATCAAAAGAACATTAACGCTCAATTGGATAAACATAGAATCATTCAACTTCAGTATGATGGTGGTTGAACTGTTTTATGGGATTTTGTCCCAAAATGATATATAATACCTCCATCGATGTTAAAAGAAATCAGCCACCCACAACAAGAACAAGCATATGATCCTTTCACTAGCTTGTATGCATATACACCCATTGATTGTTTGGGGGATAAAGCAGGTTTAAATACAGAATTAGAGTACAGATATCATTTTACTGGTTTCTCTTCAAGCTTTTGGAAGATTACATGAGAATAAGGGTTTAATTAAAGAGCATCATAAGACAAAAACACATTAACAGATCCTACCAACAACTAAATAAAGAGACCAAAATCATTGCAACATAAAACCTTAGAACTCCACATAAATAAATAATAAAAAGACATTTAAATTGTATCCAAGTGATCAAAATTGTAGGAAGTTGAATAAGAATGAACCTTTCAAATCAATTGGCAAACCAGATACAGGCTTTCTATCATTGGATTCAGCCATTGCTTTTGTTACAACCTTATCAAACTTTACTGAAGATGACATAAACTGATGGTGTAGAGGTTGCACAGATGATAGGTGACATGCGCTTGCAAGCATGGCCCATGATGCTTTCTTAGAAACTCCGGTGACAAAGGCAACAGCTGCCTTGACATCTCTGCGAGAAGTTGAAATGCGTGGCCTCACTGTCACCATCTGAAGACCGGAAGCTGCTGTTGCTGCCATTTTTAACAAACCAACTTTCGCAGAGGAAAATAAATGCCTGCAAAATATACAGGGTTTTAAACCACTAAAATTATCACCAAAAAATGCAAGCTATATCAACAAATCAATAGCATACTAATTAAACAATTCAAGTCATAGACTGTTTATCATCAAGATATCAGGCATCTATAACCCATATGGCTTCAGCAACATCCTTAATTTCTAAAAAATGAGCCTAAATACATTAACTCCACAAGCTAAATCGGCTACCACATTAATCTTCAATTGGAATTTACGCAAAAACACAACATCACACAACACCCAACGATTCAAAATTTCCCTCAATAAACCAACACACAATCCCCCTTAAAAAGATAAAATCACATGACATTAACGAAAAATACCAATAAATGAGTCACTCAATGTCCTGGCACTACAAAATAAACAAGAAAAAAATTTGCAAACTTTTCATTGTACTCCTCTGAGGTTTCAATAAAATAAACATAAATATGAAAACTGCCCGCTAAAGTTTCAACCTTTCACTACCAAAAAAGATAAACTGAAACCTTAAATCTGCCAAAAAGGAAAAAGCCACACACACACGCGATTTCACTAAGTCCATTAGTCCAAAACATCCACCTCACCATTTAAAATAAATCTTCTAAAAGACAAAAGCTCCACATCAAACTAAGCAAAATGTTTCAAATTTAACAGGTGTAGATTCATACAGATCTAATTTAGAGGGGAAAAGGTACCTTTGAAAGAGAGAGAGCACCAATGTTAGTGGAAGAAAAAGCAAAAAGAAAGGATTTTGAAGGTGGGAAAACAAAGCGAATGACGAAGGTTTCAAGAGATGAAGTGAGAAAGAGTTCGATCAGATCGAGGATTGATTTATATTGAGTTGAGTTGGAGTGAATGGAGGCTTTGAAAGTGTCCAGACTTTGATGGGGGCTAAGTGTCATCTTTCCCGTTTCTGGAAAGTTTGGTGGGCGGTGATTAAAAAAGTGGGCTTCTTTATTTCAGGTCATCCTCTCTTTTTTTTTTTTTTTTTTTTTTTTTAAGAAATCTTGAAAATTCGCTTATTAGAGTTTTGTGTTGAATCTTAGTATAATTAGTGCGCAGCGCGAGAGAATTTGAACCCTCATAACACTTTCTGCTTTGACGCACTTGCGTCTGGCCTTATTTTAGCTCATTTTGATTTAATGAATGAATCCTGTGACCGTTGAATGTAGTGTATTTCACTTGAATGAAGGTGTTATATACATGATACGTAACGAATAAAATATGTATAACGATAAATATCATAAAGTTCTTTGTATTTAAGCCCTTATCATGTATACTAAAATGTCATTAAATGTATCCCCTTTTCTCCCTCAATTGTATGATTCACGTCCAATCTTATACCCTCTTGCATTTTAAAAAAATTAAAAATGAGTATTATATCTTCGCTCCCAATCTCAACCACCACGCATGATTTGTGTGGTGGTATAACTAATATAAATCGATCATTTTCAAATACAAATTTAATATCAATAAATTATACATCTATACTAACCTAATTTAATTAAGAAATCAAAGTTAACACAAAATCAAGTTTTTTAATGAAAAATTCAAATACGACTTCGAAAGTTATATATACCCTAATTCTATACCAAAAAACTTAAATTTTTATATTATAACATAATAAACACAATAATAAATGGTTTACTAACCTTTTTTTTACCATTTTCTTATGTTGGAGTTCAGTGGAAATCATAAAAAATGGTTGTGTTGTCATAGTTTGCTAGAAATACACTACATGTGGTTATTTTCGAATGTGCATTAAAAAGTTAGGTGGTCATTTTCATTTTACGTTAAAAAGTTAGGTTAATTTCATTTGCGATATTTGAATTATAGTTATTTAAATTAAGACCAAATGACTAATTCCCACCCAAAATTTCCTTAAATGACAAAATACCGTCCAAAAATTTCTTAAAAGTCAAATATTCATGTATTGACCAAAATTAATTGTTAAACTTAATTGTCAACTATTAAATTTAACTAGTCAAAGAAGCAATAATAGTGGTTGTCGAAAACCTAATCAGATGGCCAGATATTCATCTAATTAGATTGAAAGTCATATCTAACTATCTCGATAGTAGAGACAACTATATCTGGTGGTATGCATGAAATTAATCATTTTCGATCAACTCTAATAGTAGAGGTGATTAGATCTGACCGTCAATTCAACTAAATGATTATTTTTAACCATTTAGTTAGGTTTTTAGTAGCAAGCCGTCGATGATGTTGCAAACAGCGATGGCCACTTTTTTAATTTTTTAATTTTTATTTTATATTAAATTTTATTTTAGTATTAATATTATTTAATTTTTGATGGATGGTATTTTGATTATTTATTACAAAATATTAAAAAATTGGGAAAAAAATGCGTATTTGATTTTTTTTAAACTTTTGAGTGGAATTTTGTCATTTAAGAAAACCTTGGGTGGGAATTAATTGTTTGGCCTTAAGTTCATTTTCGCATTTAAATTATAATATATGTATAGGGCAGTTTATATAAATAATTTAATTTTGGGTTTAACGAAAATTTTAAGTTTTTAAGTTGTAATCTTGATTTAGTATCTTTTTTAATTAGATTTACTAAAATTTTTATATTTATAATCTAAAATTTGAAATATTAGATATATTCAATATTCAATAATTACCCGAGATTGATGGACTACTTACAATCTACTTTTGTGTGATCACCTTTTTTAGAGTGGTCATGTAATATTACTCTTAAGTATTTTAATATATATAACAAATATTTTAAAGTATTTATTAAATTATTATAATTAAATTATAATTATTTATAATTTAATAATAATAATAATACTTTATTTTTATAATTATAATCACAATAATCAAATAATCATAAATTGTGATAAACAAATACAATCTTATCAAATAACAAAAAAAGTTTTACTTTTATGGATTGAGTTGGGCCAAAGGACTTAATCCCACCCAAAGTCCTTTCAAAAGATAGATTTTTATCAGTAATATTTTAAAACCTAAATATTTATTTATCAGTTATTTTTTATTTAATTTTATCAATTTTTTTTGTTACTTATTTCCTTTTTTTTATAAAATAACCAAAATATTTTTAATTAAAAAAATAAAAAATTATAATAAAAATATAAAATAATATCTAAAAATTTTTAAATAAAAATCAGTACAATAAAATTTAAAAATACCAAAACAAAAATAGGCCACTACTATTGGTAGTACTATTGATAATGATAACCGTTGAAAATCGAGTAACAAAATAATCAAATTTAGTTGTTTTAAGTAAAATGAAACGATTAAATTTGACTGTTTTGTAAATGAAATGATCTTTTTGGCTTATTGATTCAGATTTCGATAGTCACTACCACCGTTGGTGATAACCGTTGCTTTTTTTTTATTATTAATTTTTATATATTTTTATATTTTTAAAATCTATTATTATTTTTAAATTTTTTTTATTTTTAAAAATTTGTTTTATTTAAAAAGACAAATCCTTGGTTTTGATTAATGAATAAATGTTTGAGTTTAAAAAAATTAACAAATGAGATTTTACTATTTAGGAAAAGCTTAAATAGAATTAAGTCCTTTTGTCATTAAGTTAATCAAGGTTTTGTATTTTTTATTATTCAAACACGATTATTATTTTTTTATGATTCGATAATCTCTATCTATACCAATTAATCAATCCTAACTGATTGGATAAGTTAAACATGAGGGCTATGATCATCACCTTGAATGATCTTCGCCCTTACCATTAAGCCAAACTTTTGAAGTTATTCAAATACGATTTTACATGACTATGTTATAATCAATTTGCGTTAAACGATATCTTATTTTATTTTATTTTATTTTCAAATCTTTTAATAATGCATTATATCGGGTTGCAAATCAAAATTATGTAACCCTTACCACTTTAAATTAGGGCCGTGTACGGTTTAATAAATTTTTGAACCAATTTAAAAGTAATAGTTTACAAAAATTTCAAACCAAACAAAACAAAATTAAAAAAATATGGTTTATTTCGGTTTGAATTATTTAAATATAATAAAATAATTTATTTTAAATATTTAATACTTAATCAATAATAATTGAATTTTAATTAACTGGAATATAAATAAATATATATAATAAATACGTAAAGTTAATGATAAAATAAATATTAACAAATAAAGTAATACATCTAATTGCTTATTGAAATTTTTTGTCAAATACCGTTTTATATATATATATATATATTTTTAAAAAATACTATATATAATTTGATTCAATTTGAAAACTGCTCAAACAATAACTTAAATTGTAAATTGTTTTTTTAAAATTATTTAATCAAACCAAACCAAAATTGTAATTTTTAAATAGTTTGATTTAATTTCATGTTTTGATTCTAATTATACACATCCCTACTTAAAAAATATTAAAAAAATTGACTACAACTAATTACAAAGGAAAAAAAAAAATAATGCAAGCTTAAGCACACAAAAATAAGCCATAGGGGGGAGGTGAGTTCTTATTCCAACATTCATGGTGTGCCTTAAGCAGGAAACATCTGAACAATCAAGTAATTCAAAAAATATTTAAGATAATGGGCTTCAGGCCCATGTGATAGAACTTATCAGCCTCATTGAAAAAGGCTCATCTACTGCTTCATGGCCTGGGGTCTCCAACTGATAAACTGATGACAAAACATACCTTAATTATGTAATATATAGGTATGGTGTTCATTTCTTGTGATCAACATCTTCAAATCAACTGATCAGTGTTTAAAAGCATGATCTGCACCTGATTTCTTTTTGTCCCATACACTAAAGGGAACTCATCTAGGTTCATTTCTTTAACATTTTGATATTTTTCCATTAAGGTGATTTTTGAAAGCAATCTTTCAAGTAAAGAACCAACATTTTACAAACAAATTCAACATTTGTTTATAAGTTAAACAAGTTAATTTATAAGCAACTAGTATTTATAAGTTAAATTAAACTTATAAGCATTTGAAATTTTAAACAGTTGATGTGTTCGGTTAAAATATGATTTATAAATAAAATTTATTTTTAAAATTACTAAAAATAGTACTAAATTATTTTATCAAATAATAAATTATATTAACTCAATTTTAAAAATATATTTTGCTCATGTTACAATATATTTAATTTTAGAATTACATAATTAAATACTTTATAAGATTATAAAATAACTTTTAAATGTACTAAATTAATATAATAATTTATTTGAATTAATGTAAAAAATTAATTTAATTAGCAAAAAAAATTAAAAAAAGTAATATTGTAATATATTTAGTCAAACTAATTTATGATAGTGTTTATGTACACTAAAAAAAAAAATTGGTTTTCCCTAACTTTTCTTTTTTTTTTTTTTCCATAAATTTACCTTATAAATCCAAAATATCACAAACAAACATATTTAAATTGATTTGAATATTTTATAAGTAAAAACAAACATATCTAATGTCTTTTAAACTCTTAAACGTATTATGAAATGTATTATCTTGTTCTTAGTTTTCCTTTTAAACTTTCAAGCGTATTATGCAATGTATTATGTTGTGATGTATTTTCTTTTGATTTGATTTGAAAAATTGTAATCTAATGTCTATTGTCATTTTCTTTGAAAAATTTTCAAACTACCAAAAGGATAATATTTTTTATTTCCTTCTTGAACATGTAAAAATCATGCATGCATTTTTCACTTGTAGTGGAAGAGACTATTATTCATTGGATTAATATTTATTGTGAAATATTTTTTAAAAAATTCTTGATACTGATTTATGTTCAATTTTTTTTAAATATTTATTGTTAAAACAATCTTAAACCCAGGTGAGTCCATTTTTTTTTCAAATTCAACGATATCATTATATCATAAACTAATCTTTTAAATAATTTAAAAGTTATCATATATATTTTTCAATTAAATCTATAAATTTTTCAGTGTATAAACTTTATTATCTGTTTTTATATTTTTCTTCTTTAAATTAAGTATGTTTGCGTTTAGTTCATGAACTATGACCCACGATTCATATTGGGGTATTCTACGAATATTGAAAAAGGTCAAAAATCAATTATAAAAATGTGTTGTCATGCAAAAAAAAAAAAAAAGATAAGATAATTTATTAAAATAATTTGCTAGATTTTATTTTAATTTGTTAATTTTGATTTTCTGCCAGGCCGCATCCATACCCTCAGGCTTTTAGAAAATCTAGAATAAGACTCCCGTCCATTTCCAAACTATTCACTTTTTTTTATTAGGTCACTTGATTTTTATATGTTAATATTGCCATGAGTTGAAGTTAACTTAACTTTCGAGAAAAGCAAAATTGTTCCCCATTTAATAAGGAGAATTTATGACGTATAATTTTATTAACTGATGAATGCCACTTGTTTGCAATTTATGATTTAGTAAGGGTTTAGATGGATATGAGTCATTATTATAAGAGCAAGAGACCGAAAGAAATTGACTCAGAAAGTGATTGAGAAATGAGTGGCTGCAGAATAAGGTGGAAGACAATTTTACTGTGCACAAATTAATGTTAATTGAAGAAGAAGGAATAGTCAAAATTTTTAGTGGGAGACAACTTATATCAACATGGATAAGGACAATTGAAATTTCCACCAACACTATCTATTTGCATTTTAATTTAACTTTTTATAATGTTATTGACTTTATAATAAGTCATATATATGGAGCAATCCTTATCAACAATCTTTTGATATATATATATATATATTGGAAAAATTTAATTGACTTCTTATTTAGTCTAAAAGCCAAAGAGGTGGTGTGATAGTCACACCAAACAACTGGACTTGTATAAAATTTTAGGCCAAGTTCATAAAATAAACTTTTTTATCCAGTCTATTTCAATGCTTATTAGAGTTAAAGCTCTACATTCAAATTCTGTGGAAGGCCAAAGAAGCAACAACTTATTGTTTCTTAAAACTCCATTGAACTAAATTGGAACCTGAAAATAGACAATAAATAGAAATAAACCTTCTGTCATGAAAGTTGTTGGCCTAATTACAGTTTGCGTAACAATTCGATTATAATAGAGGGTTGGATTGAAATAAGACCAAAATTAAGTGTGCATTTGATATACTTCGGAACCCTTTTACTAGACTACCATTGCAGTTGAGTAGGCTTGCTTGGAAATTGACTTGACTTATTAATAGAGTAAGCTAAGTCAAGTCTGGTCAGTGTGAAATACTGGAGAGCACTAATTATAATCCTATGAACTGTTAGATGTTCAAATAACCCATTATCTATTGGGTACAGTTTACTAGTAGAGAGAGGATTAGCAACAAGCTTGGCATTAAAAGATGTTGGCTTTATGAAAAATATTTTTGGCAAATTTTGCCTGACTTAAGTGAAGGTATTTCGAGTCCTAAATAAACCCAAGAAATGGCTTATTGAACACAACACTTCGAAAGAAAAATTGGTGTGGAGGTGCTTGATGAGTTTATTTATCAAATCAAGGGCAATTCGGTTAACAAAATATCAACTTACTCTAAAACATACACAACTTGCTAGGCAGATTTGTAAATAGAGAGACTAGAATCAACTTTGGAACTAACGAAACCCTGAATTAAAAGAGCAATAATGAGTTGATTAAACTAGACTTTAGGAGCTTGCTCTAGCTCATAAAGAATCTTCTTAAATTGATAAATTAACTTACAATAACTTTCACGTTGTATCATAAAAACTAATTCTTTTAAATCATTATTTAAAAAAAATATTATTATCATTAATAAACTTAATATTCTGTTGATATTGGGCAACAAGACAAAAAATTACTTTGATAGGTCCTATTTTAACTACAAGACTAAAAATATCAAAATAATCCACTTTAAGAGTTTATTGAAACCCTTGGCTACCAATGTAGTTCTGTATCTTTGAATGGTCCTAATAAAATCAAATTTCAATTTAAAAACACATTTGGACCCTACTAGATGCATATAAGAAGAAAATGAAACCAAAGACCAAGTATTGTTAACTAGAAGAGAGAACCTCCTTGAAAATCCATGGCTATTACAAAGTTACGTAGTTTAGTAGCTATATAAACTCTTAAATAATGTTTTTGTAACAAGAATTGAGCCTCTTGAAAAGAAAGTGTTTCAGTTTTGGAATCTAATCTAAAGGTTAAACTAGCCACTATGATATTGTATTCTACTCTAAATCTATTGAGTATGTCAATAATTAATTCCTCATCTAATAAATTGTGTCCACCAAAGGCTAATACCTTAACATAGTTTTTCATCTTAAGCACATAGTCACTAATACCAAAATCATTTTTCTTTGTTTTAACGTGCAACATTTGAAATCTAGACTTAGCAAAAAATTTACACTTTAATGTATTTCATATCTTAGAGGCGAATTTACAATTTAACTAATACTAAACATGTTTTTAGAAATAGAACTTAATAACCAACTAATTGTTTATCAACTTATTTCCATAACAAATAGTCAGGATTATACTTTTTAGGTACTAAAAAGTTCGAATCAGAAACCTTAACTTGAATAAATGGTGCTAGACATAAATTTATTTTAATAAGATGCTCCTTTAGATCGTGTGCACTAACCATAAACAAAACTTGAAATTTTTGAAACTTGTAATCAAATCTAATCAGTTTAGATATTGATTGCAAATAGTTTAAAGTTAGAATTGACGAGACACATTCTAACTTGACATTGTTGAAATTGGGGTATTTGGATCATTCAAGGTGGTAAAGGAGCTTGATTGGGTAGAG
The DNA here is from genome assembly GCA_026122585.1 of Anacardium occidentale. NCBI lineage: Eukaryota > Viridiplantae > Streptophyta > Magnoliopsida > Sapindales > Anacardiaceae > Anacardium > Anacardium occidentale. The sequence continues at coordinate 421,559 of JAJEJH010000182.1, forward strand.
GAAGAATCATTTTTTTGACCGTAAGATTGACATTAGTCATCTTAGGAGAGTGTTCGAGAGAAATTGAGACTGTTTGAGAAAAAAAAATAAGGTGAGATCAAGAAAGATAATTAGGAAATTTGTGCTACTGTTATCATTAATTGGAAATGAACAAAAATGTTGCTTTATGTGCAAAACAGAAAGGCAATCCTGTTATCAAAGAATGGTGCTTTATATGAATATAAACGTTGCGTTATATGTCAAATGATCTTCGAAATCATGAGCTTTAACTTAAAACTGCACTTGAGCATGCCTGTAGTGGCAGTTGTCTTTAGTTAATATATCAGATTCACAACTTGTGAGTTTGAGGCAACTTTCTTAGGAGAGTTTGCTGAGTTGGAGAATGCAAAAGACTTGCCTTTGATTTCAGTTAGTAGCTTTGATACCATAAAAGAGTTTTGAATAACGAAGAAGATTTAGAGTTAACAAAAATGGTCTTTATATTCATTTATTTACACTTTCATTAAGCACAATTTGGCAACCTTCTTTGTTTGATTCATCAAGACATCTTCACTTGGCCTTTTTTGTAAACGAAGTCCGCTTATAGTCAAAACGCACAACTTTACTTAATTGAATTTATGTCTTCAAACAGCAAAGTAATGAATTTTGTTTTATAAACTGCTTCATTTCAGAACAAAGAACAATATCCAACACTTCATTTTTTTTTTAAAATTCTTCACAAATCATTGGCAATCTATTAGACCAAAATCCTAACCCTTGACCTTTCTCCATGCATACATGGCTGTATTGACCAAGCCGTACGTTAAAGTAATTAATCAATAAAGACTAATTAAGTCAATAATTAGCTAAGATGAATTAATTAATCAATTAATCATCTTCTAAATTGTACACCAAAAAGCCTAAACCCTTGGCTCTCATGACCGAAATGTGAAGCAGTCTTCTTCCTCTTCGTATGATCATAATCTCTCAATTCCAACTTTGAATTATAGCTGAAATTGTTATTTTTTCCAATATTACTATTGTTTTGCTCTAATTGCAACTGAGTTTCAAGCCCTAATTCATTGTGTTGCATCACATCAACTAAAATGAAGTTTTTCCCTTCTTTTTCCTCACGACTATTTGTGCACTCACAATGATAAAAAGTAATTATATCTTTTTCCTTTAATTTTTTCTCCTTCACAAATCTATTCCACCCTCTTGTGAACACAAAACTCTGGCTGCTCCTCCAAAAACAATATCTAAAATTCCATGGCCTCATGTGTTTATCAAAAAACCCTAATTCTACGTCATCAACTCCATTTAGGGCATTATATTCTTCTTCGTTTTCACTAATATAGGGGAAATATTTCACTGCATATTTCTTTGGAATCACAAGTCTATTCAGCTTACCAACATCACTTGGAGTCAATTCCTTCTGAAATAACTGTCTGCATGAGAAATGTTCATCTCCCTGCACCATTATTTGGTTGAGATTTGCAGTTCCACCACCCCCGTAATTTTGATCTTCTCTTTGGGATTGATTTCGAAGAAAATCGGCAAATTTCGGTTGATATGTTCCATCTTTAATCATGTTTAAAACTGCCTCTGTGGTGAATTGGTTTTGAAAATTTGGTTCAAGGCTGTTGTTGTCTGTCCATGGGAAATTCCGGTGGGAATCGTTGCCACGAATCTTGGTCGCCGCACTGTCGTATGCCATTGCTGCTTCTTTCTCTGATTTGAATGTGCCTAGCCAGATTCTTTGGTGGTTGGCATAAATTTGGGCTCCCCAATGCCCATTTTGTTGAGGTACAACTCCTTTAAATTTCACAGCTGACACGTTGTTATTATTATTTCTATTTTTGTTGTTGTTATTATTCCTGTTGTGATATTGATGCTGATGCTGAAGATGGTGGTGGTGGTCATCTTTCATGCGCTTGGCAGGAGGCAAAATTGTATAAGAACTGTTGTTTGAATCTGAAGTTTCGCCATGCACGTACATTTTCGCATTCGAAACCATGCTAGATGCAGCTTCTTCCATCTTAAAATATCAAAACTTATGGAAGAATAGAAGAGAGAATATAATATTGGCTCAAACTGATTGAAAAAGTGATGATGAAGATGAGGAGTTGAAGCAAAGGAGAAGATGATTTTATACGAAGGGAAAGAGATTGACAAAATTCTTGTGTTTTTAGAAATCTAGTAATCACATGATAATTTTCTGTTGCATGAAAATGGCAATGTGTTTCTATTTGGAAGGTGGAGAGTTTCAAAGAATGAACAAAATTAGGTTAATGTAATAAAACTGACAGAAAGTTTGAAACAAAATTTCTGTCCAAAATGCTTCATTCAGTTAATATACAAAAAGGTTAAAACAATTTTCTTGAAGATGACTGTGAGGTTCACATGAGGGTTTGTAAGTTGAAACAAACTAAAAGTGGTTCTAATTAATTGGCTTAATTTACATTAAACTGTTATTACTAATTAACTATTTAAATACAAATTTATTTTATCTCTTAGCAACATAATCTTTGTAGCCCAAGCTGTGTATTTTTTTTTTTCAGTTGAAAATTTTAGACCATTTTTCGATTTGTAGATGTTATCCTTATATAAAGACTATACAAGTCTTTTTTTTTATCCTTTTAATTTGATCGGATGTCTCTAAAGAAACCCTAGATTATATATTTATATTTAATTTTTGATTCCATGTAGGACTAATGGTTTTTGCTATTTATAATTATTATTTTTTAACTACAAATTTAATTTATAATTAACTCGAATATCATTTTTAGTACAAAGAATTTTTTTGGAAGCTTACAATCATACAATATTTCGGATATTGCGAAAATGTGATATTCTAGATTGACCCGTGAACAAAATAGTCATTAACATTTTGGTGTTTATTAATAATACATTTATAAATTAATTATATTCTAAGCAATTATTAATTGTGAAAGAAAGTTATACTAGCATAAGCAGTTTCTTCACTTTAATAATGTTGGAATGTGGTTAAAAATTGTCTATTATTCAAGAATAATACAACCTTGTGTATCCACATGAAGCATAAGTGCTAAAGGCCAAGAACAAACACTTTAGGTCTATTATAACCTCTAGGAATGGCAAAGTGAGGAGGTGAACAATCGTGATAATGTGTTTATAAGCAATTTTAGGATGTGTAATAAAATCCTTGGATAAGAGTAACTTGAGAAAATGCATGAGCGTGTATTGACCACGCATGATCATGCATATGAGCTAACATTAAAAAATTTGTTTTCAACTTATATTCATTCAATTAAAGTCTACTATATGTAATTTCACCTAAAATCGTTCACCTTTGTATTATTCATCTTAGTCCTCAAAGCATAAAACTTATTTTTTAAGTCCAGTAAATTTAGAAGACTCAAATCTAACAATTTCAATATTGGACCTGCTTCATCTTGAATAATTTAGTGTCCTTACTTGATATACCTCTATTATGTGTGATCCATAGACTCTTTACCATGCTAGTAGTGTAAAGATTCATATCGAATCTATAATTTGAAAATCATTTATACACAGATTAATATTAACCTCTAGCAAAACATTATAATCACTCAATCGATGATCGATAAAACGGTTATCAAATAATCTGATTCTTTTATCATACAATATCTCTTCAATAAGACATAAAATTAGTGTCTACTTTAAGGATTCAATAACACACACAGATTAATGTCTGTATTAAGAACCAAACATTGTTTGACTGAGTAATAAACTCAATTATATTGTGGCCACATATTCATATGGGTATTGATATTCGTTAGTAAGCCTATCACAAATATCAACTCTTATACCTAAGAATGATAAATTCTTTGTTGATCCACGTCATTCATCATCATTTTGGTAACCCTTTCTTAAGGATTACATTAGGTTGATGTCAAATCATATTAATCTTTATACAAGACGATATGATGACCTTAAGTTGAACAATTGCATGTACCATTGATTATTTAGAGAATATGTTTCATAGACACTAGAGCAACTATCCATATGAAATCTTCTTAGTCGATTAGTTTAAAGGACATGTCTATACAACATATAATCATATGTTACACCAAATCGTTTTTGAACAATTTTAACACATGATATTTGTCACTACCTTTTGATGGAGTTACTCAACACTATAATAGTCCTAAAAATATTACATGTGCCCTTGGTCAAGAGAATATTGAAACTACAAATGTTTTTATAATAGTCATTTTATGCAAACATAGGGTTCTTATAATCAATCAACATACTTTGATACCCTTGTGATAATTCTACCACTCTAATGACATATATCTATTTAAAAAGATTCACAATAAAGAATCAAACCATTTTGTTAATTCAAAACATGATTATAATCAATTACACAACTTTGATGGTTGGCTTTACGGGACCTACTATAATAGGCAATGATTTCCTTCGATCGACAAGCATGATTAACAGTATCAAACACCATGTTCAATAGTTATCCTAATATTCAGACTCTTACTTGTCCATGATATGATATTATTTAATCTCTCAAACATGTATGATGAGTATCGATACAATAAAATTAAAAATAGTTACAATCCTTTAACCTTATTGCTGATGAACACTATCTACATTGTTCATAAAGATATTTTATCTCCATTTAGATTTTTTTTCTCCAAAGCATGTTATAAGAACACATCTTACAAACAGTCTTTGTTTGAGAAATTGTTATCCATTTTGAAAGACTCTGTCATTTTCCACTCTTTATATATTAAACATCGATAGGTTAGGGAAATGAGATAGCCAATGTAATGCACTAGGAGTAGTCATAGCCTCCAGTAGTACATTAACAGTAACTAGATTTACGTGTTAGAATTTACCCATACCTTAATATGTACTGTCATTAACATTGATCTTTTCCTTAAATACAAGTTTGCCAATAAGAATATCATCCATTCCAACACTAAAATAAAAAACACCCCAAGTCAGAACCTTTTCTTTCTCTCCACATACTGAATCTTCTATAATTTACCATATACTAACATTGTGCATATATGTCATCTCACCGTCATCAATATTTTGATGGGTATATGTTTACCTGTTCATTCTTAACCCCTTATAGACAATCACTATCTACTACATTGTTATGTGATTCTTAAACATCAATGTTGATGGTTTCAATAGATGCATTTCCCTATTTGTGGGTACTTGCCACATAGAGAAGAATGTATTCACTCAATTGCTGAGAAAGGTCGATAAGAAAATTAATATCTTCATCATCCATGATTTTGATAGATCTTCTATTTTTGACATTTTCTAGTTTTATGCTTATCTGAAAATAGTTCCACTTATGGTAAATATGGAGAAGTTTTCCTTGAACATCATATGTGTAAGGATTTTTACCATTTTATTTTTACCTCTGACATATTCCATTCTATTATTATTCACTCTCATCCATTCACCTCTGCATTGAACCAAATAATAACAAAACTTGACATGTTGATCAATCTTATAATGGTAATATATCATTTTGTAAATAAATTATGCAACAAATATAATCTTTAAAAATCAATTGTTTCAAAAATTCTCATTTAACCAATAATTTTTAGTATTTTCATACTTGACACTAATGTTAGAAAATATCAATCCCCTGTTGGAAAATATCAACAAACCCCTTGCAAATGCAAAATTTATTAAATCTCTGTATGTGTAAAATATCAGCTAACCCCCTAACACTTTTCTATCAAAATTATCATTTCAATCATTTTGATTGTTTGTGATTTTGAATGCACTTCCAATTTATCAAATCAATTCAACATGTCAAAAACAGTACACTATATATAGAACTTATTATCTTGATTTTAAAAATACAATGTTAACATTTGAGTGAGAGTTTAAAAATGAAAAATTTTAAATTTTATCAGATTTGGTGGTGGTGTTGATTTGTTTAAAACACTAAAGATTTTATATAAAAGGGGATGAAGATATTTTGATATTTAAATTGGGCTTTTAGTTACATTTGATAATTCCTAAAGAGTTTGACAATTTTTTGTGCACCTTCTCCATTGGGTCATTCATATTAATTTCGTCTATTTTAGTCGTCTCTTCGTAAAATGACAATATTATCCCTCAACCATTAAGGAAAAAGTAATTACATACGATAATCTGCCGGGCTAATTGAATCCTTGTCCAAACATGTGGGATGACTTCAAAGCATTAGACCTAAAATTAGCACCTAAATAACTCCTGAAAACATAAGAATGATATATGAAATTATTCCATCAAATGTAATATGGTTCACACTCATATATTAATAATTGGTAATCAATTCAATCAACTAGACAAAAGTAATTCATATTAGATTAATTAATCAAAAGTTAAATTAAAAAAAAAACCAAAATTAACGGTCAAAATCCCTTACTTTTGGGAAGGAGTGACTTTCACTAGGATAGTGCTTATCTTCGCAACAAACTGCTTATCATACTTACCCTTCCTACTCTGTCAATAATCCATGCAACTTTTCTTCTAGCTCTATCTTTCACTTCCCTGTTATTCTTCTCTTAAATTGCACAGTTTTTTACATTTTTGAACACTTCTAATTATAATTTTGAGAAATTTATTTTGTTCATTGTGGGCAATCTATTTGAGTTATGAGATTGCTTGTTTTTATCAGCTTCTGACAGGGAGGGATTGGCGCATATTTCTTAGTTGCTGTGTAGGGAAAATTTCTCGATCAAATTTTTATCAATAAATGACAAAAGTATTCCACCTGTTTTCTTGTTATTTTCTGGCGACTCTAGTGATTTTCGGGCCTAGTCTGCCGATTGAAATCATAGACACTCGGTCTTCGCCTTCCCCAGAGCCTCAAATCCCTAGTTTGACAGTCACCAAGCTCTATAAAAGGTTAGTAATGCTTGGTATATCTTTTGCTACCAGGGTATTGTTTAATTTTATTTTCTCACTGTTTTGTTACTCTTTGTTGCTACTATATCTTTGTTTCTTGTTAGTAAAGTGTGCACTCTTGGTTTCAGTTTCTATTGCTATATTTGAGTTCAATGATTTTGGTCTCTATTGAAATTTTCGAATTTGGCGATTTTGATTTTCATGTTCGAGTACATCTGTCTGCTGGTTCAATAAAATATGATATCTTTGACTGTTACATTTATATCATTTATGTTGCATATTATTAAGGAACATGGTTCTTTCGAATCGTTGCTAATTCCTTGTATCAAAAGGAGAAATCTTCCAAATATGATATCTTTGACGGTTACAATGATATCATTTCTATTTAATTTGTTATCTTTTAGGTGACATCATTCTTTCAAATCGTATTTTCTTTCATTTGAAATCTCAGTAGTTGGTAAGTTTTTTTTCCTTATTTGGCTGTTAATTTATATTCAGACAAGATATATAGCCATAAAATTATCAATATTTTAGAAGTTTAGTGATATATTACTACACTTAACATTACAAATGACATGTACATGTAGCCAAAAATAGAATTCTTACTTTACAATAAATACGTTATTGTATTCAAATAGGCATTCATAGAAATTCTTTTTTGTTTATCTTAATACCAATTCCTGTCGTTATATTATTTCGGATTTAAAAAATAAAAATAAGCATGTTATTTGACAGAATACTGCTTACACTGTTCCTTATGCTTACTGATGAAATTGTATAAGCTTCCAAAAGGATGATATCTAAGAGAGATTATCAGAACTAGGAAAAACTATAAATTTAGGTAAAGGGGAGAGAAAATATATATCAAATTTAAAAAAAAAAAAACCATCATTTTCATTTAGAAATAAAGCCCCATTATCACGAAGATTTTATGCAAGAAATGACCAAGTTTGTGGCACACAGTCTTCTAAACCCAATTTCCTATTACAAAATCTTCATCCATGGCCACTATTAGTTTTCTTTGAAATTGACCCCCTTCCCTCTCCTTGTCTATATATTTGAACTCTCACTCTCCATTTTTCATCACCCACAAACTCATATCGTTTCTCTCTATGTAAGTTTCAATTTCTTAGTTTTATTTTGTTTTCTTTATAAACTACCAGAGGTTCCTGTGAAAATATATTAGCACATTACCAGTCTTTTTTATATGTTTCTTATTTTGTGTTCCCTTTCTTATTTTCTTGTATTATTTCAAAGTCATGCTATGTATATAATGTTTTTTAAATGTAGTTAGAGTTGTTATTTGAAATAAAATTTCGCTAATTTTTTGCTATTTGATTATGACAGTTAAATTTATTGTTAACTTAGCTATTAATATTCGAATCAACAAAATTGGATTGTATATTTGACTTGGTTTTGATTAATATTTATTTTATTTGCAGAATAAACCTTCAATGGCTTCCATGGATTCTCTCAGCGTCATCGACTTTCAAGCTGCCGTAAGGATTAGTAAACAATTAATTAATTACTTAATCAGAAAATTTAGCAAAAAATTTTGTTAAAATTTAATTATCATGCAATTAAGGAGTAGTAATAATTTCTATTAATTTTAAATAATAAAATTAGGTGACAGAAGAAACTTTTCACCCAGAAGCTGTGGACAAAAGCAGCTTTGAAGATGCAAAGCTCAAAACTTCTGGCACAAGTAAGAAAACCCTTATCAAGAAGAGAAGAGGGGGGTGGAAGTATACAACCCTTTTGCTTGGTAAGCACTTCGTTGTTAGAATCACTTTTAATTTCTTTATGTCATTACAATGTGGAAATTAAAAGTGATTTAATTGTTATAATTTCATTTCATTCAAGTGATTTTTACTTTGTACAGCTAATCAGGGCTTGGCAACTCTGGCCTTCTTTGGAGTGGGTGTCAACTTGGTCCTCTTCTTAACCAGAGTTCTTGGTCAAGATAATGCTGATGCTGCAAACAATGTCAGCAAGTGGACTGGAACTGTTTATATGTGCTCCCTTATTGGTGCATTTTTAAGCGATTCTTACTGGGGTCGTTACTTGACTTGCGCAATTTTTCAGATCATATTTGTTCTGGTACGTTAACTGTAAAATTCTGTTCTTTAACTTTCCCATCTGTTAATTTATTGATAGATTTGCATATCTTGATCAGGGTCTCGCTCTATTATCGGCATCGTCTTTCTTCTTGATCAAGCCGCACGGTTGCGGCAATGGCGAGCTAGCTTGCATGCCGGTTTCATCGGTCTATGCTAGTTTTTTTTATTTTTCGATATATTTGGTAGCCTTTGGATATGGTGGACATCAACCCACAATAGCCACTTTTGGTGCTGACCAGTTTGATGAATCAAACCCTAAAGATATGGAATCAAAAGCTGCTTTCTTTTCCTATTTTTACTTTGCACTGAATGTTGGCTCTCTATTTTCAAACACCATTTTGGTGTATTATGAGGATTCAGGGAAATGGACTCTAGGGTTCCTTGCTTCTTTGGCTTCTGCAGTCATAGCTCTTGTTTCTTACTTGATGGGGAGCTCCGGTTACCGGTATCTCAAGGCGTGCGGCAATCCGTTGCCACGCGTCGCTCAGGTGTTCCTCGCCGCGACAAGGAAATGGCACGTTCCTGCCGCTAATCCTAATGACTTGTATGAAGTTGCAGGACCAGATTCCGCCATCAAAGGAAGCAGAAAGATCCTTCACAGTGAAGAATTTGAGTAAGTATTGAAATTTCACTTTGCATATATACTTGGATTTTATAATTCATAAAAAATTAGTTTTAAATGGTTATGAAATAGTTGGCTGGTCATCAGGAAGGAAGGATGTGAACTTTCTGTACATCGCCATGAATCTCAGAAAAAGTTCAATGGAAGACATATAATAAAGTGATCAGAATTTCTCCAATCATTTACTTTTGTTCTCAAGCATCTTAAAATAGAGTCAAAGATGCTCTCAGTCGTGTTACTTCTATTTCTTCTTTTATCAATTTGGTATCACTGTTAATTTTATTTCCACATGGAGAAAAATTTATGTTACGGCTTTTTGTCAAAATTGTGGTCAGATTTTTGGACAAGGCAGCAACAATAACAGAGAATGATCTCCGAGGACCAAATGATCCATGGAGACTTTGCACTGTAACTCAAGTTGAAGAAGCCAAATGTGTCCTCAAAATGTTACCCATTTGGCTCTGCACCATAATTTACTCGGTAGTTTTCACCCAAATGGCTTCCCTCTTTGTTGAACAAGGAGATGTAATGGACTCAAACATCGGAAGTTTCCACCTCCCGGCTGCAAGCATGTCTGCCTTCGACATCTGCAGCGTCCTCATTTCCACCGGAATCTACCGCCAGATCCTCGTCCCTGTGGCTGGGAAACTTAGCGGAAATCCCCGAGGACTCTCCGAGCTTCAAAGAATGGGAATCGGACTCATCCTCGGAATGTTTGCGATGGTTGCAGCCGGTGTCACAGAAATCCAAAGGCTGAAATATGTAACACCGGGAGAAAAGACAAGTTCTTTAAGCATTTTCTGGCAAATTCCTCAGTATGCTCTTGTTGGTATATCAGAAGTTTTCATGTATGTAGGGCAGTTGGAATTCTTCAACGGACAAGCCCCGGATGGTATCAAATCCTTTGGGAGTTCCCTTTGCATGGCGTCGATTTCGCTGGGGAATTATGTGAGCAGCTTGCTGGTGAACATGGTGATGGGGATCACGGCGAGGGGCAGCAGCGCCGGTTGGATTCCGGATGACTTGAACGAAGGTCATATGGACAGATTTTACTTCCTCATAGCGGCGCTTACGGCTGTTGATTTTGTGATTTACTTGTTTTGTGCCAAGTGGTACAAGTGCATCAATCTTGAGGGAGATGAGAAGGAATTCATTCAGTTGGAAGAAGCTCAAGAAGATGATATGATCCGAAAAGCTTAAGTGATTAATGTTGGGTTGCTTTGTTTACTTGTTTTTGGAATTAAGTGGTGTATAATAATAGCCATAGAATATGATCCATGTTCAGCGTCGGGAAAGCTTGACCTCTTATTAGCCAGAGTCGAGGGTCAGAGAAATAATATTTGTCAGGGATGATTGCTTTCTTATAATTAAGTTTTCAAGATTATATTTACTGCTAATATTGGTGTCTTCCTTTTCTAATATTTGATATTTATATGTTAATTTTTCCAACTCAAGTGGGGGAAGATGTTGTTATAATCAGGGCTCCCCTTTCACGTAGGCAGCGGGCTGACCCCAATTTCATAATTTTTATTTTTATATTATTTTAATTTCGGTCAAAGGATTTAATGTCTGTCGTCTTAGTTTGTCTATAGGACAATTCACATCTGTCACTTACAAAGCAATTTTTGTTCAATTTTATTGATATTTTAATAAAATAATCAATTTTTTAATAAAATTAAAAAAAATTAAAAATATATAAAATATTATTATTAATATTAAAAAATATTTTAAAAATAAACAAAAATTATAAATTATTTCTAATTATTTAAATATTAATACCTTCACCTAATCGAGGTAGTCAAATACAATCAAAATATTTCAATTTGATTATTTTGTGAATCAGGTAATTATTTTCAATTATTTAGTTTGACTTTATTGTCTACCGTTGTTTATAATGTTATCGGTGACAATGATTTTTTTTAAATTTTAATTATTTTTATATTTTTCAAATATTATATATATTTTGTAATTATTTTAATATCTTTATTATTTTATAAATTTATTATTGTTTAAAATTTTTTATTAAAAAGATAAAAATGCCATTTGGTTTATCAAAATTTATTTATTTTATTTTAATTTCTACCATTTTGTTAAATACACTAACTAATGTTTGATAAATTGTTACGTCAAAATAAAAAAATTTTAACTACTTGAAGCAATAACTTTTGTACATCAATTAGAATATAATAAGCAATTGTATAAATATAAATACCCCTTATGTCATAATTAGTAAAGGTCTATAAATCAATTAACTCTTCCATAATTTTCAATTTTATTAATTAATAATTTTTTAGTATTTAAGGTTTTAATATTGACCTAAAAAAATTTTTTAAAAGCAGGTTGAACGTTATTTTGTATCCTCTGTTCTAATATTTCATCATCAATATAAAAAAATGGTTTATGTGAAACTAAAGATGTCCAGTGCCCCTGAACTAGCACATTTGGCACTGAAATTACAGTGTTTACACATTGCTCATCGAGCTAATTCATCATAGTTATCTATGATTGTTTCAGTTTGATCAAATGCTCTTACACTGCTATTCTTTTGTTTCTCTTCTTTTCAACAGGAATGGTGTAAATGGATGCTTTTGTAATTGCTTCTTTTCATTGACATTTGATTTTCTTCATTATTGAAATAAATAAAATGATTAAACATAGATTATCTAGCATCTATTTGTATGAATGAAATAAAAATAATAACTGAAAAAACTTTAATAAAAAACGAAATAAGTTAGTTACGAAAATCAATTGTTGATTGAGAGAGAGGATTTATATAGAAATATTGAAATTGAGAGAGTTGAAGAAAGGAGTGATTGGATTGTAATATGAAAACGTAATTGCTATAGATTTTAAGCTCACCATCATAGGGTTATTTTTCCACCCACTTGCTTATTAATTCAATATTTTTTTCCAAGTGTTTTCACATCTTACACGCAAACAGTGATGAAGAAAGTGCCAAGACATACCAACCCACCTAAATTTCAAAGTAAATCATTCTCAAAGAGCCTATCAGATTCCACAGCAACAGTGTCTGCTGTCGATATATAGGCCGGCACTAACGCAGTCCGGTCACATTAATGACAAATTTTCTCATTTTGATCCGCAGAATATAGGCCATCTCATTAAGCAACTATCTTCATGTTTCCATGATCACATAATTAGCTACTTATTTATAACAATACTATTATTTGCAATGAGATGAACAGATCCAAATGAGCCATCGAAGGAGTTCTAAATTCTTCAAAGTAATTATCCTTCGTTTTGCTCCTTTCACTTTGGACAGGCAACTATCGTGACAGAATGAAAATAAGTCTGTGGCCCAAAAAATCCCCGGAAACTTTAGACTACGTGACTTGAAAAACTCAAGTTGTCTTGCAAGAATGACACCCATTTGGCTATATGCCTCCTTGACCTTTCATTGTCCCACAAATTAGTGGCTTCCCTCTTTGTAGAGTAGGGAGTAGTCACATGAAGTCAAATTAACACTGTTCCTCCCGCCAACTTTTCAGCTTTCGGTATATGCAATGCACTAGAATATGCCAGTAACCCTAAGGCTGCTTTTTCTAGACCCAGTTGTATCAAGTATTATCTGATTCAGCATGTGAGACTTAAGGATTTTAAAGGGTTGCCGCGAATTCAAATGAACACTATTCTTCTTGCTAGCTTGCAGGCCTTTGTTCTATGCTTTGTTGTGCGAAATTCCAGAATAACACAAGAACAATTAATGCAAAGCCAAAGAAAACAAAGATTTATCAGTCATGTCAAGTTTGACGACTTGATTTATCAGTCATGTCATGAATCTACATGCCCACCTAACCAAGAAAGAATATCACTCATTGTGTGTTTGATTATAATTCTCTGGTGATTGACTTCTGTCCGGCTATGAATTGGTCAATGGAGGAGCTACTGGCTGAAAATCCAGTAAACTTTTGATGCATTTGGAAGGTGTTTTACCCATCGTACATATAATATCTTGTAGGCAGATTATCTTATCGGATCATGGAAAATAAATAACTTTTGTGAATTTGATATCTGTATAATCAACCTTGAAGGATGGCTTAGGTTTGTCTGTCATGCACATTATTATGCTTTGAAGTAACATAATAGATTGGATATATGCCTAATGGATGCAACAAATTCTCCCTCCAATTCATTATAGTTACCGAACCAATATGAAGGGGTTCCATGATTCATATTTTTATGTCAAGAAATTACTATGTTAACATAATATCCTTAAAACATGTTAAAAGGGAAATTTAGTTGAAATTTTTTCTTAACAAATGAGATCTAAAAAGCATATTTAGAATGAAAATTTTTTTGTTAATCAAGAAAACTCGATCCGTGTTTTATATGGACTGAGAAGAAACCCCCCAAAGTTCACATACGATTTAAATTTTAATCTATGAGAGAGTAAATCACTCCCATCATCATTTAGGCCAATTAATTAGTTGTTGCACTTGAAAAAAAAAAAAAAAAAGGTTCATCTAAATGGGAAAATGATGCACTTGGAGAATCAGATTGGGAGCACAACCTTCTGAATTGAATGAAAATGATCGTTTGGATTGGGCTTGGGTTTGAATTTGGCATCGGCGTAAGTCCATTACAAATCAACACAGGGATGATATGATATTGGGCTGGTGAAGTGCAGACTCAAAAAAATTTAAATCTCGGCCTGAAAAGCCTACAGCCTTCGTACCTTAGCTCATAATACCACCTTATATTAATAGACAAGAATATACTCAACATGGCATCTTCAACTTACAAAATTTGACTTGAATTTGTTGAGCTAACAAATTTTCTTCTTCAAATTTGACTTTATTGACTGAAAAATTTGTCTAAAATGTTTTGTCCTACACTTTTTACAAAGGAAGTACAATTTTAATAATTCTCATTGCCTTGTAATTGTACGAAACCTTTTCAAGTCCTTTTGCTTGTAGCATCATTAAAATATTTTTTCCAACTTTTAATAATAAACTATTTTCACAATATTTAAATCCAAAATTATCCAAAATTTGATGGAATTTTCATTAAGGCAAGGGAACAGAGGGATAATATGAAATTTGACGGTGGTGTTTTTGATTTAAAGGTAAATATTAACAGGGCTATAAAATATTTGCCAATATAAGTATGGGTAGGTTGAGGAGTCAAGCTTACACTTGGTTTGGTACTACTAATTATTATTTTTAAAACTTATTTTCGTATACTCTATTATAATATTTTCTTTTTTTTTGTGAAATTTCTAATTGTAAGATATTTTATTTTTATATATTTCAATCTACTAATAATATACATAATTGTATTGTTATCATAATAGATATAATTATCACTAAATAGTCTAAAGATATAATCACTTAACCACAAAAATCTAAGAAAATAACTCATAACAACTTGCAGATTCAATATCCATGATTGAAGATGTTACTAATGACAACTTACAAATTAAGAGAAAAATTTGCATTAGATCCAGTGAATAATAATTTTAACTTAATACGACAACAAATTGATAATTTAAATTTATTAGTCCTATTATCATTATGCCACAATATTCAATTTAAAATTAAAATTGGCTTCAAATGAAGTCTTATTAGCATATCATACACTTTCATGCACCACTACAAGCCATTACCATGCATCCATAAGTCCTTCATGCATATTATTGATTGTTACTTGCCTTTCACATGCTTTTTAGCACCTTCTTAAACCTTTTATGTGTTCTTGGGCACCATTACATATACTTATTACATTTCATGTGCAATATTAGATTATTTGCTCAATCTAGTGTGCTAAAAAGTTCTTTATGTGTTACCAACAACCTTTTACACATATTTATTATGAGCAATGATTTAACTTTCCTATGCTCCCATACACAATAAAAAATCTCACAAGCACTTGTTTGTGCTTTGTTTATACTTAATACGCTTTCATGTGGACTTGCACAAGTCCAAAACGCCTCCATGCGCTTTTACAAACATCTTAAGCACTATCACATGCCTTAATGTTCCTTCAACGTGCTCCTAATGGATTACATGTGCCATGATACATTGACCTAACACTTTCACATGCTTTTGTGTGCTAGTACGTACCTCTAGACACTTTAGACGTGTTTTCGTACATTGTCTATTATTACCACGCACCAACACACACCCTTATAAATGCTCTCGTTGTTACACGTACCTCTACGAGCATGACATACATGACCAAGAATTCACATACTTCTACACATGCCTTCGAAAGGGGTCATAAGCCTTCAAAAGGTGTCACAAGCTTACACACATGTTCCAAATTTTTTACATGCTCCCAAAATATTTTATGTGTATGCATGAATCAATTTCGCCCTATACACATGTAAAACAAGTTTTCATTAATCAAGCTACTTTTGGCCCAGAAAGGTTTAGGTTAGCTTACCTAGTTAGACATGACTTAGGCTGACTATAACTGGGGCAATTTATCATTTCGATTGAAGGGGTTAAAATTTGGGTTTTCTCAACCTAATTTCAACCCGTGATGAAGTAAAACCCTAATCACATATTTCAACGCTAGTAATCTTACTCTCATATCTTTGATCACTTAATAAGGTCTATTGTATATGGATCCCATGTCATCAACTTCTTAGAATACATATTCGTGTCAGATTCACAGTGAAAAAAATGCAACGAAAGAAGAAAAGAATAGTGACCTCATTGATTCTTTTCAACCTGATCTCAATGTTGATTGGATGTTTTGATCGACAGAGAATGAGCATAAGAACCGACTCATTATAGTAGTGGCTTAATCATCTATGATTTTTTTTCATAAATGTGACAAATGGATAGCTTTTGTTATGGTTGTTCAAATCTAATTTCAGTAAAAAAAAGTACTCTACATGCAATTTTTTTTTACCAAATTGAAATTAAACCTTAAATTGGCAAAATCGTAAAATTTTTAGGTTTAATTTCAATGCTTAAAATGTCAATTTTGAATTCCAATTTCAAAATTAAACCAAACCCTAATTAGATTTTCAATCAAACCCCAATTTCAAGATTTTACTTTTGATTTCAATTCTGAATATTCATACTCTAAAACCTATTACATTCTGCTTTGATATCACATGTAAAATTTAATTTATATGAACTTTAAACAAAATTAATTATTGCATAAATTATAGAATGTTGAATTAAAAACTTTAAGATTTATGACAGTACCTAAAACTTTTATGTAATTTGAATCTATAATGTTGTCATAATACTACCAAAATTATCTTTATTTAAGTAGTTGGTCTTATGTCCATAAAACTTTCATGTATGATAACCTTTAATAGGTGAAACTAAATTGTATTGGTTTGGGGAGAAGACTTGACCAATATATAGTAGGTTAGTGGATCCTTTATCAAAGATCTAATAAACCTTAATATCTATACTAAAACTTTCTACCAAGATCATAACTATATAGTATATTAGACTTATCGTTATTAATCACTTAAATTTATCTGTAAACTGATATTAAATTATTTAATTACTTGGTTTTTATTTAATCAAAATTATAATTAACGTTACCTTATATTGAAAAATTTTTCAACATATACAAATATTGTTTATAAAACACATACATTTCTAAATATTGGTCTTTGAACACCAATGAAAAACAATGAGATTGTACGTCATAAGAAATGTGACATTTGGTTTCTTTAAATGAACATGCACCACTTTATCACATCGGGAGCCATCACCTTGTTCAACAACTCAATGAGCATGTCTGACCTATAAGCAATCATTAAATCATTGAGGGTTATTAGCAAGTCAAAGCACATCAACGTTGATAACCCTATGATTTTTTGCACCTAATAACAAAACGTGCAAACAACAAAGAATCGCAAGCTTGATTGCATATCCTCACTGTTATCTCCCTATGCCTTGGATTCAAAGACCTCTAACAAGTCATTTTATGTTACCTCTGTTTTAAATACATAATGTTTGTGTTGATGCAAATTGTTTAAGGTTTTTTTGAAAAAGTTAGGGCCTTAGATTTATAAATTGAATTTGATGGATTTTATTATTGTTTTGATAATTGAGTTATGTAAGTTATTGGGATTGAAGAGAGAAAAAATGTACTTGCATGAGATTGACTTAATTTTATGCAAACTAGAGAAAAACATGCAAATCGTCGATTGGATTTAGACCATTCATAGTGGTAAAATGTGTTTGCATAATGTTTATGTGAACTAGGACATTGATGTATGTAAGCTATTGCTCAAACTTTACTGGACCCCTATTTCAAGAAGAAAATTATACGACCCTCTCTTTGTGAATAACATTTACTTTACCCTTAATTGATGCATGTAAATTGTGGGATAAGTGTAAACATTCTTTGCAAAGAAAGTGTCACTATAATTTTCCTTCATGAAATGATAGGTTCACATAATGTTTCACCAACTATTCAGTTTACATAAACATATTGAAACCCTTACTTAAGTAAACATTATCAAACTCTTCGATTTTTGAACATGGTATGTGCAACGCCCTTCCCTTTTGCATAATTTATTTATCTTAGTTTAATTTATTTAACTTTTTTATAAGAAAAATATTGAGAGTTAAAGACTGGAAGGATTGAGGAATTAGTTATTGTAGGAAGTGAAGGAGGATGATAAAATTACATTTAAATTAAGTTGGTAAAATGACATCTGGTCAAGCTTATCCGGCGGCATTTCATCATAGGCCAAATGTCTTATTTTCACCCAAGGTTTCACTTAAATACCATTCTTACCCTCTAACTTTTAAAAACCCAAACACCCACCCTTTACCCATTTTTTATCCAATTTCACTAATACATTTTATATAATGACTATAATGCCTTTATTAAAAAATAAAAATTTATAATATAATTTTTAATACAAATATATTAAAATTTTAAACAAAATTTAAAAAATATTATACAATTTAAAAAATTCTAAATTTTAAAAAATAAAAAGGTAGTCATTAGCATTGATAGCGTCGTCGGCGGTGGTGACTGCCTCTAATTAAACTAGGTGCTAAAAAATGACTATTAGATTGTAAAGATTGATAGAGACGACTAGATCTAACTACCTTTGTCAATAACCATGGGTAGAAATGACCGATGGGGTCAAGACATACCATTTTAGACAATTTCTGACAGCTTTTATTGGCATAGGCGACTAGATTTCAAAATAAGAGGTGGTTGATCTAACTGCCTACACCAAACAAGGTGGTTAGATCAAGTCATCTCGATAACAAAGTAGTCGTTTTCAACCATTTGGTTCTATTATCAACAACCATCGTCTTCCACATCAATAGTGATAGTTGTTTTTAATTTTAAAAAAATTTAATATTTTTTAAAAAAATTTTAATATTTAAATAATATTTTATATTTTAAAAAAAATTATTTTATTATTTTATAAATTTTTATTAATAAATAACTGAAGTACCATTTTAACTATGAAAATGTTATTATTAATCATTAAATTTAAGTTCAAATGACTTATTCTCACCCATAGTTTGAGGCGGGGATAAAATACCATCCCAAATTTTCAAAAACCCAGTCTCTCACCTTCCAACAATATTTAATATTAAATATATTAGTGAACAATAATTTTTCAGGGGTATTTTTATCCTTTTAAGATTAAAATTTTATAAAATAATAAAATAAAATATATATAAATATAAAATATTAAAAATTAATTTTTTTTTTTAAAATATAAAAATATATTGAAAAAATTAAAAAATTAAAAAAAAAATAAAACAGCTACCGCTGCCACTAACAGAGCTAGGTGGCCGTTTCTAGCCACTTGGTTTCAGGGGAGGCCAAATCTAATCGTCTCCACTTTTGGCGGCCCTATCTGGTCATTTTCGTAGGAAATAAAAGTCAAAAATGGTTAGAAAGGGTCGGTCTCGGTCCCACCGACCGTTTTTGACCTTTGTTTATGGTGGAGGCGGCCAGATCTGGTCGTCTCCATCGAACGGGGAGGCCAGATCTGACCTCCCCTAGAATCAGATGGTCGGAAAGGGTCACTTGGCTCCGTTAGTGGCGGCCACCGCCGTTGGCATCAGCGGCGGTGGCTGCTTTATTTTTTTTAAATTTTATTTTTTAAAAATATTTTTTAAAAATATTTATATTTAAAAATTATTTTATAATTTTATTATAAATTTTTAATTTCTAAAAAAGTATTTTAATCATTTTAATATAAAATTATAAAAAATACTTACAAGGGTAAGAGAATGAGTTTTTGAAACTTTAGGGGTGATACTTTGTCCCCACCTCAAACTATGAGTGGGAACAAGTCCTTTGACCTAAATTTAATAGTAAACTTTGGTTAGCAAATTGTTGTTTAGGTTTTTAAAACTTTAAAAGTAAGAATCTGTCTTTGAATAAATCTTTGGGTGGGAATAGAACTTTGGCCTTTATTATATGGTTGAGTTTGTCCGTTCAAATTAATATACGGTTAAAGTTATTAGCTATTTTTTATTAATAACCCTAAAGTTTAAACTTTAAATGTTTCACTAAACATAAGCATGAGAAAATGTCCAAAACCAGCCAGAATAACCACCACGCAGCAGTCACTTGTGACGAGAGCACACCTGACGTGGCCTTCTCTCTCTCTCTCCCTCTATATTTATCCTGCTGTCACGTTATCAACTCCATTTAAACCTCAGTTTGGATTCCGCCTCTCTATCTAATTTTATTTATTTTTACTTAAAATTTTCCGGAAATCTCATTGTTTTTTCTCCCTGCCCTAGCTTTCTCTCTCTAGGGTTCTTCTTCTTTCTTTGCCTCCAAAATTTTCCCCAACTTTCTCCTCAAATATTCTCTCCTTCGTTCGTTTCTCACCGCTTCGGATCTCGCCGCGTCCCGCGCGTGCATTTAAGATGGACTTTGGTGGCGGCCGCAAGCGAGGAAGGTTCGACGCGGCGCTCAACGGCAATGGCGGAACGAAGAAATCGAAGCAAGGTTAGTGTTTTCGTACTATATTTTTCGTTTCTGTTAGTTTACGTCGTCGTTTTGTGGAGGTGTTTTGAATTTCGTGGTGCGAAGCTTATCTGTACTGAGTAGAAAAGTGGTGAAATTGTTGAAGTTTAAAGCTCTTTTGCGTCGCTGAGAAAGTAAATTGAAGGTTGAAGTTGAAGTCTCGGATTGTTAGATTGATTGGAATGTTGGCGCTAGATTGTATTTTATGAATTGTTAGATTGATTTGATTCTTAGATCTTGTTAATGTTATGGATGCTTTTTTAGTAACGCGGAACATCGTGTTTGTAACATTCGTGGTATTAGTTAAGTATAGTGTCATTTGTCACAAAACAATTTGGAAACTGTTTATGATTCACAATTATTTTAAATTCTGGAAACATAGTGTGCCCTAAAATTTAATGACTTGAACTTTGACTATCTATGAAGTTATATTTTGTCAAATGAACGTATGGGGAACTGTATGTGTTATGCAAGAGCTGTGATTTAGCCTTGAAGTATTTGGGGGAATAGGTCCTGTTTAATAATGTGTAGGTGGTCTTTGAATATTGTCCTTTTGAGTGAGTGATCAAGCAAGTAGTCAAGTAAACCGTCATGTTGTAATCCATGGAAATTAAAACTGTGGAAATTGCTTCTTTGATATGCTGTCTTTTTTTTTAAAAAAAAAAATTTGTGGGACAAAACTTCTTTCTTTATGAGCTTCATTTAGCTGAACAATGCGATTTAGTTCTAGCTTGCAGTGATGTAATAGAGTAACTACAGATTTATTTTTGTTAATTGAAATTTAGATGAGTTTAAGCAAGAAGAAACATAGGATTTGAAAGGCCTTTTGTCTTTGTTTATTACTTGATATCTGTTATTGACTCTGTGCCATAGTTTTTACCGTATGGTCTAGATTACTATGACAGGGTTTCAGGATATTTTACCGAATATTATTAGTTTCTGATAGGGTTGTCTAATTTTTCTGAAACAATAATTTTGGAATCATCACATGGCAGGAGTATTGTGATAAATCAGGACGCTTATGGATTTCTTTCCTTTGGTATTGCGTTTTTCTGTATTTATATCTACTACCATGGTTGCACACTTTTAGTATTCAATACAATGCATACTTTTAAGTTGAGTGGAAGATAAGTCTCTTGGTTGCATTCTTTCTAGGTGGACTTTTAGCAGTGTAAATGACATGTGGTTTCTTTGGCTTTTTGTTTGATTGTGTTTTACAATATCTTGTTCTTCTCCTTCTCTTGCTTTTCTCTGATAATGTTGGGATTCCTTTCTTAAACGTGGAAATCATTGATGTTCATTTTCATTTGATATCCTGTAATCTATGGTTCTATTAATGTTTTATAAGTTAGATTATGCAATCTGCATGTAAATGATATATGCTGATTTTACACGGAGCAGATCCATGAGCAGTA
Organism: Anacardium occidentale; assembly: GCA_026122585.1. NCBI lineage: Eukaryota > Viridiplantae > Streptophyta > Magnoliopsida > Sapindales > Anacardiaceae > Anacardium > Anacardium occidentale. The sequence goes on from JAJEJH010000182.1 coordinate 443,545, forward strand.
AAAAATGTGTGATTTTTCAACCACCTGCTATTTTATTTCTTTGGAAGTTGAAGACTTAACCGAGCCAAATTTACTTTCATACAACTTAGTTAAGCTGGTTAATTTTATTTCTAGGAACCAAAAGGATGAGAAACATAATTTAAATATTCTTTTTCTTAGTCTCTTAAATTATCTGCAGTGAAACACTCACAATTTGTAAAAGGCCCATAACATTATAAAATGATCTTCCACTGTAGGACTACATATATAAATTGGTCTTCCACTATTTGAATCTTTTAATTTTAATGAATCTTGTGGTATATTTATGCTTTACATAAAAAATATTGATTGGTTATTTCAATTTCAGAAAGCATTACTTTGTTAGTAAGTACGGGAAGTTGTAACATATTAGATATTCGTTAAAGTTCCAAAATTAATAACTCACTGGAATTGTAACTGAAAGAAATTAATTAATGTTCTGCAACAGAAATGGAGTCCATTCCAACTGGTATAGGAAGCAAATCGAAGCCATGCACAAAGTTTTTCAGGTTCAAATCTTAACCTATCTAAAATGAGTAATGTAAATGCAGTTCTATCTATTTGCAATATTTATAATTTGTAAGAAAATTTTTTACACAATCTTATCAAGTAAAATTTATGTGATTTGGACTAATGAATTGGAAACTTAAGTTGTGGTACAGGTCATACTTTTGTTCTAATTACAAAAACAAAGACTATTGAACACAGAAATGGTTGATTTCTGAGAGTACCATCGCTTAAATACGCAGAGCTTTATGTAAACAGAAAGCATTTGTTTGGGGTGCAAAATTTGCCCACCATATAATGGTTATTTATAATTTATTACAATCTTTTGCAAGTAAAAGCCATGAAATCTGGAACAATGAATTGCCATCTAGAGTTTTGGAAAAGGATGTTCAATTATTTGCTGTAATTGTTTTTTAAATGGATATGGTTATTTTGTTATTGTCTCTTTTTCATTTTCTTTTTGCAAGAGTTTGATATGACTTGCTTGGTGTTCAGAGTTTCTTTTTTGAGTCACATTGTGTGTGTGTGTGTGTGTGTGTGTGTTTACTCTTTTAGTTTTTCTCTCAATTACTTTGCATATTTTTACATCTTTCTCAGACTGCTGCAAAACTTGATATATATCAAAATGTTTCCACTAAATTTGGAACTTTGTATTATATATTTATTTCAAATATGTTTCAAGGTTGAAATTGTTCATTCATGAAATTGGTCTGGTATTGACTTTACCATTTATGATTATTGTTATGATATAATGTGATTAATGCTATGCCTCTATTTTAGGATCCTGAAATGCCTTGAAACAAGAACATATATATGCAATATGTGCTGTCGTTATCCAATATGGCTATGTTTATTGCTAAACTAGAGTTCAGAATTCCTTTATTAAAATTTGTGCCTTCTTAACTATCAAAATATCATTTTGTTTTCTTATTTAAATTTGAAGTGATCTTAATGTACAATTATTCAAAGTAGGGTTACTAATATTGTCACGATATTTGCCTTTGCTACTAAGATAATATTTTAGCCCTTTATTACACAAGTATGTTTTGAAGTTTTCTTTATAAATATCTTTGTGAATATAGCTCATTGCTCTGCATTTTGAAATTCCATGCATTAATGCATTTATTAATGAATTCCTTTGTTAAGAATAAAACTTATTGTTTCAATTATCAATTCCCTTTTAAGGAAGCAAGCACTTTTTGTGATCAAAATTTGTTTTAGCACAATCACTTTAACCTTAGTCTTTGCTGAATTTATTGCTAATCTATGCTTATTAGCTCTTTTGTGCTGAGCAATGTGTCTGGAGACATCTTTTCCAGACTTTCAGGCTATCTTGGGAGAATTATTCTTTGCCTTTAAGTCAAAAAACTAATGCATGTCTACTTCACATTGAATGAAGTTTCTATCGTTTCTTTGGCTGATATTCTGTTTAGTCTATTTATTTTATGGATGGTATGTGCCAGCTAAAAGGAAAATGTTTTGACTGATTTGTTGTTTCGCTTATTTTTACTTTTATTTCAACAAGGTTCCCCTCTGTAAAAGTTCACTCCTCATATCTTCTTCAATATAGTGATAGATGTGTGTGGCTATTTCTGTCAATGGTTAATGGCTTACTATTTCTGCAAGGCCGAGTTCAGTTTGACATTTAGTTAAATAACAGTACTTTGTCTGTTGGAGTTTCTGGAGTTTATTTGTATTTTGTTTCTTTCTTTATGCACACTGGAAATTTCCATAGGCATCTTATCTCTGAAGGGCTCTGATGCACTGCTTTTGTTTGTTTTGCAGTACTTCTGGGTGCCCTTTTGGAGAGGGATGCCATTTCTTGCATTATGTTCCAGGTGGTTTTAAAGCTGTGTCTCAAATGCTGAACCTTGGTGGAACCCCTGCTCTTTCTCCAGCCGCTAGAAACTCTCAAGTGCCACCATCCTTTCCAGACGGCTCTTCTCCTCCAGCTGTGAAAACCCGTTTGTGCAACAAATACAACACTGCTGAAGGCTGCAAGTTTGGTGATAAATGCCATTTTGCTCATGGTGAATGGGAGCTTGGCAGGCCAACTGTTCCATCATATGAAGATCCTCGTGCTATGGGACCAATGGGTGGCAGGATGGGAGGTCGGGTTGAACCTCCAGGACAAAGTCTTGGAGCTGCAGCTAGTTTTGGGGCCTCAGCCACTGCTAAGATCAGCATTGATGCAAAACTTGCTGGAGCCATTATTGGCAAAAATGGTGTCAACTCCAAACAAATCTGTCGCCTTACAGGAGCCAAACTTTCAATTCGAGACCATGAAGCAGATCCCAACTTGAGGAACATTGAGCTGGAGGGTACATTTGACCAGATCAAACAAGCCAGTGCCATGGTTCGGGAGTTAATTGTAAATGTCGGTTCTGGCTCTGCACCTCCAATGAAGTCAAATTCCTTGGCTCAGTCAAACAACTTCAAGACGAAGCTCTGTGAGAACTTTGCTAAAGGTTCTTGTACCTTTGGCGACAGATGCCACTTTGCTCATGGAGCAGAAGAGTTACGCAAATCGGTGATATGAGGTCGTTGATTATGGCCATGGCATGTTTTCCTGTCCCCTCTGTTCTTAGGACCATTAATTGTCGTTATAGCCATTTGTATTTGGCGTGTTTATTATCAAGTTTTGGGTTTTTCCGGATGCAAAGATGAACAAAACTGCATATTCATAAGAGTTAGGTCTTTTATTTAAAAGTTTAGTGAGGATTTCAATTAACAACTTTGTTTAAATGAAAATGCCTTTATTTGCAGGATATTATACGAACCTTTTATATCAGGTAAGCGTTACGTTTGATTTTCCTTTTCCGTTTAATTTTTAAGATTAATGCAAAATTGAGAGTTATTAAATTGATTAATACTGTTGTTTTGAATTTCAGATCAGGAAGATTTTGTTTTTACATACTAGGGAAGATTTACTTTTAGGGTTTACTAACATTGCACGCTCTTGTTGGAATATTTTGCTTAGAAAGCCTACACAATATTTATCACCTCATACTCGTGGCAAATTCTGAGCGGTGATTGCTTGGAAACCGGCCTCTCTTCAGACCACAGTTCCAAATTAACCGTGCCTGTTCCCCACTGGATGGAACACTTGTGAACTTCGTCCGCATTAAATCGATTCACAAGCCCCAGACCGAGACACTTATCTACTACCGTCCATTTGCCTGGAATGACAATCACAATGAAACCAAATGAATCGATGAAAATTAATAATAATAATAATAATAAAAAGGCATGAACATAAATGGATCTAGTTTAGTGCTGGTTTCAAATTTCTCCAAGCTATTGTCAATGTTCATCCATCTTATGGTCTGGCAAATATTTTCTTCTAGTAAGTAAAATAAAATATGGAGTATCACCATTGGGCAGAAGGTCTCCTTCAAAAAACTGCTCTCCAGATTCTGGCCACACCTCGTGCTTAGACCCGTTAATGGAGGTAAATGAGACGAAAGATTCAGTGGGATGCAGAAGGTTGAACATTGGGTGGACTCTTATGCAAATCAGCCTGCAGAAATACATTGTATAGCCAAAATGGAGAGATCAAATATATTACTAAATGATTCAAAAAATCTGCATTTTTACCAGCAACCACCCCAAAGACCAAAAAGAACAACAGATATTGGAGCATACCTTGAAAATCCACCAGAACCAGCACCAACTTTGCGAGCTCTAATAGTAGAATCAATTTGAAAGATCTTTGGATTACTTCTAGGGACGGTTATCTTCCGGTCAAGAACCAGCCCACCACCAATATCAACTTCTAACTGAAGTGATTCCTCCTCCCCAGCATCATCATGCGCACGATCCCTCCTAACAGTAACATAAAACATTGAATTAAGTGCTATTAGCTTGATTTTCTGCAGTGTCATCTAATAAAACAAACACGTCTTAGACCTATTTATTACCAACTCTTCCAGAATGATAACTCTCTCACAAATATCTCTATGCAGTTCTATGTTCCTCAAGTAATACATCAGATATACTCTTCGTCAGTTAAAATTATGCTCCTTCGAAAAGGAAGGTGCTTTTCAATGTATTAGTTAGCAACTCACTCTACCACTTTGTATTCCTCAGTGCACCCAATGGACCGGTATTCAGTACCACAATACTCTTCATATCCATTAATCTCAATCCTGCTATGGAGCCACTGAGATCCTGTGAATACAAATGAGTTTGAAGTCAAATGATCATCACGTAAGAGCATAACACGCATTAGAAAAATATCACTCAGGCTGCAGGTTAGAGTGTGTGTAACTTAAAAATCAACTAGTTTCTTGAACTCTAAATTGTACAACACACAACAGATTACATGAAATGCAATACCTGAAGGGAGGTGTTCCATGGAAATAATTCTACCCCCAATCCATGGAACAACTTTAAGAGCCCAATTACCGCTTTTCAGTTCAATGGGGGTTTTTGAAAGTTCCATTCCCTTGTGCTCAGAAACCTTTTCCACATCTGGAATTGGCTTAGCAAGTTCTGCATTGGACAAACACTCATGAGAATCAATGGATACATAATGAAAGTTCCAGATACCATTGAAAGGAGAAAAAGAAAAGTGAGCACCAGACAACAATGGCAGAGCAATATTTACCCAATCGTGTCTTGTATTGCTCTTTACTAGCAGAGACTAGATTAGAAATTTCATTTTCTGAAGGTAGTCTAATTTGCAAAGCCTCTCCATCCATCCCATATGTATCAATCTGTTTGAGGAAAGTTAGATTATTAAAAACCCCAGAAGACATAATTTAAAACCCTCAATGATCGTAAGACTCACCATTGCACCTTCACCAAGCAATAACTTGACATTCAGATGTCGTTGAGGCCTCTTCCAAGATCCTTCAGTTCCAGAAATTCTAACAGTAACCACTGACTCTTGAAGCTCTGCTAAATAGTGCGTCAGTAGATATTGACCTTCAGTGAATTCAAATCCATCACCATCATCTTCAAATAGAACACCTTTTGCTTTTCCTGCAAGTAAAAAGAACCAAGTTATAGAGCAGCTAACCTCAAGCAGAATAATATAATTGCAGGAAGCAGGAAGAGTTAATCATAAGCGGTTCTATTCCTTTACTAAGAAGATTGAATGCATAAAAAGTTACCATTTTCATCTAAAGCCACAAGAAGTGTCAAGTCATCTGATGGATCAGATTCACCAAGATGCTGATAAGGAGGACCTACAGGTATGATAGATCCACCTTGCAAATATAAAGCTGGTAAATCCTGATATACCCAATGACACGCAGAATAAAACAAACATCTAAAAACATCAGGAAATGACAAGGAGTATGGGATAGTCCACTAAAAGATGTAGATAAACTTGTCCAGGAATGCATACCGGATGTGAATCATCAAAATCAAAACTTTGCCAAATTCCATTTGGCAATGTACATTGCAACTTATCCAACCTCTGATCAGGCATAGAGCTAATCAAGAAGAAATTGTGATTTTAGCATATTTAAAGTAAACCATAAAGTTCTCTAACTTAATCCCACTCTCAACAGCTTATGGTTGCCATGCTGGTAGAGAGCATCCCATAGTAAAAGTTCAAACAGTTTCAATATATAAATCTGTAATTAAGAGGATCAGAATCTAATATTGAAGAATAAGAAGGAACTATTGCAAACTTTTGTGATACTGAAGGCCGTAACTTCAAAATTAATCTTCAGCAGCAAATGAAAAAACACATTTGAATGTATGAAAAGGTTTAAAAGTTCAAAAAATATAAGGTTAAACTTTAATGTGCTACAAATATATTCTAAAGGATTAAGAAACTTAAAACTGGAAATTGAGACATACAAATACAACTATTGTTCTACTGTCCACTAGTACCACATAGAAGAGAGCAAGTACCTTGCACAAATTAATAGTGGACCCAACAAAAATGAATCTTCAAGTTTTCTCAAGCTGGGATCTTTGGGATCTGCACATATAAATAAATATGTTTAAAATCTAACATTAAAAGTGTAACAATATAAAATGAAGCCCCTCAATGAACCAGATTAATCAAACGACATATAAACCTACCAGCGAAAAAGGTAGGAGTTGCCACTGGAACGCCGGTTGTATGAGCGATATAAAAGAGAGTGTATATGTGTGGTAAAAGGCGGTAGCGCCTCTTTAAGGCCAGGCGACAAACTTCTTCACACTGATCAAGAGAACCGTAGTTAGTCTCACATATTAAAATTGGCAGTTGATTGAAAATCTAAACTCGAGGAGAATCATGGCTATTTTCGCCAAACTTATGATAATACTATTCTAGGTGATTACAAGAGAAGGATTCAGGCAGTGACTTCTACTCATTTATATAAATTTCTTAGCCTGGCTAAATATTGTTGGACAACTCACTATAAATAGTTTTATTTCCCTAGCTCTTGGTTTTGCCTTTACATCATATTGTTTGAAGTTTTTTTTGCTTTTCCTTTTGTCCTCGCACTTTATGCCAATTCAGATGATAACTAAATGGCACTAGGTTCTGTTTCTCCCCTCAGAGATTCATTTCTTTTGAGGACAAGCAACATACATTTCAATCAAGAGTTTCAGCAAAGTAACGCAAGGTGGTTGTCACCACAATTACTGAGATGTTTCAGCTCGGGCATCCTATGGTTAAGGAATTGCAATCTTCCCTCCTTTACTGTAATTACATAAATGCTATACAAATTGAGAGTAATTTTGTTTAGTGCGCAAACACATCACATCAAATTAGTTGTCCTTCAATTCAGCATATTATCTTTTTTAAATATTCTTGCTACCGATCTCCTAAAAGGATTTTCAAAATATTTAAGACAGTTTCAATATTTCTTTCGGCAAAGGATTTTTCCTCCTAAGTATTTAAAGCAATATTTCTTTATGTAGTGAGGTCTACACATGCTACACTTCCTTCCAACATATATTTGAGTTTTTTCAGTGATCAATAATATATCAACGATACCTACAGTCGTAACTCTAATAGGTAAGACTGCTGACTTAGTTATTAACTTAAGTAATCTACATACTCAAGTTTGCAACCAGAAATAAGGTTATTATCAAATTGCTTTACAGAAAGACCAAGCTTTGGACGAACCTCCTCACCAAAAGACCAGGGTTCATGATCATTAGTGCCTGTTTCGGAGTGCCCACGACAAAAAGGAAACATGGCACCTATGCCCATCCACCGTCCAAAAAGTTTGGGTGTTGCATTTCCAGCGAAACCACCAATATCAGGTCCTGAAAGTGGTTGACCACTGAGTCCCTGCCACGTATTAGAGGATAGAAATTTCAACTCCATTGTAGCTAAAAATCACAACTGATTCAACTGATATTTACAATGAAACATGCAGCTCTAAAATTTTCCTCAGATGAGAAAGAACAAAAGGTGCACAAATGGAGGAAAGGACAGATAAAGGCACAACTTGTAACAGAATACAAAGGCACAATATATTCAGTGCTTAAAACATCCTTCATACAAGCAGCGAAAACAACCAAATCTACTTACCAATTGAAGTACCATGGAAATAGACATATGCAGGTGCTCCCATGTTGAAAGATTATCTCCCGTCCATGTTGCAGCATATCTCTGGTTACCAACAAATCCGGCTCTCGTGAGAACAAAAGGACGCTTATTTTTATCAGCTAATTTCATGCCTTCATGTGTAGATCTTGCCATTAACATGCCATATACCTAATATGAACAACCAATATCAAGAAATCAAGTTTTGAAATATCTGGTAATATAGAAAGCACAAAGAAGTACAGCCATCATGGAAAATTATTTTATTAAGTGGATGGCTATCATTATGCTGGCAAAACTTTTACTGAATTAAAGAGGATACATTCAAGCATAAATTGTTTTGCAAAAAAAAATTTACAGTATGTATCTTAATGGATACGAGACTAGGGCTGAAGACCATACATTGTGATAGTGAGAATGATTCTGGCAACCTCCAAGTTCTTTGTCTCCGTTGTGAATGTTGCTCTCAGGCATTGTCTTAGTTACTGACTGAAAGAAGAATATAATGAAACCACTATATAAATAGATGAAAGCCCACCAACCTGAGGCAAATGTAAGAATTACCTTAAAAACAGCTGGCTCATTCATATCATTCCATATGCCATCAACCCCATTAGAAACAAAATCCTTAACTAGACTTGCCCACCAAGATCGAGTTTTTGATTGTGTAAAGTCAGGAAAGACACAAGGACCAGGCCATACCTCCCCTGAAAGATAAACATGGGTAACTTTAACACCCTCAACCTGGACTAAGATTTAATACCAAATCAAGAAAATATACCAACAAAAGGTGTTCCATCTGACTTTTTAATCCAGACATCATTTTTTGCTCCACTATCATACACAAAATAACCATCTTCTTGTTTGATTCCAGGATCAAGCATCCAGATTGCTTTGAAGCCAACATGATGGAGATCCTTTACTAAAGAGTTTGGATCTGAGAAATGCTCCTGCAAGAAATCATTATAACACATTTTGGAAAATGATACTTTTTGATTTGTCATTTCACCTAGATTCCCTCTTTTTTTTTTTTTTTTTTAAACTTGCTTAAAAACATCTATCTATACAATAAATTAAAATAATAATAATAAACTAAAAAAACTCACTCAAAGAAAATAACAATGATTGTATATGAAAGTTTGTCAACTCCAAAAATGTGTACCAATTAAAAGAGTATTGCAGTTGTCATCCATACCTTGTCGAAAGTAAAACAACGAAAACCATCCATGTAGTCAATATCCATCCATATGACATCACATGGTATACCCTTCTTGCGAAATGTTTTACTAACCTACAGATATAAATTGGGTCAATAATGAGAAAATGTTCATAAACAGTAGTGTCCACAAAGCAAATGGGTGAACAAACTTTAGACATAACAAAACAACAGAAGTTGCTTTCTTCACAAATAACAGCAATCAGAAAGAGAACCTTATTTAGAGACTGCATTTGTCAATCTTGATCAATAAGAACAAAAAGATACCCACCTCAAGAACTCTCTTATCAGAATCATAACTCCAACGACACTGGTGATAGCCTAAGGACCATTTTGGGGGCATAAATACGGCTCCTAATGAGAAACCCATCAATTATACTGCATTAGTCCCAGCCATATTAACAACTAAGAAACAATTAAAAGAAGATTCAAAGAGCTACCTAAGCATTAACCTAATTTCCAAAAGGCAGCTATTCCCTACAAACGATAAGTGATGACAATGCAAAATTGAAGACCCTTTTTCATGATCATCACATCAACCAGAGGGTGCTATCAATATTAGTCTTGTCAATTACAGCCACACTCAAGGAAACAGGGTCATACACAGATCAGGACTTATAAATAATAATATAAGCAATGGATTTAAATTAGTCAACCCATCCAGCACAAATGCCACAGTCAGAGACTAACTCAAACTTTTTAATCTGTCAAACTATTATTTATTACTTAAATGAGCAGGAGACACCAAAACCCCCAAAAGCTAGACATATAGACGCACCATATCAACTTTCTTTAGAGAATCTATGCTACTGAACACACACACACACACACACACACACACACACATGCAGTTATGCTTTGAGTATATTTGCACATGCTGACTAGAACTTCCAACTTTTTTACAGAAATGGAGGTTCAGTTTTTCATAAACCTCTCCATGATTATCCAATTCAACTGGTTATTAATACATATTATATCCTCCAGCATTCAACAAAACAAATTTTCAGTAAGATAAGTGTCCCAGAAACAAAATTTTAAATGGCATTTAACATGACAAAAACAAAAGAGTTAAAGTGTTACACATGTGCCAATAAATAATTGGAAGTCACCATGCCATCATAAAAAACATAAGAATAAATATAGAGTACTTGAAGAAAAGAATGCCTGGATGGTTTAGGAAATTACCAATTGCATGAGACAGGGAAACCAAAACATCAGAGGGAGAAGTAAAAGGACCAAATGTAATCACAGGATATGGGGAGAGAGCAATGAACTGTATAGTTGATTCTTTTCTCAGATCAATCTGCAGCAAAGAATGGGTTGGTGGACCATTAAAATGTATGTGTAAATCATAAAGTTTTGAAACAGTTAAAGTTTTGTTGAAATACAATTAATCCCAAAAGCATAAGAAAATTGGAGAGCACCCAACAAAAGTAACTAAGCTCTTGATGTCTTGGTCAATCAGGCTCTGATACTTGGTTGGGGCACCATCATTCCCAAAAGTTTAAGTTGATAACATAGTAACCCAATAATAAACTAAAAATCTTCACAAGTGACAGGACACCAGACCTCACATCGCCTTGTTGTGTCCGCAAGAACTCCCAATGACTCTCCATTTGGAAGTACAGCAAGCACCCAGGGATGTGACTGGTACAAGGATGTAGTTCCAGGACCATAACCCCATGCATCTGTATTCCAGGTAAAAATCTAAAGAAAAAGGAACATCAAGTCTTAGAGAACCAAAATACGTTTTGCTATTGGCATTTCAAAAAAATTTCTGAAACAAAACTCACTCTCTTTCCTGTCCGCTCTAGCTGCCCACTGACTTCCCCAGTTCCATAAAATGAGGTACCAACAGGAAGCTAAACCAGAATCAAATCCACTACATTAAGCAAGGTGCAGATAAACACATAACAAGTAACATAAGTTATACACATCACAAAAAGCATTTTAGAAGGGAATGAGTGAAAAGCTAATATAGCAGCTGACCTCAAGTTTAACAATCTGCTGGCCCATATGAGATTGATACGTTGGGGTATATAAAGGGACTTTATGAGTCATGATTGGCATGTCCCTATCCTTGTTATTTACAAAAGAAAGACTGGGATATGCTGTATCTCTGTCATCTGCAGAACAATCAAATCGGAAAACTCCATCCTCCAAGATAGGTTGAAAGATCATATCCCCTGAAGCTACATCTGTGGTAATCACCTTCCTTTTGTGATCAGCCATTTTAGATATCACTCTTCCGCCGATCAAATTCTTGTTTAGGCTCCACTTTCTGCATGTCAAATTAGCACTGGGAAAAGTTGGATTTGTCTTTAAGTATTAATATGTTAAAATGACTTTATTTTGTAGATGTGTGAAATCACGTGTCTTAATGGTGTGCTTACTTTTTTCCCTCACTAAACCATAAGAGTTCATCTTTCTTTTCTATAAATTGAACATCAGCAAATAATGCCACATAATTATCCCTCCAATTGTTAAGTATCATGGTTTATATTCTATTATTTGTTAGTAAACTTTTGAAAAAAATAGTTTAATCATAATTATTATATACTGTAATCAGCTATTTTATTAAAATTATGTATATTACTAATATATTTAGACTAATCTTTTTATAGCATAATTTTTTTTTTATTTTTGGCAATACTTTTTGGTATATTAGTAAATTGGATATAAGAAATATAAAATGAAAAACAAAACATAGCCATGTTTCAAACATATAAAATTGTAAAATTCTTCATAAGAAAAAACACCATTTAACAAATAACAAATTAGATATGTACTTGACAGAGTTGATCTGCAATTTGGTCTTGAAGCTGTTGCATGATAACTTGAACCGAGGTTCTAAATATATTGCTTGATGGTACTTGATTTTGATTTGCATTATCAAGACGGTGAACTGCTTCATCATCATATTGAAAAAAAATATATCAGCAATTAACATCTTTCAAAGTAATTTCATGCAATGCATCTTTTGAAAACAAAAAGGAAATAAGACGAGAAGCCATTAACTAAAACAGAATGTAATACTAGAATATATTCACAAGAAAACCAGAAAGGACTACAAGTTTAAAGATATTGATAAGTATCAGCAATTCCCGCATGCCTATAACTTCATATAAGTATGTTTAATATCAACAATATTTTTGAGTAAAAGATTAACCAAAAATCATAGCAAATTTAAGCAATAAATATTAAGCCAAGCTGAAAAAATGCCCATTCATTCCTCTGTTCCAAGTGCAAATCCTAATAAAAGATGACTTAAGAAAACATGAAAACCAGATTTAAGAACACCAGATCATCATCTGTTCTGCTGTTAACAAAACAACAATAGGGGCACACTATCATAGAACCTCAAGAGAAGCACCAATTCACAATGCACAGAAAAGCAATAATTTTGTACAAAATCTGTCACCCAACTCAAGCCAACGGAAAGTCCAATAGTAGCTTTTACATTTCTTCAGAGATCTCAAATGGTTGAAAGGACTTGAATCAAGAAGATGTTAAGACTCGGTGTACCACTGAAAGAAATTGCAGGGCTGGAGCAAGAAAATGAGGCTGGAGGCACAAACATAGCAATGGAATCAACTAAGACAAATATGCATATGAGGACCACTAGAGGCCACATGGCTAACATTGAATGGGGCAGTTATGAGAAGAATAAGCATAAAAGGGATCAAGGAAGGGAGGTGAGGTGGAGGGGTTGTGAGAAAGATGCAGGCAGAAATATTTGTGGAAAAAAAACCTTTCAGGAGAGAGCTGGCTCTCGAATCCAGCATTGGGAGAGAATAAGCACTCTCGAAATTGTCAGAAGATAATCTAGCATGTAACAGAATATCATCTACGTCCGCAAAAAAAAATGATCCAACTTTAGCTAGTTTTAACTAATGCAAACTAAAAAAGACATCAAAGCAAATGATAAGCATGAGAAGCCAATAACTATGCACATCAAAGACAAAATTCAAGCATAAACTTCAACTCAAAACATGGTGCTAATTAATATTATAAACTACAAATCAAGATATGAGTACTAATCACCTCATCAAAATAGATATTAATGGATAAGATGGAAATTTTGTAGATCAAAGCCTATTACCAAGTCAATCCCATTCTTTAAGTACCTAAACTGCCCCCTATTTAAATAAAGTCATGGGTCACTACTTAGCGACATCTTTGACGAAAGGAAACAACTGAAATGAAACAACCTCCCAAGGGTAAATTGTCAAGAATAACTTAGAGACTAGACCACACAAAAAATTTCTTTTTTTCTTTCTTATCACCATAAATCTTTGAACATGCTTAAAAACCCAGATTTAATACTGAGACCCCAGCCAAACTTTAAAATTTTTAAAAAGAAAGGAAGTCATGACTTCTCATCAAAGTGTTTTTTCATTGTTGTTTTCTGAATATTGTTTCTTATTTTTCAAAAACAAAATGTTAAATAATTTTCCTTTTATGAATAGAAGTTGAAAACACCATTTGGTGTTTTTAGTTTTTGATAACTAATCTTTTTCATAAAACTTTAGATTGCTAGATAGTTATAGGAATGATAATGTTGTCCAGAGAATGAAATTTATTATAAACATATACAATGATTTTCGGTGACATTCAACATTTAAATAAATCAATGCTTAATGCTAGTGAAATATCATTGTAAATTATTAAAACGGCATTGCACATCATTATAACATCAAACCAGTAAAGTTAGCATTCTAATACTATATCAGGACCATATATCGCACCATTTCATTATATTCAATCAAGTACTTCTCTGCATATAACACAAACAAAAGATACATACAGAATTAAACATACAAAGTAATGAGACATTGTCCATCAATCGACATATAATTGATACTTGTTTAAGGAGTAATTTTGCACTACGTTATTTTGTATGGAAGACTTCATATGCAAACTTGTCACATGCAGAATTATTCTTTTAAAATATTGCACCAAACGGATTTTCTCATTTTCATAGTACTCTTTCCATGTGAGCATTTCCAAAAACCAAGTTTAGTAAACACGTATCCATAAAAATACATTAACACTGAAAATAATGGCTGTAAAAATAATTGAATTAATAGTAACATTAAAAAAGAAATAACGATGAAATTGGTTAACAAAAATTCGTAAAAATTAGCATTTTATTTCATATATTTTCATGATTATAACGTAAAATCAATATATTAAAGCTCAAAATTGATCAGCAAAAGTTGTTTCCAAAATGTTAAAAATGCGGCCACTAAGCAAATTCTTTCGAGGCGTTTGATCAGACAACTATCAACCAATATCTATTGATTAGATGATTATAATAGATTGCAATTAAATCACACGAACACGATCGCCATGAACAGAATCAACAAAAGAAATATTTCGAAATTTGATAAATTAGAAAGTAAAACGATAATAATAATAATAATAATAATAATCATAAACCTGTTTACTTACTTATCTGAGACCAATTAGGGAACTGTTGGATTGAGAAGTGAAGTGAAGAGCCACTGAGAGTGAGACTGGCGGAGCGAAAGATGATCAGGTTTTATCTTGCCGCTGCCTGCAAAATATTGCGTTTTGGTCATTTCCTAGTTGTAAACTACATGTCGTTGTATTGTCTAATACTTAAACGACGTGCCATTTGTTAGAGAAAATACGAAACGCCATATGTCGTTTCTTTGGGGAAATACGTTTTGTGTTGCCTGTCCTCAAGAATAATATTATATTTATTAATTTTTTATTAATTTATTTTAATGTGATTGGTAAATTTAATTATTTTAAAGTTAGAAAATTAATATTGTGTTATTCTTTAGTTAATGCAAATAATGGACCAAAAATTTTGAAGTTATTAATAAAAGCAAAATGCAATTTTCGAAAATATAAATAATTGTATCATTTAATCTTACGTTATCATTTAATTTGTATAAATAAATATTTTTTTTCTAATTATGATTATATATAGTAAATTGATTTTCTATGTCAAAGATAAATGGGAAAGAAAATCATTTGTGATTGTTTTTATGATATATTGTATAATTTTTATGATAAATACAATGACTTAAGGTTTACAAGTTTTTATAAAAGTCATGGTTTTAGCTTTATAAATTGAATTTGATTGTTATTTTTAGTGATTTAGTTGTAAATATAGTTGAAATTAAAAAAGTACGAATATATTTATATGAGATTGAATCAATTTTTAGATGAATTAGACAACATAGGCAATATATCAATGGATGTTGACACTTGACGAATGTTACCTAGTTAGCGTAAATAGAGAGTAAATGCAAGAATTTTTATTGTATTTTTTTTCATGCATAATTAATGTTAGATTCAATTTAAATTGAATACTAATAAGTCTTGTGTAACATGCACAGGTATATTCTAAGGGTAATTTAGTCATTTTCTATAATATAAGTTATTAAATTTTAATTAAGTATAAAAAAGAACTAAGGAATGATTGTTTGCCTTAAATGGATATTTGTTCCATAATTTGAACATCGTTCACAAGTGATGAGTGATTAAAGGAGATAAGAGAAATTTTCCTCAATGGAACACTCCTTTAGATACAAGGAACTACCATTCTAAAATGGAAATTATTGAATAATTGTGATTTGGAATGTGCAAGACACATGATTTTCATGAGATAATTATTTGGAAAACCCGCTTTAACGGTTATTTTTGAAAATTTATACAAAGGAATCTCGATTTTTAGATTGAAGTTTTTCTCTATTTTACATAACATTAATTTATATTGATAAAGGAAGTTCTAAGAGTTCAATAGGTCAAAAATTGCTATTATCGGAAGTGAGATAAGTAGGAATGATCCATTATGTCAATTTTATGAATTAAAAATGGAAAATGACATGCTATTATATTATGTAAGGTTAGATCATGAATGTCGTTACTGAAAACTTAAATTTTTAGATTTAAAGTTGTTTTATATGGTAATTGAAGGCATAGTTATAGTTCTCGTAATTAGAATATAAAATTTTCATATGTCATTATATGCTATGTTGTACCATTGAGACCTATAACTATATGTTAGGTAAATTATGAGTTATTAGTTTTATCACAATTTAAACTTTGGTTACCTTGGGTGACCCCTACCCTTTACCACTACGTTAAGCCCTTGGGGTCAAAAAGTAATGGATGATTGTATGACATCCATTACTTTTACCTTAGAGATGATTGTATGAGATACTACCTTAGAGGCATGACTTTTACCTTGGGGTGAAAAGACTTTTTCCAAAAGTCTTGATTTTAATTCCAAACTCAGTGGAACACTCATTCCAAGTTCATGAATAGTCATTTCGTCACTAAAGGAGTTCATCCAAACAATTTTTTATAGAATTCAAATGGTCATTAAAGAATAAAGAAGGTGAATAGTCGTTCTAATAAGAGGGATGTCTGCTTTATAAGAAAACGATGTACAATCATTTCAATATGAGAAACACATATATATTTCATAGGAGAAATGAACAATAGTTTCAATATATGGGATGCCCATTCCATAAAAGAAAGGGCAAATGAGTGTTCCAAGGGCGAAAACACTCGCTCCAACAATTTATCCTAAAGAGAGTAAGAAATGTAATTAGTTGTAAAATAAGATTTAAGAACATGCCTTAAGTGTATAAGTTATAAGACATGAAACTTAAACGTTATATTTGTATATTATGTGATCTATGACTTAAATTATGTTTAAGAATGTCATATGTTGTGTGACTTGTAATGATAATCATGAATAAGTGAGCTATTATTATGAATCTATAGCTCAATATAAGAATAAATATGGCATTTTGTATGATCTTTGGCAGGAGATTTGAGTAAAAAACCATACATGTTATGTGATCAATGGCATTTTGTGTGACTTTTGGTAGGAGATTTGGGTAAAAGGCCATACATGTTATGTGATTACTGGTAAAGAGTTTAGAGATGATACCATTATTGTGTGATATATGACATAAGTTCACAAAGTCATTGTTGTGTAATCGACTTTGAAACCTAAGATGTGAAAGCATGAATGTTGTTGTGAGATGAAACTTATAAGATATTTCATGCACACACTCATTAGGTAGTACCTACAATAGGGCATTAATCTTAGCAGTCCATGTAATATGTGCATATAAAAATGGGGAATACATAAGTTTATGTTCCTTATTTGGCTAATATGATGCTTTATGCATATTACCCATGGTAGTGAAAACCCATAGCAAGGTGCTTCTAGTAGCCCATGTAATACGTATGCATGAAAAAGGGGATTGTAAAAGTTTATTTTCTCAAGTGGCCACAATGTCTATATATTAATAACCTAGTTTGACCAATTGAGTAAAGTCAAGTAAAGTGATGTTGACATAAAGAGTTTAGTCATGCTATTGCAATAAGTTAAGGATAATGTTTAACAAGTTCAATGTATTATGTCATTCGAAGTAAGGTTGAGAGAATCACCCTAGATGATGATGGTCATATGAAAGAATACGCAAGTTAAGTAAGAGAAAAGAACAATAAGTTGTAAGAATGATAAGCTGCGTGTACGATTTAAAGGAACTTTGAAGGTCACATACTTATTGAGTACTTAGCACTTACTTGTTCCTTAATAATTGTTTTGTAAGTAGGACATGATTTTGCAAGGATGTAATAGAAGCATGGGTCAACTAGAGAGATTGCATAAGGAAGAGATTTATTTGATGTTGTTATAATACAATTCATGCTTGGTATCCATATTTAGGACTCAGATGTTATATTTATATGTTTTGACTAATTAAAACACATATAGCATGCATTTAAAGATATTTTAATGTGATATTCTTTTTTATGTATTTTATGAAAGAAGTTACACACACATGTATTCGCTGAGTATTTAAGTATAAGTAACGATTAACACATTCTCTTCATATTTGTATTCTTTTCATAAGGTATTTGTCTAAAAAGAAGTGTTACAACCTAGTTTGAGCGCTGTTTAAATTTAAAATAATTAGCTTAAGAGTAATGAATTGAGGTTAGAACTCAACTAAAAAGAAATTTTAATTTGGATTTTATCAAAGCTAGCTTGAATTGAATGTTCAGATTGACTCAAACTTGACTCATTAAGAAAACAAACTTAATTTTAGGCTTAAATTCAACTCATTCAATCCAAGTTCAAACTCAAGTAGCTCAAATTGAATCCATCCCTATGCATAATGGAATTGAGTTAGTGTATGAAAAGTGGTATTATGCTAAAAAATTTTTTTTCCATCACATATATATAGGGGTAAGAATAAGAATTTTACTCAAAGTGAGGAGTTAGTATAATTTATCACTTAATGTAATTTATATGTGATTAGCGAAAAATCTGAGTATGGCATTGAGATGGTGTATGCAAGATTAAGTTTAAACATTTTGTGCAACGAGGCGATGTAAGTAATTTTTCTTTGGAGTATATAGGTGTAAGTGAAGAATTTCATGCTAAGAAGGATAATCTGACACTTGGTACAATCTATACACAATATTTAGCATAAAATCTAGGGTATGAAATTGAGTTGGTACATGTCTTATGACACCATATATAGTATTGTACAAGGAGCTTTCGCATGTATATATGTAGTCTTGAGTTAATTATGTGATATCTCTAACTTATTAGCCAGAATTATATAGTATTTTCTTGACTTATATGTGATACTCGACCTAGGGGTTAAGATTTAGGATTTCATAAAATTGGGTTTTATTGTGAATTACAATAACCCATCAAAATATGTTAACTCAATCTTGGGATTTTGTGGAATAAGGTTTTGGGTATAGGTTTAAGGTAGAGAGGATTGTAATTTTTCTTAACTAATATAGGGTGGTTAATTATCTCTAGTGAAGGTTTATACCAACTCAAATCAGTGCATGAGATTATAAGCTAATCGCGTATAGAATATACCAAGTGGCAAATCATTTAACACGTGTAAAATTCTTACCTTTCTCTTGTATATGCGGAGGATATTTACTTTCATCCCCTTTTAGCGTAAATTGTTTACATTTACAACTCATATTTGTAACATACCCCCTCTTTTAGTGTAAAATTTTTACACTTACCCCGCATTTATGATAAGTAACATATATCAAGTATCAAAATCCAAACAACATTTTGCCTAGTTTGCCTAAAAATCAATTTGATGTCATGTGCATTCCTACTCTCTTCAATTTCAATCACATTTGCAACTAAATTATTAAAAAAAAAAAATCAAATCCATCTTAATTCAACTTATAAACCTAAAAATATAAAACATAATAGTTGAATATGTCATAGAAACATATATTACTTGATTGTGTTAACATTGATCTTAATATAATTGAATAAAATAATCTTTTTTACTTGAGTTCATGTTTTAAAAAGTTAAAGATATTGCAAAAGAGAGTTATAAACTGATAGAATTAAGGTTAAGGATAGCGTTTTGTTAAAAGTTAGAGATGAGGCCACGGTTGTATTTAATTAAATTACTTTGTTGCATTGGTATAATGTTTATATTTTTGGCAGCCCTCAAACTTGTCCGAGATTTTAATAAGGAAAAAAAAAACCTATTATGATTTGGATTTACATTGCAAAATCACCCTTAAGAGTGGATTAAGACATTGTAATTAATAGCATATTTTACACTATTTTTTTTAAATTAAATAAGTACATTGTTTTTTTTTTTAGTTTCATAAAAATTAAAAAATATATAAAATTCAACCAAATTCCTTATTTGAGTCTGGATTACTTGCGGTTTCTTTAGCTTTCCTCCTCTCCTCGTCTTTTCTATACTTGATCCCGCAAGCATTACACAACGTCTAATTAACAGTAAACAAGGGAGAATTAATTAATAACATAATAATCCAACAATAATAGTTATAAATTTAAAAATGATTTGAATATTCTTAATTACATACCTTAGGACCAAGGGGACCTTTACGCCACATTGGAGTGTCATTTGTGTTGCAATTGTAGTTAGTGCAACGTCTATATGACTCATTATAGTTTCCAACTCGCTGTTGTCGTCGTGAGCAATACCTTCGAGAGCTCGAAGAGCTTCCAAGCTCATTAGCAATGGCTCGCCTTGCTGGGACGTCAAGGAGCGTGTAATCGGTCATGGTTGAAGGTGGTGATGGAAGCATAACAACATGGTTAGGGTTGGGGTTGGGGTTGACAGTGAAGTTATTGTAATAATAAGGGTTTGGGTACATCGAAAATGTTGTTAGCCGCGGCGGGGGCTGGTGCATTGACGGAGGACAAGCTGCAGCTGAAAATTGGGCAAATCCATACCCATTTGGCCGAATAAATTGTGCATGGAATTGGCTTTCCAGCTTCGATCGCCATGCAAAATTATCTGCGTTTAAGCTTTGACCACCAACGATATTATTTGAATCGGCAATTCCTTTTTGAATTTTGCCCTGTGTTATCAAACAATAAATTATATGTTAGATGATTTCTGTCTTTACCAAATTTGTTCAAAGATAACGAGAACATTAATTATTAATGTTCCATAATGTTAAATATTAAATTTTATTTTCACAAAATAAAATAATTAAATTCTAAATAAAATTTTTTTTAATCACTCCGAAAGCCATTTATCACATACACACTTTATCAGATCTATCTGGCATTGCCAAATAAACAACCAAAATAATAAATTTAAAGCATTAAATATTTTTTCAGAAAAAAAAAAAATTAAATTTAAGATTTTTTTGGTCACACGGGAAGCCATTTATCTGGCATACATATTTTTAGACCAATAGATTTATCTGGCATTACCACCTTTGCTCAAAAAATAATGATAATATTAATTATTCAGGTACCATAGTTTTAAACAAAAGAAAGAACCAAAATAATAAAGTTAAAAACATTAAATAGTATTATCACAAAAATACATATTGAATTTGAATTTTGTACCTGAAGAGGAGGCTGAGTGAGGAGAATTGGTGCCAAAGGTGCGAAATCAAATTGGATTTGTTTATTTTTTTCAGAATTTTTATTATTTGGTAACCCTAATCTCAGAGTGAGATCAACTGTGTTTCCATCATTGTTGTAGGGGAGATCTTGATCGTTCATTTGCTGATTGAACGGCTGAGAATCCATGATCGATGGTGATCGAACTGCGAGATCTCGATGTGTTTCTTTTATACAGAGAAATCAACAAAACAACGACACATGCAGTGTTAATACCAAATATCAATAATAATATACATCCAAAGTTATAAAATAATAATATAAATAAAGCAAAAAGAGAGAGATGATCATTTAGGCATGCATGAAATGCATGAAACTGAAGCAGTAATGAACATATAAAAACAAAATTAAATAACCTGGAAGACTGACACTTTTCTTACAAATTATAATGATTTAAACAACATTTTTTCTGTGATAAGGTTTCAAAAATAAGGGTGTTTGGATGCCCAGAAAATTATACTGCCACTATGTTTGATCTAATCATACATCTGAAGATCTGATTTATTTCATTGTTTGGACATTTTTTAACCCATCGAAGCGCCGGTTAAAAAATTATCAAAAAACATATTGATACAATATATTATATTAATCTGTGTTTTTTGCATTATCTTCTGTATAATTTAAGAATCAGATCTCATAAAAGACAAAAATTTCAGAAGAATTATTAATATATAAAAAACTAAAAAATATTTTCATATAATATTTGTTAGAATCGACTAACTAATAGAAGTTCGTATTTAAAATTAAAAAGATGGGCTTCACACGTGGGGTATCACAAGAAAAATTGAAGTATTTTAAAGTTTACTTAGATCTAAAAAGGGAAAATTACAAATATAATATATGTTAATTAAAACTAAAAAAAATGAGACTTCTTTAAAAGATTCAGCAACACAAAAAAAGAATAAAATTTGTTTATATCTTTCATGTTGAGAAATTTCATTAATGACATCTCTCATATATAGAAATCATTTTAAAACCAAATTATATCGATATCGGTTTAGTACAATATTGTAGCACAACTTTGAGAAACACATGACTTCTTTAAGAGTGAGAAATCGATTTTGCTCGATCATCGAGACAATATAAAATAAAAAATGAATACACCCCATTTAATTTCTCACTTTAATGTCATTTTTAAAAGCTTAATTTCATTCATATCGATTTATGTAGTTCAGTATTGCATATGAACTCTGATACCGGAGTCTAGCTTTGAAAGACAAATGACTTCTTGAGAATGAAAAATAATTAGTAAAAAATATTCAATAAGGATAAAAATAGAGAGGAAGAAGAGGAAATTAACGAGAGAGAAATTAGAAGACTTACAACTATTTCTTGTAATGAAGGGATGAAATGAATTGCAGTGAGAGGGTCAATTTATAGTGCTCCGAGAGCGAAGAGATTCTTTATATGGAAGGTTTTGAATTTAAGACAATGTTCCATACCAATTGTAAATTTTTATGAGAAATATTATTTCATTTACACAATTTATCAAAAATAATTAGAAGAAAAAAACCTTTATTATTTCATGTATCTTACATTAAGACAAGGGGAGATCAAAAATTAAATTTATTTAGATCGAACATCTAATCAGACAAATATTTATAAAATCTAAGTTTTCTTTAAACTCAACTTTTTTCAAATAAAAAAAGGATACATTTTTCCGTGAAGAAGGCTCATAATACTTGCTTAAAATGAAACAATTTTATGTTTGGAAACTTTATAACAATAATTTGTCATGTTCTTGTAAAATTTAAGGCTATGATATTAATTTTTTTTCCATGAATGGCAAAGGTGATAATATGTTTTTAAGAATAAATGGCAAGTGAATTTGTACCCTAATTTCTAGAAATGTCATAAGGGTTAAGTGAATTCAACACATGTCTGAAGCCTATTAGTCTATAAATTTTCCTTTTAGGCAAATTAGATACATTTTAAATATCACTAAATAAAAGTTTATCAAAAATATAGATAATGTGCTTATATATAATCGTAAAGCGTTAATAATATAATTTACCAAAAAATAATAGGATATTGATTAAAATAACTAAATTTTAGAAGGTTTATGCAAAAATAGTTTCACCTCCTACCTTTATACCTATACAATAGTCAAAACTAATTTTTTAGTAATTCTTTCCCATTTTAAATAATGGATCTCAACTTTGATGATGCTATTTTGTCTAAAATCCGATCATATTCAATAAATCAATCTTCCACATTAAAGTTTTAGAGTGGATCTTAATGTTGTGTTTATTGTTCTTCTCTGTTATTTATTGTTTATCATCGTTAAAATGTTTTTTATTTTTTGAAACAAAATAAACATGTTTGTTATAATTATTTTCATTTAAGGTGAAGTTATATTAATTTCGCCTAGAATCAGATCATATCTAATAAATCAATCTTTTACATTAAATTTTTAGAGTGTATTTTAAAGTGTGTTCATTGTTCTTTTCTGGTATTTATTGTTTATCATCATTAAAGTGTTTTTAATCTTGTAAAACAAGAGAAAAATATTAGTTATGATTATTTTCATTTAAGGTAAAATTATATTATTTTTGCCTAAAATCTGATCATATCTAACAAATCAATCTTTCACATTAAAGTTTTATAGCGTATTTTAAAGTTGTGTTCATTATTCCTCTCCATTAATTATTGTTCGCCATTATTAAAGTGTTTTTAATTCTTTAAAATAGGAGAAAAATATTAGTTATGATTATTTTTATTTAATGTAAAGTTATAGCATTTTCATATAAAATCCGATCATATCTAACAAATCAATCTTTCACATTTGTTGTGACTTGCCTAATTTAATTTCTTAAACTATTTTAAATAGCTCAAATTAACTAGAATATTACATTATCAATGTATATTATATAGAATAACTTTTATTCGCTACCTAGGAGACTCATATGTAAATGCTTAATAACCAAGTCCTAGCGCACTCATTATTGAACTAGGTCAATGTAATTATCATAGGTTCTTCCCAAGGGTATTCTTGTTATTTTAGTTATTTCTAATTATTGTATGACCATACATCTTGAGGATACATATTTATATTTATTTTAAAAGTGTTATGGTTTTTTCTTGTATGAGTAGAAGTGTGAAATTTTTTTAAGTGTAGGTTGGTGTACAACAGTGTATAAAGAAAATGCAAACCCATTCATGCAACAAGATCAGAGGTTCAAATTTTGTTTGTGTATCACTATGCATGGGAGGTTATACGATTGTATATGAGATGCATATTTGAATTGGTCTTGTTCTTGATGATAATCGGGTACGATTTTGGATAAGGTAATAGCTATAATAACTGTGCAAAGGTCATGCACAATCAAGAGTTATGTAATATTGTTTTTATATAGAGGATTATATGTGTGAGAAGTTGAGAAGGATTACTTTTGATAGAGAACAAAACACATACACATAGAGTTTGAGAGATCAAGGAGTATTTTAAGGGTTTAGGATTTCTTATTCATCATTTCTCTTCATGACATAGCACTTTCATTTTTAACTTACTTTTCTTTGACATCTCACAAATGTCCATCATCAATGAATTTTGACATTCCAAATGTCTTATTCACAAATCTTTTTAGTACCTCATTGATACTCATTATCATCTTATTAACATCTCTTATATCTCGTGAAAGTATGTCATTTCTTATTTTAACATGTTAGATGTCTCATTTTCAATCACTTTTATTAGGTGCATATAGCACATGGCAGTTGAACTTAAGCTGAATAAGCTTCAACACCCTAACCAAATGAGGAATCATTAATGCAATCATCCTTTCTCATGTACTCAAATTCATAAATTGACTACCCGAAAATCCATCCACAGATGATCCCTACTACGAATGCGTACATGCATGATATATCTCGTTGACATGTGAGGAATCTCAAATTGAGTTTTCTTCTCTATGTACACAATTTATAAGTAGACTATTAGATTTAAGGGTGTACGTAATTCGATTTAAACTTTAAATTTGGATTGAACCGTATAAAATTATGGTTTGGTTTGATTTGTAAAACAATTATGTTTAGACTGATAAATTGAAAAAAAAAATCATTTATAGTTTGGATTGTAGTTTGAACAATTTTCAACCAAAATTTAAACTACAGGTTAAATATATATATATATATATATATATGAGAAATTATTTTGATTAATCAAATTTTGAATATAAAATACAATAATATTGATTTTTTTTTTATTTTCATCAAAGTATTCTGAATTTTAGGCATACCCAATCACACACAACACATGAAATACATATACACATACTCATCAAATCATTGATTTTCAAAAAACTACATTCGTATTTGCTATACATATCCATTGGAAATCATGATAGAGATTATATTTGTGTTTATCAACAACTTTCGATACCGTTGATAATTTCTGACAATATTTGTCAACTAAAGAGGTCAAAAAAAATGTGTAGATAATTATATTTGACATTTAGCACATTATAATATAAGAAACTTGGATATTTTGTACGATTTGGGCTTAAAAATGGTAGGAGATTTGATTAAAAATTTGTACCAAATTTCAGTAATAAGCATCAAATTTGATAATATATGCAATCCAAATTATGGAAGGAAATCCAAATTATGGAAGGAAACTTGTTCATAGGGGATAGGGTCATTTCATAGCTGATAATCAATTACTCACGAAATACTATATGATCCATTGCAATATTGGTGGTCACGCAGATGAGGGGCTAGATTAAAATGTTAACATGCTAAAAAACTAGTTTTTTGGGTTTAGGGTGGAGAGGTTTACAATTTTTTAATACAGTAAGGGGTTGAGGACACAATATTCAAGTAAATCTCGAACTTAAAATCAATGTATTAACCTTAATATTTATTTTTAATAATGAATTTCGTAAAAAATCACCAAAAATCTAAATTTTGGCAATGAAAATCATTTTCCATTTGGGGATTTTTTTTTTTTTTTTCTACTGTCTTTGCACAAATTGCATGTGAAGGCTGTAGCTTGTATAAGTGAGGGGCAAATTTTTCATTTTCTCTATACGCACGATCCACATATGATGGGTACTTGTCCATGTGTGAGAGTGTAAAAAGTCAATAATTTTGAATTTCATGCATACCTTACAATGTATAACATGTGTCTGTCCATATACAGGAATATAAAAAATTGACGATTTTAAATTTTATGTGCATCATGCATTCTTAAACATGCATGAAATTTGTAGTGCTTTTGTATACACCAAAAAAAAATTATATTTTATTTTTTAGATTTGATTTTTTAAATTGATTTTCCTATTTTAAAATATAATAATTAATTAACTAATTGGTTAATTTATACCCTAATCCCTGATTGCAATTGCAAAAGTCAATCTCCACCGCCTCTTCATATTCACTTCGTCTCGGCAGTCTCTCCTTCAACATCCACATCCTCCTTTTTGTACTTTCATCTTCTTCTGTCGATCGTAGCTAAACTCTGAACTCCATGTCCTGTTCTCTTTTTCTCTGTTAGTTTCATCTTCTTCCTATCGACGTCGATCATTGTCATAAGTCCATCATCTCCTAGTCTTTATTGTTTCAGTCATCATCTCAGACATCGCTTAACTCGTCATTCAACCGACTCATAGTTGTGTTTTCATCTCAGCCATTCGTCAGTAATTTATTGATAAAATCATTGTTCTCCTCTTATTGTACATATGTGATTATGCATGCATCATGAGCCATAATTCTTAAATCATTTATAAAAACATAAAAATTAATAAATTTGTTGACAAATGTTCCTTAAAAATGTTGAAAACAGGTGGAATGAAAAAAACAAGCCAGCAAATTAACTCCATTCTTATGTTACGAGAATGAAAAAAAAAAAAAAAAAAACATGAACGAAGAAATTATACCATGCAACTACTCTTTTACACGTTCATTTTATCAATAGTGTACAAATTAACATCATTTTTCCATGAATGGCCAAGATGTTACTTTTTGTTAGAAGGTTTATACAAAAATAATTACACCTACCTTTATATATAATAAACTAATTTTTTTAGTAATTCTTCACTATTTTAAAAAATCAATCTCAACTTTTTTTTAAATATTTTCGTTTAAAATCCAATCATATCCAACAAATCAATCTTCAAATTAAAGTTTTAGAAAGTCTTTTAAAATTATGTTGATTGTTTTTCACAGTTATTTATTATTCGTCATCATTAAACCCTTTAAAGTAGAGGAAAAATGTTAATTATAATTATTTTTGCTTAAGGTAAGGTTTTAAAAGGGTTGGAATCTATGAGTGTCTAAACAAATAAAAGCTACTTGTATCTTCGGTTTACTCTAAATTCACCCAAGGCCATCTAAAAATATAATATAACTAAGACTTGTCAATAATCTTTGAAGCTTCGTAGACAAAACGAGTAGACTTTCGTGCTTCAAAGACTCTTCCAAAAGTTATATATGCATGAACATTTACAATTTTTGTGTTTTGGAAATAGTCTAAAACACAAAATGCAACGGATTGGAGGAGAAGCTCTTGCCCAAAGCACAAAAATTGAGAGAAATACAATTTTGACCTAAAATGCAATATTGTATATTGTAGTAACTTTGATTTCTTTTTTTAGTATGTGGATTTTGGACGATTTTAGTTTAGCCCAAAAATCTATATGAAATTTATGCAAGTCAGCCTCCACTAGTCTTGTTATGGTTTAGTCTGTTATTATATTGAACTTAGTATAACATTCATTCAAGTTTTCTCCACTAAAATATTAAACTATTTAATATATTTAGTGCATATTTCAAAACATCCTCTGAATTTCTTAAATGATTCTAAATAGTTCAGATTAACCAGAATATTACATCATCAACATATATTATCTAGGAGAACTTTTAGTGGTTACCTATGGGACACATATGTAAATGTTCAATAACAAGTTCCAATATATTTGGTATAGTACTCGTTTATCTCAAAAATGAAAGATATCAAATTTATTAACATTGTCAAACTTCGTTGTGTTGACAATGTTGCACTCTTGAATTAATAATTATATTGATCAAAAACTTTGAATAATTTAATTTGATTAAATTATTTAATTAAGTAAATTCATTTAATAACAATTACATACTTAGCACTCATAATTGAACTAGATCAATGTAACAAAAACAAATATTTTTGAAGGGTATTCTCGTTATTTTAGTTATTTTTTATGCTTTATTTGTTTATTTATTTATTAGTGATATTGATTATATGATCGTGCATATGATGGATGCATACCCACATATGTTTCAAGGGCATTGTGGTTTTCTCTTGTATAAGAAGTGTGAAATTTGCTTAAATGTAGGCCAATGTACAACCATGTACGAGGAAAGTACAAGCTTATGCATGCAACAAGAAGAGAGATTCAAAATTTTCTTGTGTATGATTATGCATAAGAGGTTATACGATTGTACATGATGCGCATATTTGAATCAATCATATTCTTAACGATTATGGGATACGATTTTGGATAAAGTACTACAACGACTGTACAAGGTCATGCATAGTCATGAGCTATATTAGAGTGTTTTTATATAAAGGATTATGTGTGTGAAAAGTTGAGGAGGATTACTTTTGACAGAGAACAAACCACACACATAGAGTTTGAGAGATCAAAGAGTATTTTAAGGGTTTAGCAATTCCTATTCATCATTTCTCTTAATGACATTACACTTTCATTTTTTATTTGATATTCTTCGACATCTTACAAATGTCCATCATCAATGAACTTTGACATCCCAAATGTCTTATTCACAAATTTTTTAGTGCCGCACTTATATCTATTCTCATCTTATTAACATTTTATATATCTCATGAAAATATGACATTTCTTATTTTAACATTTCAGATGTCTCATTTTTAATCACTTCTACCAGGTACATATAGCACATGGCAATTGAACTTAGGTTGCATAAGCTTTGACACCCTAACCAAATGAGCAATCATTAATGCAATCATTCTTTTCATGCACACAAGTTCATAAGTTGACTACCAAAAATCCATCTCGAGATGATCATGAAGCATCTTGTTGACATGTGAAGAGTTTTGGATTTAATTTTCTTTGCCATGTACACAATTCATGAGTGGATTACTAGATTTAAGAGTGTGTGTAATTCAGTTCGAACTTTAAAATTGAGTTGAATCATACAAAAATTATGGTTTGGTTTGATTCATTAAATGATTTTGTTTGGATTGATAAATTACAAAAATAATTTACAATTTGGATTATGATTTTAACAGTTTTAAACCAAACCAAACTGTAAACCCTTAGTCATATTTTATATATATATATATATATATATATATATATATATAAGAGGAAAGTTATTTTTAATTTATTAAAATTTTAATATAAATACAATAACGTTCATTTTTTTTGTTTTTACGAAAGTACTCTAAATTTTGTGCATATCCAGTCATGTGTGACAAATGTGATTGTGTACTCGACAAATCATCAATTTTCAAACAACTACACATGTATTGACCATGCGTATCTATTGAGAATCACACGTAAAGTATATATTCACACAGATCGATAGCTTTTAACACCATCAACAATTTTCGATGATTTTTGTTGACCCAAATGGTCTATAAAAATATATGGATAACTGTATTTGATATTTAGCATGTTATAGTGTATGAAACTTAGATATTTGATTCAAATTTGGGCTTACAAAATAATAGAAATTTTGATTAATAATTTTTGTCTAAATTTGAGTAATATGCATAAATTTTGATAATACTTGTAATTAATATTTATGGTAGAAAGTCCAATATATGGAGAAAAACTTATTTGATACGGGATAGGGCCATTTCGTGGCCAAAAATCAAGTACATATGAAAGTCTTATGACCAAGAGTGATATGTTACAATAGTATGTTTATGCATGATGGCGTAGGTTAAAGATGAGAGGTCGGATTGAAATTTTAACGTGTTGAAAAATTAATTTTTGGGGTCTTTTTTTTTTATAACTTTTCAAAATAGTGAGATGCTATAGACACAATATTTAAATAAATCTCTAACCTATATTGCTTAGATTTAATGTATTAACCTTAATCTGCATTTTTAGTGATAGATTTCACAAAAAAAATGCTGGAAATCTGAATGTTGTTGTCGGAAATCATATTCTATTTGGAAAATTTTTTTTCACTACTATCTTTGTGTAAACTACACATAAACACATAAAGGTTGTACTATTTGTAAGTGAGAGGCAAATTTGTCCCTTTTTTTTTTGTACGGATAGTCCGCGTTTAATGCGTACCTGTCCACATTTGAGAATATAAAAAATCAATGGTTCTAAATTGGCCAAAGCACAATGTCCCACCCATAGTTTGAGGCGGGGACAAAGTCCCACCCGCAAGTTTTCAAAAGCGCGGTCTCCCACCCTTAGACCAAAATTCAAACTTATTTTATAATTTTTCAAATGAAACGACTAAAATGCCCTTTAATAAATAAAAATTTAAAATAAAATTATAAAATAATTTTAAATATAAAAAATTTAAAATATATTAAAAATTTTAAAAATTTAAAATTATTAAAATTTAAAAATTAAAATTTTAAAAATCAATCGCCATGCTCATTGGCCGTATCTGGGCGTGGCCGTTGATAACAACACTCAGGTGCCGCCCACCACTCTCGGGTTCCAGGGGAGGCCGATCGGGCCTCGGTGGAGGCGCCGACCGGGCCGGGCTTCTGGGTTGAGGAGGAGTGCGCCGATCAGCCTCCCCCGACAAAACATGGCGCTGAACCGCCTCGACCAATATCGCCCTCGCCATTTCCTGGGTTGGGATCTCTGGCGGAGGTGGCCGTGATCCGGCCGCCCAGAAACAGAGGCTGCACCAATTCAAATTGGCCTCGAATCCGTGTGGCCTGAGACGCCAATTGCGTCAAAGATCAACGGCCACTTCCACAATGCAGATCGTATTGTGGGCCGTTGATTCTTTTTAAATTTTAAATTTTTTAAAATTTCTAAAATTTTGTGGTTCTTTTAGTAAATTTTTTAAAAAAATTTTTTAAAATTTTTAAAATTTTTTTAAATTTTTTAAATTTATATAAAAT
Source organism: Anacardium occidentale (assembly GCA_026122585.1). Lineage (NCBI taxonomy): Eukaryota > Viridiplantae > Streptophyta > Magnoliopsida > Sapindales > Anacardiaceae > Anacardium > Anacardium occidentale. The sequence goes on from JAJEJH010000182.1 coordinate 474,797, forward strand.
TTATTTTATTATTTTATAAAATTTTAATCATAAAATGACAAAATTACCCTTAGAATATTACTATTTACTATTTTATTTAATATTAAATTTAGTTCAAGGGTGGGAGACCGGGCTTTTGAAAACTTGCGGGTGGGCCTTTGTCCCCGCCTCAAACTATGGGTGGGAAATTGTCCTTTGGCCTTCTAAATTTCAAGCATACCACGTTACGTACGAAGCGTAACTATCTATACAGAAACGTAAAAAATTAGCGATTTGAATTTCATACGTTCTCATTTCTTAGTCAGTTTCAACTTCTTCCTATAAATGTTGATCGATGTCTCTGTGTGTTTGCATGAGTTGTTTGTGCTGTAATTCCTAAAAATAGCTAACCAAATTTGTATATAAGTGCAGGAATAATTAGCTCCCTTACATTAGGATTTGTTTTCTGCTTTTAAGATGTTGTAATTGCATATATATATATATATATATTCACCAGTGGAGAAGGAATAAAATATGCAAAACAATATTCACTAATGCCATTGTCTCACATGGTATCAGAGTAGTTTCGATCTTAAAGTTGCACAAACTGAGTTTCGTATAGGAAGCTCATACTGGTAAATCATCATCACAATCACAATCCTTTTTTCTTCATGGTTGATCATAATCTCATTGCTCCAATTGTTCCAAACAACCAAACGCCGCCAAATTTCATCCACCATGATAATTCTCTGTTTCCTACCGGTATCATATTAGATGAAACCAGTTAGTTATCCATTATGGTCTCAACTCATGGAGATGAAAAAGCCAGCACTTGAAAATCCCAACTACGAAACATGGATTATCGAAAACCAAAGAGTGAAAAGCAAGCTTATCGACTCAATGAGTCCGTTACATATGCAACGGTTTGTTTATCTTTATACAACCAAGGAAATCTGGGAGGTTGTGTCAAAAACCTTCTATAATGGATCGGAACCACACCTATCTCTTTGAATTGAACCAGAAATCCTTTTCTACCACACGAGATGGTAGACCTTTGTCAACATTATTATAATGAACTTGTTGCTATTTTTCAGGAAATTGACATAGGGCTACCTCTCAAGAAGGAACAATTGAAGGGGTGGTCCAGTTGTATATCACGATAACTAGGCTTCGAGTTCATATTTTTCTAAGTGCACTTGACTTTTAATTTAATCAGGTTCAGGAAGAAATCTTAAAAAAAAGAGATAAAAAACTTGACTTGGAGAGCACGTATGCGTACGTGAGGAAGGAATGTCGGGAGGCTCTCACTCAGTTTTGGAGAACTTGCCTATGATAGTAAATCAAACTCGGCAAGGATTGTTGTATGGCTCTGTGAAGAATCAAAATAATCATTCAAATGGAAAGTCTAACAACCTTGTATATATTCATAAATTCATTTTAAATTGTTATAAAATGATAGAATATGTAACCAGTAAGAAATATTTACAAACAAAAGGCTTCTATATAAACCTTAACCCACTTAAAAAGCCCATGTATATTATTAAAAGCTTTGTCATTGAGGCCTAGAACTATAGATGTAAGAATTATAGTAAATATAAATTTTGCCTGTTTTTTAATTATGCATTTAACTCAACTGGATTTATAACCAAATATAAAAAAAATTAAAAAAATCTTTTCAAACTATTCTCCTCAACTCAAATGTTCTCCTACAAAATTTTGAATTCATAAAATTCTACTCAGAAGCTCAAAGTTAAGAAAATGCTCAACAAAAAATCCTGGGCTGCAGAATTGCATTTATAATGAAAAATTAAATACATTGATCAATTGACTACATTTCGACCTGACCTTTTTCTCTTTTTCGACGTGTTTCTGCCAGATTGTACATTTTTCTTCAACGTGTTTGAAGGTTTTTGCCTTTGTTTCTCCGACGAGTAAGCAGGTTTCTGCTTCTTGGGATGTCCTCTTGGAAGCACAGGTTTTGAGGTTTCATCTTCACCATCAGACTGGGACTCTTCACTCATGGACCCGTCTTGATTGGAAGGAACATCACTTACAGAGCTGTCTTCATCGGAACTAAGTACCAAGTCCTCAACAACATCTTCGTCAACTGCCTCTACCTCTTGCTGCATCTTTTTCTTCTTTTTCTTCTTCTCCTCTTTAGGAGGCTTATCTCTGCCCCAAAAAAAAAAAAAAAAAATGATGCACCTATAATGAATGGCAGGAAAAAAGAAAATAGAGGAAGAAGCAGGAAATTCTGATGAACATACTTTGAAGCACCTCCAGGTAACCATGATGAACTGAAAACAGCAGCACCTGACTCATTCCCGCCCTCATCTTCTTCTTCTTCATCACTCTCCACTATTTTCTTTCCACCAAAGATGGAAGACTTCTCACCCACCAGAACACTGTGAATGACAAGAACAAAGCTACAATTATAAACATGGCAATTTATATGTACAAAGGCATTAAAAAAGGACAATGGAAAACCTGGATTCCAGCAATGAATCACGTCTTTGTTTTGCTTTCTCTCTTAGAGTAGCAACATATCGTGACAGAGGGCTAGACCCTGACTTTTTCTCATCCTATGCCAAAATAAAATCCATCAATTTCTCCAAATAGCATAAAGTGAAGCAAAATTGAAGCATTTGTGAGATCATAGAAGATAGGTTGGAAATATCACAAAATGTTAACAGTGTTTTAGAGGTAATAAAGTATTACTCTAATAATTTATCTTTTATTATTGACATTATATTATTTGATTCATTAAGTGATAAAAGATTATTACAATTTTTTATTAATAAACTAATGTAACATGTAATATCCCCTCTTTCAGTATTAAAATATTACCTTACTAATCTTAATTTTGTTATAATTTTATCCTTATTTAATAAATTTAGCTTAACATATTAAAGAGTAAACAACATTAAGTATTTTTTTATTACCATCAATCAAACACAATAATTATTCAAATATACAAATTTACTCAAACAGATTATTCTTTTATACCAATTAATCTTTAAAGTAATTTCCTTTGTAGTAATATTTAATCTTTAGTAATAAAAGATTCCCCAAACCAAATGCTCCCTAAGTGCACAGCTCCAAGGCCAATATATATATTTTTACACTGCTGACTAAGTGCTAACCAATTCTTCTGAATTCACTCTCTGAATATTGCCAACTCATTGACCTCATAATATAACATAGATACACATCCCATAGTCTGATTACTCTAATTAATTATATATAGCTGAAAACAATAAATATACTATGTACTGAAAAAGGTCAATGCAGAAATTGAAAATCAATCTTGGATGCACAGAAAAAAGAGCCAATAATTTGCAAACCTCAAGAAATGAGAATGCTGCAGGACCATTTGGTTGAAAATTAATTGACATACGCCTTTCGTTTGTAAACTTGGAATTAGCTTCAATCTGGAAGGTGAAAGAATAAAATTATTGGAGAAGGCACACAAGCTCTACAAATGTAGATGGACTATTTATATATGAAAAATGACCCAGTTAAACAATAAGAATTAAGAGTCTTCTTATTTCCTTTTAACATTATTTCCATTGATCCACTTCTACTCAGCAGAGCACATCTTGATTATTAAGGAACATACCTGACGAACAAGTTCCCTCATTTCTTTCCGGAATCTTTCAACTTTGGTAGTTTTGCAAAAGCTACGCAATTGCACAACTGGAATAAATGACAACTCAAAGAAAGCAACAGAATAGCTCCATTGCGCTAAATGTTCTGCAAGCTCTTCAACAACAGAGAAAACACATGCCTCTTGAAATGCTCGTGTCTTCACAATTGGCTTGCTTACCTAACATAGAGATCCTCCAGTCATAAAGAAAAACCTTATGAGGCAATGGTAAATTGACATGGTGACATATCTATGCTTAAAATACCTTGAGCACAGTATGCAGATCAACAGCTTTACCAACACCTCCAGTGGGGGGCCTATTCAGTTCCTTCATCTCTAGCATATCCAAAACGAGCGAGGAAACAGGTATAAAAGTACCAGTAGCAGCAGCAATGCGATTAAGCATTTTTACACACCGCAATCTAAGGGGAAAATACCGTGCAGTTGGAACTAAACGAGCAACCCCAGAAATTATTTGGGTCAATGGATAAGCAAGGGGCTTGAAATCTGCTTCTGAGCTGTAGGCACAAATAGCTCCAGTCCAGAGCTCAAGGCAGTTCATGAACTTCCACTCATAAACCTTTCGGAATGCTTCCTACAAGAGAGGGAGAGAGACTCCAGTGAAAAAAAAATGGTATTAAGGAAGATGAAGTAATTGGCCAGCCAGCAGCAAGGTAGTGGTGAGATGCATCATACTATGTCAATCAGCGTAAAATGGTAAGATTGGAGAGCCAGAAGATCACATTTTCCAAATTAAAGGTAATAAAATAGATAGCAAATCTTTCAACATCATAGAACAGATGAGAGGCACAAAATAAACTATCAACAATCTCAAGTGCAAAGGAAATAGTGAAGCTACAATATCTTAAAAAGGAAACAAAAGGAAAAAATAATAATACCTTTGTTTTAACATTAAATGCATCCCGTAAAATCATTGCCAACTGCCGGATGAAAACAAAGGCATGCTGATATGCAGTTGGAAGGTCAACTCCAAGAAGTTCTACAACACAGTTACTAAGAAACTGGATATGCTGTAGTTTTACTGCATTTATGAAGTGACAGTTCAGTATATAAGCTTTATATATCCCCTTGAAACAGTCATCCAAACAATCAGAACCCAGCCGAATGCATATATCTCTTAGAAACAGAAAAGCAACCACAGGGAGTGCACCTCCTCCTGTACCCCAAAAATGAAGTGCAACCTGGAGACAATCAGAAGATAACTATGCATCATTTATAATTAAATGAAAAATCTAATGACAAAAGAATGGAAAAATTATCTAACCAAAACCTACAACAGTGAGGCACACCTATTACATAGAGTGAATTTGAATAATGCCTCATGTAGGAATCCTCTACACTTCATGTCACACAAACTAAAAGGCTTCACCTTAGCCCACACACAATTCAAATCTAAACATAAATATAGGTATTGACAAATTTAAAAAAAAAAAAAAAGGCATTAATGAGATGAAAAACCAATTACTCAAAAAATTAGCCACGACAAATTATTGCAACCAATAAATAAGTAGCCCCTCTTAAGAGGGTCATACATCTGATTTTCAATTTGTCAAAAGCATACGTAGACACACACACACAAACAGGTTCCAATACCATATTGATATATTCAACCCAAAACTTAAGTCATTAGGTGGATCATGAAGGTCCCGACCATCATAATTGGAAATTTCAAACCTTTAAAGAAGCATGTGTATGCATAATTTTATATTGAAATAGACCAGCTCTGAAGACCCTAAACTAATCACATAACTGCACAGACAAGAAACTCAGTGAAGACATCAATATTTACAGCTTTGGGCATACCTTGACATATTTCCTTAGAAGGCTTGGAAATGCGGCCAAGAATAAGGATGAATATTTGAGACGCCGTAAAGTAAATGATATCATTTCTGTGTCAGTCATTTGATTTAAAACATGTAGTGAATTTCCAAGGTAAGACTTCACTAAATGATTGTGTTTCTTCCATTGTGGTGTGTGCATCAGATCTGTTATGGTCTCCTTCTTTCCACCAGAAGCGGGGAGTTTCAACAACTTTCTAAGAATTCCATCCATTTCACTCAGTACAAATAACATTATTTTGTTAAAGACACTACTGGACATGATACTAAACTTCATGGATGAATTATCTCCAGCATCATCACCATAGTGACATGCAATCCTAAAAGCTCTCATAAGAGAACGGACAGCACCTAACTGTCCATTTTCTTTGATTGAAACACACCAAAAATCAACCATTGCAGTAGTTATAACTTTTTTAGATGGTGTCTCTTCTTCCTCTTCCTCTTCCTCTTCCACGTTATGCCCATCAATTTCCTTGTCCACTTGCATTTCTGCATCTTCCATATCATCATCCTGCATAGCATTGTGACAAATTTTGATGCATCCATCAGTTTCACAAATGCTAAAATTATTGAAAAAAAAATCCATCCAAACTCACATCAATATCCTCGTCATCAAAATCTAGAAGCTCCTTATCGTGTTCTTGCAGAAACTTAAAGAATTCAGGGTCCTGCAGAGAACGTTTGTCAAGAAAATCAGTAAAAACTACAGTGGCCCAAACGCAGATAAAATTTCACGACATCAACTAATAACTTTTATACTTCAGTAATGTTTTGGCTATTATTAATAATTGCATTAAATAAAATAGTCATATCCATCATAGTTATCAAATTTGTAAAACTAAAATAAAAGGACAACATAACAACAATGACTCCAACGTACAAGCAAAACCCCACTTCAAAACTTTTCCTAAATATACAGTAGCTAAAGCAAATTCCCACAAAAACACACCTAATAGCAACAGCCACATAACAGTGACTCAAAGCAACCAACAACAAACTCAAATCATTCTACGTGCCACAATATACTGACCTCATAATAACATTTAGTTCCCTAAACCTTACTCCCACTAGACCACGCATCCTACAGAAATCTCCCATCACATGATCTACCCAGAACACAAACAAAAATGACGTTAACAAATGGCTCAAAAAGTATCAGCCAGCTCATTTAGCAATTACCTTTTCCACATGCAGAACATTTCAATATAATTCATGATCAACTCAACCCATCATTGCCAGAAAAATAAACAATTCAAGATTAAAAAAAAAAGAAGAAGAAGAAGAAAAATATAACCTTCTTCTGAAGCCGTTGTAATTGCTCCTTATGTTCCTTTGCTGATTTTTTGCGAGATTTTGATACCGACTCACTTTTCTCATCATCATCATCATATTCTGCTTCTAATTCTTCAAATCCTTGTTCTCCTTCTTCTTCCTCTTCATTATCTTCTTCTTCCACTTCCTCTACTTCTTCTTCTTCTTCTTCTTCTTCTTCCATTTCATCGTCTTCATAGTCTACACTCCTCACTGTGAGATCACCGGAAAAAAAAAAAAGTTATTTGAATTTAGAATCCACAAGCACATAGAGAAACATCAAGAAACTTTCAAAGAAATCATAAATTACAAAAATAAAATAGTTAAAAAAAAAAAAAAACCTTTGTTCTTGGCGCCCATTTTGATGATAGCAAAACAACTGCCACAGACAATCCAATTAAGAATGCAAAAATCGTAATTCGAAACAAGAAAAGAAAATACGATACGAAATTAAAGTGAATTGAAGAAACGACCAAGAAAACGAAGAAGAATAAGAGAGGGGGCACTGAGGCGAGAAACGAAACTAAAACCCTAGGGTTTTGACTTTGCGGCTAATTAGCTTGAACTCTTCCTTTGGTTTCTAATATTCCCCTAATCTTGTTAGATGTACTAAAAGGCCCTTGTATGTAGGCTAGAAAGGATTATGTAAGGGAGGGAAGTAAATAAAAAATTATAGAGAAATTGCATTAAATGGATTTCTTTTTCTCTTTACTATCAAACAATAATCTCTTATGGTGTCTCTAATTCAAACCATAAAAGTCTCTTTACATTTTCAAATAATGTGAATTGATTTCTTTTATTAGAATCATGTGAAACCAATCCAAACAATTTTATGTTTATGTGACAACGGTAAAAAAAATATCAAAGAAACGTTAGCATGTGAATTTTTTCAATAATATTAACAAGTCATCTCATTGTCTATATCATCAATCGTTAGTCTTTTTAATGACTTAACTAATCAGTAATTTAAAATCTAATCAAAATCAAAGTTCGAGTATTTGTTTGAAACGAATTAAATTATAGTGTCTATAGTTGTTATTAGTAAAAATCTCAATAACATGAATGCAATTTATCCCATATAACACAATCATATTGAAAGAGATTTTCAAAGGTTTTTTAACAGGTTGTTTGAAAGTGTAATTCATATCAGTTTCGAACAATTTTCTTGGAAGAGATGTTCTAGGTTTTTCAAGAAGTTATTGGAAATTAATAGTAATTACCCTTTTAAATAATTTATACACAAAAATTCGCTAAAAATTGTTTGAAATTGATGGAAATTGATTTTATCATCAATTTCAAACAAATTCTTTGCAAAAAGCTGTTTGAATGCAGTTATTATTAATTTTTGGACTTCTTTGAAAGAAGTTGTTTGAAAGGCCAACTTTTTATAACACATTAGGTTAACTATAGTATTTCTTAATTGATTTTTTGTTATTTGATGTTCATTGTGTTGATTATTATTTTGGTTGTCTTTCTTAAAGAAAACTTAAGTTTTTTCAAGAAAAATTTTGTGTTGCTAGATATGTCATAGTCAATATAAAGGTTCTAAATGGTGGATGCAAGAATAAGGCCACAATATGTTGGAGGTACGGTTCTTATGCTTTGTGGGAACAAAAAATGGGTGATGAACGTAATATCAAACATACTTGGGTGGTAGACACAATATTAATGGATCATATTATATGTGAGTGGTAGACATAAGATTTGAGGGTTTTGTTGTCGAGTATATGGATCTATCAATGATATTATCAAGATAGATCTAATTTACTTTTTTTTTACCATAAGAGCATGCTTTCTCACCTGCACTCTCATCTTCTAAGAGAAAAAAGACTTAGAAGTTTTGTTGATTAAATGTTGGGGGTTTCAATAGTGCTAGCAATTAATAGCTTCAAAACCTTATTATCTATTTTTCACAAAAATTCCTCATGTGTTATTATAAACTTCCATTGGGGTAGAGAATATGACATGCAAGTAGAGCCCTAAAGCATTAGATAATAAATAACGAAAACATATAACTTTGAAAATTATATCTCCTTTTAGTATATAAACCTCTTAGGTTACAATTTTATTCACGAATAAAAGAAAACATGTATTGATTAAAAAAAAAAAAAAAACCACATTTTGGTGAATTAAAATTTCGATGACCAATATAATTTCATGATTAACCTTTTGCAATCATCAATATAATACACATAATAACCATCATGGGTAGGATAAATAATTTTTTTTTAATATAAAAATTTTATAAGTTTTATGAATGTACTATTTCGATGATTAAACATATTGATAACTTACAATAATTTTTGTTTGAGATTAAATAATATTGCTACAATTAAGATTTCATGAGATATAACAAAAAATTATCTCTAATAATCTTAATATGATAGATATTGTAACAAATCAATACTATGAGATAATTAAAAAATCAAATTAGCTTGAAAACCTAATAAGTTACATCTTATAGGGATTCTTGGTACATTACAATTAACTCCTTGTTAGGTAAAGAAAATGATATGCAATTAGGGTCCTAAGCACAAAATTATAAAATACCATAATAAGAATATTGAAAACGTATGATTTTTTTAAAAGAAATATCACCTTACAATAAATAAACTTCCTACATCATTGTTTATCTTTTATCCAAAAGAAAAACACATGTCAGTTGAATAAATTCAATCAATGTTGGATGTACAGAATTTTTCACGGCGTATAACTAAAATTGGTTTTATGTAGCAAAACTGAAGAATGTATTATTACTAAAGGAAAAATTGTGTAAGCTTCAATGAATGTATTTTCTTAGCAATTAAACATTTTTTTACTGCTCACAAAATTGTTTTAATGATACTATATACTATTATCTTAATCAAGATTTAACAATATGTGACACCTTATCATCTTTAATAATCTTAATTCGAAAATTGTTACATTTAAACCAATGAATAATAATCCTAACCTAGTGATCTAACTCAGCCACATACTATAAAGTTGATAATATAAATTCATCAACCTAATATAAGAAAAGTACTATGCCATAATATTCAATGTAAAAGTAAGAGTAAATCTATCTCTAAATAAAGTCCTATAAGCCCAACACTGGCCTTCATGTGCCAATGCAAGCCATTCTCAAGTATTCATATGACACCATAAGTCTTTCATGCATTGTTTATTGTCTTTCACATACTATTACACATCATCACATGTGTTTACTGTTGTTCACATGTCATCTTAGACTTTTTAAATGCTCTAACATGTCTCATCTATCTTTTATGCAGTCACATGAGCCCTAGAAAACCTTTCATGCGCATTTGTTTGCTTTCATAACACTTTCATGCATTTGTGTGTTTGTTTATGGCATGTAGATTAAAAGTGATAAATAGTCGTACAAAAAAGCATACGATCATTCATGTATGAGAAATGACAAAACTACCCCTAAGGCAAGGTACGATTGTGAACATGAAGTTATAAGATGTTTATGATGTATGCATGAATGACCATTTAAGGACAGATACAATTGTGCATGCTAACTAGAACAATAATGATTGCAAATGAGATAAGATTTGTTCATGATAAATAAGAAGAAAAGGCCTATTTATATTAGACAAATAGTTATGCAATAGTGAATGAATGAATTGATGTTTATGTAAGATGATCATTTGTTCGTAAGGTTGTCCCATCAATATTTAAGATAATGTAGGGTACATACTTGTATCTAGTCATGCTGAAAGTTGATATATGAGTCATGACATGAATAAGACATAAGTTAAGGGTGAAAGTGAGATAAGAGCCCAAGTATAAGATGAAGAGGCTTGAGAGTGTGCATAAGATTTTTCATAAAAGAATGGCATAGATGCTTTACATGAGAGAACTTTTATTAACATGTTTTCCCAAACATAGGGTGTAAAGCCATGTTTTAGAATCAATCCTATAATACATATGTGGGACTAGAGCTCCATAATTCATGTGTGGGCTTTGATCCTATAATAAACATGTGGACCTAAGATACCTGCAATACATATGTGGGACATGTTATGGTTTTCAAATTTTTATAACGACTATGAAAACATGTTTTCTCATTACAAATTTTTATTGATATATTTTAATAAAGGTTGTTACGAGAGTGCATCTGTGAGATTATTCCAACACATGCCCACAATGAAGCATAGATGATGTATTATAATCTAACAGATGTGTGAAGAGAAGATAACTGCGTAGTTATATTACTCACATAATTACTGTGTCTAATCTTTGTCTCAACCTAGATCGATCCACATAGAGAAAAAGTTTCAAAAAACATGTTTAAAAAAATGTTTTCACCATAACTTTTACATATGTTACATATAGTAAGTCATCATGAATTAGGATCCGAAATGTGTCATAGATGATTGATAAATATTGTCACCAAAATTTTGGGATTAAAGGTGTCCCCTAGATGTTTGAGTTAAGAATTTCATGTCGTCAAAATTCGAAAGCATATTCCAGATAACCAAATTCAAGTTGAAAACAAGTATCAATATAGAAATGAGTAAGAGATAAATATGTAAAACTAAGTTATCTCATTTACTAAATGATTTGTCACTCACTCTTTTTCCTTTTATTTTTATAGGTAATATGTAGAATTGGTGGTTGTAAGGTGACTTGTCAACAAGTGGAGGATGCATTAGGGAAATTCTGTCATTTCTTTATCTTCATATTTATATTCATATTTATGCATTTGTTTGCGCAATTCATGTTACATTACTACACACTTTATGTTATTTTGTGCCTAAGTACATTTTTTTATGCTTTCTTGTTGATGCATGGATTTAATTGAATGGTATTTTAGTAATTTTTATAAATTTTTAATTTTTTGCATATTAATTATGTGAATCATGCTAAGTTAGAATCTATTTGGTTTAACTTATAAAAATTAGTTTATAAACCGTCAGTATTAATAAGCTAAATTAAGCTTATAAATGTTTAAAATTTTAAGCAGTTACAAATTTGATTAAAGTACTTATAAATAACTGATAAGTAGTTTACATATTGATAAAATATGATTTATAAATACATTTTATTGTTAAAATGATTGAAAATGGTACTAAATTATTTTATTAAATAATAAATTATTTTGACTCAATTTTTTGTTATAATATTAAGGAAATATATTCATATCATATTACAACATAACTTAATTTTATAATTAAATAAACAATTTTTTTATTAAATTTTATATGAATAATTTTTAGATTAATTAAAATTAATATAAAATAAATTCAATTTATAAATCAAAATATGATAGAATTTTAAAATTAAGCAAGGATAATGTGACAATATATTTGATCTCCCCCAACTTATTTTTTTGGCTTATAAGCTGAATTTATAAACCTAAAATATATCATAAACATACAGATTAGATTAATTTAATAACTTATAAATTAGTTTGACCAAACTTATAAATAAAAACCAATACCCCTTTAATCAAGTGCATTAGCATTTCACTCCGGTAGGTGGTGTTTCTAAAGAGAGGAGCGTTTCAAGGAGAGTGTCTAGACCTACCAATTACAAGCACAGTAGGGGGCTATCCCGGCACAAACCCGCAATTCAAGTGTAGCAACATATTTCTATTGTCTAGCCCCAATCCTGCATGTGCAGACTACAAACCAAAATCGAAGCAGTAACACAACCACCCCAAATTCTACGGACAACAGATTTTTACAGGGGAAACATCTCGATGTGTCTTAGTTGGACTAGTAATTTGCAAGCAAGATTTTGCACAGCTTGGGTTCTTTTTTTTGTTGTACAGTGCCTTAGTCTAGATAATTCATGGATATTTATGGGCTTTTGTCTTAGATTTATTAGCAAATGCTTTCCTTGGCTTATGTCCATAAACTGCCAAGTGCACAGCTCATTTAGAATATGTAACACAACTCACAAGCAATAGAATAACAATTCCAACACACACTCTCCACTCTTCTTTTATGTTATCTTTGTGGGTTATTTTCTCTTACACATTTTGCTTCAACCATCATCATGTATTAATTTTGCTGCATGCTTGGTTTGAGAAGCAGACTTAACTTCTAGTTTAACCCAATGTCATGTGAAAGTATTGTAGGAGTGATCGACCTATGACACTGCATGCGTAGACACGTGCTCCAACTACTTCACGTGTCATCATGCACCACCCAAACCAATTCGTATGCTTACATAAGTTGGCCAATCCCCTCCACGTGCTTGCATTCGCATTGAATAGAGTCTATACCAAGATGAACTTAAGTTAGTTTAGAGTTTTGGGTCAGTCTGATTTTTTACCTTAGCCCAATTGACTTTTGGTTATTCGGCTTTTGGGTTGACTTGGTCCATTAGGCTTTGAGGACCGAGTTTTTCCAACGGTTTTACATAAAAGTTGTAAAATACGAAATTCGTCATATTAAAAAATTAGAGTAATTAAATTACACCATAGTTTGATATTAAATATTTAAAATGAGTATTTTCATTATCATTAGTAAAGGGACCTATCTTGTTTATAGTAATTTATTTAGCCTTTTTATTACAATAAACTCAAGAGTTCAAACTAAAATTGTCTTAACACATATTATCTATGATATGTATTAGGTATTCGATAAAATTAATCATGATATGTTCAAAAAAAATAATTTATTAGGCTACGTTATTGCCTGAGTTTTATTAAATCAAAGTAAAATTAATGTTTGCCCATTTATAAGAAATTTTCTAACATTTAATATTGAATGTAAGTGTTTTCTAAATATATATAAAAAAAAATACACTTAGCCCTAATATTATTAGTCTTGCTGAAAGTCCTGTGGACGCAGGCTAGTAAGGCCTGAGGGGTGATTAAGCAAAACTTAATTAATGAGTTGGGGTAAAATGGTGCGTTGTTTAGAATTTCTCCGTTTTCTTTTATTTTTGGGCTTTGAAATTTGAGACATTCGAGTTCTGAAACCCTCTTTTTGATTGTTTGTTTTTTATATAAAAAAAAATATATATTTTTTCTGAAATATCTTTTTATTTCCGTTTTTTTTTATATTTTTCTTTTTTTTTTTCACTCAAATAATTATTTTTAGGTAATATTTTCAGACTAAATGACAGACAAAAATAAAAATTTGACCTTAATTATAAACACACATTTATGACTATTTATGGAATAAATACTAATCGGTCCTAAGTCATCTGGCACTACAATTTGAAAATAACAACTAATTATTTACTAAGGTTATTTTAAGAAATTATTTAAAAATTAACCTGATCATCATAAATATTTATTATAACAAACTATTTAACTTTTTCTATAAAGTTTCCAACAACTAAGTTTGAACAATTCCAATAATTCATACTATAGCACACCTAAGGTTCAAATTATAGTTATATTTTATAACACAATATATATATATATATATAAGCAAGTTATTGTCTATCTTTGAACAATTTGAATGATCTTTTTACCTAATATGGTCTTACAATGATTGAAACCCCTCCATTCAAATCAACCAGAAAACATGCAAATTTGTTATCCAAATTTAGCAAATATTTAAACATTAAAAAGCTTGAAACATATATTGTAGGACGAGTTTGTCTCAATTTTCTATCTTTAATGTACCTTTTTATTGCAACACGAAGAACTTTAAACTATGTCATGAACATAACTATTAAACTTGCTTCATTTGTGGCAACTTTCTCCATGGTGACTACATCTTATATGTCTTTTTGAATGTCATGAGTTGCACGCTTTGTATTATACATTTGAAGACACATGTCAATGACCATGCCACCAACAAATGTGAATTTGAGACCACAATCAATTATGAATTGCATAGCGTCTTTTTGTCCAATTGATTCAATCACTAAAGAAACAATTTCTTTAGATATATCTCATGTTTTCTTTTGTTAGAAAATTCCAATGATTTTAAAAGCATTGCATCACCTGGTGAATAAACAATAAGATTAATTAAAAATTGGTGCATCAAACGAGTCCATGTATTAGACATTATAGTGCAAATAAATGTAATTTAAGAACGTTTCACCATATTAATATATTCATCGACACATCTCCTCGATGATAAAATTAACTCAGCTAAAAAATTTAATAGATAAAAACTTGTATATTGTATCATATTCACATAACTGCTTTAACAAATTCACTAGAAACAATAGTTTGAACAACAATAAAAATAAAATTATTTTTCACAAAACATTTAGTAAATATTTTATCAACAGACTCATTGTTTTTTTTTTTTTATTCATTTGAAGTGAAAATTTTTGAATATAATGTCTTTGGCCCCCTTTGAAAGATGGTAAATTTGTTTCCTTCTCATGAATATCAGGGTTTAAAGTAGAAGTAAAAGTTATTACAATTTTTTATTTTTTTGTTACCTTTAAAACACAACTAAGAATTTGTGTCTTGTAACTTTGACATAAAATCTCAACATCACGACTAGAAATTTCCATCAAGTGTGATTTAATTCTTAAAGCCTCACCACTAAAAACTATCAAATTTTACATTTTCATTTATTCCATTATACTCCTCAACATACTCTTATATTTTATCTTTTTTTACGCTATATCAGTTTGAGTCTACATTTAAATAATAAATGACATTCACATAAATGAAATTGAATTAGGCAAGACAAGTAATAACAAACTAATAATCTAATAATAATCCACATCAAAATATAATGGCCTTCTTAAATCTAGCCAAATACCAAGTGTTAATGTCCAAGTTCAGAACCCTATCATTTCTAAGGCAAAGTTCGACATATACAAACAAAACCGGAACAAAGTTATGGTGGTGAATAATATTTTGTCTACAGAGCGTGGAGTTTCTATAAAACAACTTGTCATAATAGATATATTCACTATCCGTCAATACTCGTTTTATTTATTTATTTATTCAGTAGGGTTAAATGACAAAACCCAACCCTCAAAACAAGAAGCATTCATCAATACATAATAAAAAAATAGTTGTATAGAGTATTTGATTCTGTAAATATTCCCTATTTGTTCGACAATTATAAGAATAGCTTAAAGCTAGAATAATTTCAAGATTTTGACGTGAACTATAGTTATAAACAAATGATATCTACTTGATAAAATTAACTAAAAAGCTAATAACTACTTTAATGAGATTTTAAACTATAATTTGGATTTAACAAAGAAATTTATCTCTTTTAACCATATACAACAAACAAGAATTTCCACAAAGCCATCCAACCAAAGGGTTATATTAGCCACACAACTCAAGTACCCAAATGTTAGATTCCAACCACAATATCATTTGATCTTGCTACTCATTATTTCAAGGTTACCTCATTTTGGTGCTTCAACTTGAAACCAAGCTTAACTTGCCCTCCCTCAACTTCTATCATTCTTATAATCTTACATTGCCTCACACTTTTAACTTAATACCGTACTGTAAATTTTTAGTTAATTGGTTTCATGTTCATGTTGAAACCACCAAAGATTTGCGTATGAAAGAATGCTTTTAAGGCTATTGCCAAAACACTTTAAATATTAGTGTTTATACCGTATCCCTAATCGTGGAATATCTTTCTAAGAAGCATCATTTCATTCAAGTCTATTCAAGTGATCATGAAGGGATAACTATAATAATAATGACCAAATATACCTCTTGTCTATTAATCATCCAAAGTCGTGGACAAACCTTCCATCCGGCAGTGATGAGAAGAACTCTATTAAGCAGTAAATTTCTCCAAATTCCACAAAACAGTTTTGAAAAGGGTTTTAAAGTTAACTTTTCAATTTGTCAACCATTTGATTATTACAAAAGAATAACTCCAAATTTTTATATAAAAGTGTAAAAAACTTTTGTCTTGACTTTTTTTGACGGTATCTATGTAAGAATTTTGTTTTGATTGTGCTGTTCTTATCTATCTCTTTTCGTTCTTTCTTTAATTTTGAAAAATTTTCTCCCAGAGTTCTTTCTCTTTCTTCCTATCTAAGAAAAATAATATAAGTGTTTTGTCCTTCTTAATCAACTCCAACTCTATTAAAATCTCTATTTTAAGTAGTTTTAGTTTAAAAGTAGTAATATTATCGCAAATACTTTTCTCCTACTCTTCCTCTAATTTTCTTCCACTTCCATTTAACTTCTTATATCTTTTTTGGATATGCCTTTGTCTATTCTTTTTTCCTTCCTTTTCTTTCAAAAATTTCTATGTTCATCTTGCATTTTCTCTTTGTTTTGCATCCCATTTTGAGAAAGCAAAGTTGTTTATCAGTTAAAATGGATTCCTTGTTGAAGATAAATTGTAGGTTTAGTTATGCTTCCAATTAGATGTAGTTTTTTAAATTTATAATATTTCGTATTTGTTATTTCATATCATATTTATTATAAAAAAACATTTAAGTAAAGTAAACAGGGCAGGTTTTATGATCTATCTAGCCATGTTGGGTGTTAAAAAAAAAAAAAAAGGTGTTCAATCATCCCATGAAATTGATTCAATCTAAGATTCAAATAAAACACAAAAAAAACTTGTCAAAAAATATTTTAAAATTGTTATTACAAAATATTCCCTCTCATGAAAAAGAGGTATTCCAAACTGGCCCTCGAACCAATGCTGGTCAGTCACACTCACGTGAACTCTTCATAGTTTCAATCCCCTATTTTTATAAAGATTAATATTATGTATTTATATTTTTTAATATTAATTTATATATTTAGATTATCATATTAATTTATTTTTAATTTAAAATTATTTAATCATAATATAATATTTAAATATATAAATAAATACTCAAAAGTATATGTTCGAAATTGTTTTGTTTTACAAAAAAAGCTTCAGCAAGTGTTTCTGCATGGTAACTTCCATTTTATGCGCTGGAGCAAAATAGCATCCTATAGGGTTATTTTAGTAATTTAAGAAAGTTTGTGCTATGTAAGACATTTCATTGAGTAGTTATCCGATCGGCTATGATTATCGACCATTTTAAACATGATGAAATTAATATGTTTGGTTAGAATTATATACAAATTAATAATTTATTATTTGCAAATTCGAACTTGAAACTAAAGATTATTTAATTTAATTTTGGTGATTGATTTTATTAAAGAAAATAAAATAAAACACAAATTGATAACCAAACTAAAATCAAATAGGGTATTATTTTTAAAAAAATAATTTTATTGGCTCTTTTTTTTTTTTTTTTACTTTTCAAACCAAATTGGCATTGTTTTTACAGATAAAACGAAATTAGCCCTTTCTTCATGTGTACCCAATCACCTAAGACACACGTACTCGATTGGGACATGATTTGGGAAGCAGATCGCAAGCAATTGTCATGCGTAATGGTCGATTTTCATATGTATAGGGCAATTTTTGTGTGTGGAGCTGATTCTGTTACTATCAATATTTTTCGACAATTTTTAATACATTTTAGCGAAGAATATGGCCAAAAATAGTGCTTAAATTGTTGCCTTTCATGTTGAATATATTATAGTCTCGAGATAGCTATTCAGTGCAAATTTATATTGTACATAGGTTTGAAATTTCGTTTATAAATTTTCATCTAAAAGTGATCAACATGTGATAAGTTTGGTGATATTTGCATTCGGAATCATGTCATAACAAGTGTACAATCTTAAAGCAAACGAATTAGTAATTGATGGCGGATTCATAGTGTTTAAGTCTCCACATGCATTTTGAAGCCACCACACGTGATTTACAAACACCTTACACATTAATATGTAACATTAAATGCAAATTAACACTAATTATTAGTATATATAATTTTATTATTTTTAAATTATTTTTAATATCAAGAAAGAAAAACCAGATTACAACATATCCTAATAGTTTGCTTACATTTTACATGAAAGTTTAAGAATAATAAGGTAAAATTTATTTTAAACAATCAAGATAGGTTAATATATTATTTTCTATAAATTTACGATTTAAGCGATTTTATAATATAAAATATAATTCTTTATCACAATCTTCTTAAAATTTTACAAAAGATGTCGATGAGACTGAATTTTATTTATGGTCAAATGACTGTTTACCATCCAAGGTTTGTTAAAATAATGAGTTCTCACAATTTACATTTAAAAAGTTTAATTTTTTTAATCTATTATCTATTTTTGTTAATAAATTACATATGATTTTAGTTAAGATTGGATTCAAATTAAACATGTTTAAGTTTGTTTTTAAATTCGATTAGAACAAGTTCGAAACAAATTATTTAAACCCGAATCACCTAAATTATATTATTAAAATTTTTTAAACACAAACCTAAACTCGAACTATATAAACCAAGCTCCAATATGTTCACAAACTCAAATTAAAGTTTTTTAATTAAAATTTTTAAATAAATTATGAATACATTTACATTTTCAATAAGTCATAATAAATATATTTAGATTTCTAATAAGTCATAATAAATATATTTAGATTGTCGATAAGTCATAATACACACACACACACACGTGTTTCTAACAAATAATAAATATATTTATATTTCCAAAAAATCAAAATAAATACATTTTTTTTTTCAATAAATCATAATAAATATATTTGTGTTTTTATCAAATTATAATAAGTAAATATATTTACGTTTTCAACACATCGTAATAAATATATTTGCTCATGTTTATGAATATAATAAATCATAACAAATATATTTATTATAATTAAATAAATAAGTAAATAAATTCTGCTACAATAGTTAACCAAATATAAACTGAACTCTAATCCAAACTCAAACTTTATTATATAAAAATTCAATAAGTACAAATCCGAATAAAACTCTTAAACTCAAATTTGAATCCAAACGTAACTAACTTCAAAATAGTTCAGCTTAAATCCAATCTTAGTTTTAGTATAAATTATTATTTCATGGTTCGTTAATATAATGACAAAATGCCGCCCCTCACCATTTGATACAAATTTCAATTATGTCTTTAATTGTTTTAAACTATAAAAATACGCCTATCAAATTGAGATTATACTTGACTAATTTAACCTCAAATAATATTTAATTTACCAATATATTTTAATAATTATAATTAATTTTTCTAAAATATAATTTCTTTTCTTATATTTTCTTTTTTTTATTCTCTCTTCTCCAGTTATTTTAATTTCTTTATCACCAACCAACCATCAATCATCTTCTTTCTACTCCCTTCATCGTTACTAACAATATTACCACTCATCATTCTCTTTCTCTTTACATGATTTAATTTATCACCAATTGTTAGTCATTCTTTTCACCTCTCGTTATTTTTACCAATAACATTATTGTTAATTACATATATCTCATTTCATTGTTTTCATTATCAACACCGATCATTATTTTTCTCTTTTTGTTATTTTCACTAGTAACATTATTGTTAACCATCCTTTTTCTTAATCATCGCCACCACCATTATCAACCATTATTCTTCTTCTTCAATCATTTTTGTTACTATTTTTTCCTCTTATCATCTTTACTAACACTTTTACATTTTTTAATATATTAAAATTATTTTTGCAATGTTGTTTTTAGTTACTATTAAAATGACGTTTTAGGTCCTCTAAATAATAGAAATACTAGCATAATTAGATGCTATGTGAGAAATTGAACTTTTTGAAATTTAAAAGAAAAAAAATGAGAATTTTATTGTTTCACCTAACCCTGATGCCAAATTTGGTGTTTATATATATATATATATATAATTTATTAAAGAGTGAAGTTATGCATAATAAAAATGAGTATTGTTTTTTTTATTTAATTTAAATTGAGAATCATATTATGAATGGTGCTAGTCTACATACGTGGCATTAAAAGAACAGAATTCTTATCAACTACAAACTTCACAATGCAAGCAAAATCTAGACCGTTCTTTACCTTTGTTAATAGTCAATCGGATGATAATCCTCATCTCTTACTCGTGGAATTCTCCCAATGAAAGCCCTCCACATGTCCACCACTATGCAGATGCTACCAACCAACCGTCACTTGCGTGCTTAAATACAGAAGCCATTCGTGAAGACCACCAGCCAACTGAAAAGAAAGAAGAAATTAAACACAACGAAAAAAAGGCGAGAGAGAGAGAAGCCATTCTCTCCTTCCTGCAGTGCTTCCAGAAAAGTCACCTATTGCATTAGGTACTTCTTAATGCATGCCTAGATAGATGCATATCCATGCAGCTCTTATTTTATAATTTTATCTCATTTTTTGTGTTTTTTTAGTACAATGCGTGTTCTCTTTCCATTCTTCTCTGTTTCTGGGTGAAAATTATCACGAAAAGAATTTTCAAAATACCCATATGAAAATTTCCATTTATAAGACTTATAAATATTATGTATTTTCCTTGAATCTTTTTACATAATTTAAGTAGAATTCTTTGAGATTAAAACTCAGATTTATGAACAGATTAAAAAGTTTTCAGTTCTTGAAAAAAAAAAAAGATATATCAGATAAATAACGATGTATCATCACTTTTGAATCCCACAACTATTTAAACTGAATTAGATTCGATAGATTGATATCTAAAATGGCTTGTCAGGTTAGTGTTTATCTTCTTTTTCTTTTAATAGAGTCAAATCATCAAACAATGAAGAGGATAATGGTGTTTGTGGTTTTGGTTACAATGAGGACGTCTCTGGCTTGTGAGACAATACTGGAGAAGAAGTCAGTTATTTCAGGCGCTCAAGATATTTCCCTGATTATCTGCAGTTTCTGTTCATTTATTTATTTATTTTATCTATTCTTTCCCCATCATTTTCTTGGCATTAACGTCGTTTTTTTATTATTATTTTGTAACTTATTTTGATTGCTATATTTAGTTTTTTTTTTAAAGCTAATTTTTTTATTACTATATCTTCTCTGGACGTATATAATTTGTAATTAACTGATTGACTGCTTATTCACGCTCTATTAATTCTTGCATTTTTTTCCTTATTTTTTTCTTCTATTATAAAATATATTTCTGTTTTTAGAAAAAGCTATTTCTTGATTAACTTCTAATAACATTGAGTTTGACAGAATATCCTGTTAGATTTGCTTTTGAGCTTCCGAAGAAAATAGAATTATGTTTCCAATACGCAGGATTTTTTAGTATCTTTAAAATATTAAGCATTCTTTGACAATGTATGCCTCGGGGAATTGAACTAAATTCTCACAGATAGACTGTTCAAAGTCGAATAATCTTGTACTAGGATATCAGAACTAATATAATCTGTATATGAATGAGGTTTATGAAATGACAGGCAACTTGTTGCGTGTGGGCAAAATATATCTGTTTAAGTTTCTGATAAGTGCCATCTTAATTATAGTTATATTTTCAACCACTTTCATTTCCATAGCATATGGGAATGTAAATTTGGAGACATTGTGCTCGACGTTCACATTCACGTGACAATCTATTTTGTTCACACATTTTTTTTCCGAAAACTCAACCACCCATCTTCGATGGGAAATCTTTTTGTTTTTATTTGTTTAGGTCGAACTGGTCGTAGGCCTATTATCAGACCATACTGTTGTGATTAAATATGGGCGGAGTTGAGGTTGGATATGAATGTATTTACACTTATTTTTCTTGACATTTTCTGACCTCACAGCATGCATTAATAATTTAGAGTGGACCCTTACCATTATGAACTTGTCCGTCATACAAATTTACCGATTCTATGATCTATTACTCCTCCTGGGTTGCCTGCTGTATATCATTAAGTTTTGCTTTAATTTGCCCTTTTTAATGTACTAAATATTGGCTGTTGTTTCTAGCAAATTTAACAGGAAATTTAGCTAACGTGAGCCTACATTTGAAATTCAGGTACGCAAGAATGGAAGCCGGTGACCGGATGAGTGTGGCCGACGGTAAGCACGCAGGGAAAGAAAGCTCTGTCCGGCGTGCACCGTCTACGAAGCCTCTCGTCACTCTTGGCCAACTCAAGAAAGCCATTCCGCCTCACTGCTTCCAGCGCTCGCTTGTCCGGTCATTCTCCTATGTTGTTTATGACCTTACCTTGGTATCTGTCTTTTACTTCATTGCCTCCAAGTATTTCCCTCTCCTCCCTTATCCGCTTAGCTACTTTGTGTGGCCTGTTTACTGGATTTTACAAGGCAGTGTTCTCACTGGCGTCTGGGTTATAGCCCATGAGTGTGGTCACCATGCCTTTAGTGACTACCAATGGGTTGATGACACTGTTGGCCTGATCCTCCACTCGGCCCTTTTAGTCCCCTACTTCTCGTGGAAATACAGTCACCGCCGCCACCACTCAAACACTGGTTCTCTCGAGCGCGACGAAGTATTCGTCCCGAAAACCAAATCTAAAATTCCATGGTTTTCCAAATACTTGAACAACCCTCCGGGGAGAGCTCTCACCCTTTTAGTCACACTCACTCTCGGCTGGCCTTCGTACTTAACTTTCAATGTGTCAGGCAGGCCCTATGATCGTTTTGCGTGCCATTATGATCCCTACGGTCCCATATACTCAGAGCGCGAGAGGATTCAAATTTTCATTTCTGATGCTGGCATCTTCGCTGCAATATATGTTATCTACCTTGTCGCGATGGCGAAAGGACTAGCTTGGCTTGTATGCATCTACGGAGTTCCATTACTTATCGTCAATGGCTTCCTCGTCTTACTCACATACTTGCAGCACACGCACGTGGCGCTGCCACATTATGACTCGTTGGAATGGGACTGGCTGAGAGGGGCTCTGTCGACTGTGGACAGAGACTATGGCGTGTTGACCAAGGTTTTCCATAACATCACAGATACACATGTAGCTCACCATCTCTTTTCCACCATGCCACATTACCATGCAATGGAGGCAACCAAAGCAATCAAGCCCGTATTGGGTGAGTATTACCAATTTGATGATACACCATTTTACAAGGCTATTTGGAGGGAGGCTGGAGAGTGCATATATGTTGAGCCCGACGAGGATTCTCCTTCAAAAGGCATTTTCTGGTACCGGAACAAATTCTGATATGGCTGTCGTCAGCTGAGGTTTAAGAATAAGCTTTATATCTAGTAGTTGCATCCTCAGCATTATTTGCAGTGTGATTGTGGCTGCATGGCCGAAATTACGCGTTATTTTTAAATAATATTACATCTAATAATTTTTACTAACTTATTTATCTATTAAAAAATTTAATTTTAATGCTGTTATATTATAATACCTTTTTTTTTTTTTATAAATTGTATGAATATAATCAAAATTTTATTTTAATATTAATTTTTCCACAAATCATATGAATATAATTAAAATTCCAATTCAATGTTAATGTACTTTATAAAAGAAATAATAAGAAAAAATGAAAAAAATTTAATGGACATGATAAGTAACAACACATATTATTAATCATAAATTTGTGTCCATCACTCTAGTCATATCACGACTACTTATCACATATTTTAATAAAATATATAATAGATTTTTTAATTAATTTCCCTACTTATACTAATTATTTTTACCATCATACAAACGGTATGAAATGATGTAATTATTTACTAAAATTAGTAATTGTTTGATTAAATCTCAATTTGATTAAAAAAAATATTCAAAGTGCAAAATAATTTTTATTATAATTTAAATGACATAGATCAAAATTGGATATTTTATTTTATTTTTTATAAATGTAAAATACTATTTTTATAATATTTTATGTTATCTGTTAACAATTTTATTATTGCTACAATTAATGTAGTATTACGTGGTTGTTAAATTAAATTAAAAACTTATACATTAATTTGTAACAGTAAATGGAGAATTTCGAATAATAAATTAATTAAACTTAAAATTATTAATATATTATTACTTATTTACTATGCTTTTAGTTAAGATATTTATTACAATTTCTGTCATATATTTTCATATGTTTGAGAACATTTATAATCGTTTTAGTAATTGTTACAAATTTGGCTAACATTTAATTTTGGAGTTCTTCAAAAATAAAACGAAAGTAATCTTTTGAACTTTTAATAGGCCAAATCCCTTATCCCACCCAAGATTTCCTTGAATGACAAATTTCCACTCAAAATTTAAAAAAAAAAACTAAACATTCACACATATTAAAAAAAAAAACCATTGTAATAGTTTGTCTCTACCGTTAAAGAGACCAAATCTAGTGCTAATCGAATGACCACTTAGTTAAGTTAAAGACAGTTACTATTGTTAGCAACGTCATTAATAGTGGTGACTGTTTTTTAAAATTTTTTATTTTATTAATTTATTATTATGTTAATACTATTTTATATTAAAAATTATTTTAATATTAATATTAATTATTTTTGTTAAAGGGTATTTTAACTATTTTAGTACAAATGATAATAAAATTGGAAAGAATTTAGCTAAAGGAGGGTATTTGCTTTTTAAAATTTGTTGAATAGAAATTATTTAGGGAAACCTTACATGGGAATAAGTCGTTTGGCCCTTTTAATACTTATACTTCACGACGATTTTAATCTACTTGGGAAATGTAACATTTCAATTGATTTTGGGAGTTTTTGTAGGCGAAATTGAAAGAAAAAGGGAATTACTTTAAAAAAAAAAATGAATTCTGATATTAATAATTTGATTATATTTATTCACAATAGTTTGAAGTCAACGTGGCACAGCTAAAGAAAGAGTGATGTTGCCATTGCCCCGTTTTTTATCTTATTATAACCTAACTACAATTATAATTTTAATTACAATTAATCCTTTATTAAAGTATTAAAAAAATATAAAAGAACTATATGTGTCTAAAAATTGTGTTTCGTCTTTCATTCATAAGTATTAATCCAACAAAATCTTAATTTTATCTTCAAACAAGAGATAAATAAATTTTACGCAATTGAAAGAGTTTGATCAAATCATACAAGTGTTAAATCACTTGTTTTTTTTTTTTTTTTACTTTTACGATTGTATAATGTCATTCAGAGTGTGAATGACATTTATTTTATAATATATATATATATATATATATATATATATATACACATTTTATAAATTGACAAAAATATTATTTGATTGTTAAAATTTTCGATTAGCTTTTGATAAAAGGTGGAAAATACCATTTTTTAACTTTAAGAGTATGAATTTGTCGTTTTGACATAATTTGGGTGGAAAATAGTTTTCCCCTTTTTTTTTTGGTAATTAAATAAGTTTCCCCCTTGGATTAGTTAATTATAAAATAAAAATAAACTCATCTCTTTAAGAGTGATGCAACTGACCTCCCAAAGACCCACTTCTAAATTTTCCTTGCAAAAATGTTCTACCATATAAACCCCATTTATTTTAAAAATACTATATTTTTAATATTTTCTCATGATTCTTATTTTAAATGCAATTTCAATTGAAAAAACCCAAAACTCTAAGTCTCACCTTCACCGATCCCAAATTTCTAGTTGTATCAATTATAATTAAAAAAGTTAAAATCACAATAAAATCACAATAAAATAATATAATACTATTAAAGTCATATTATATCATTATGATTTTGACTAAATTCATATCATTTTGGTATAATTTCTTTTAGAATTATATTCGATATGATTTTAGTTGTCATCATCATTAATGATTATTTTAAATTTTTAAATTTAAATTTTTTTTAAAAAGCAGAAAAATGTCACTTTTCCACTTTGTAGAAACTTGGACCACAATAATTTTAGCATTTAACATCTAAGTAAATTAAAAATTCTGAATTAGTTAAAAATTATATTTAACGTCCATTAAAAACTAGTGGCATGTTTGTTGCAAAATGACTGCCAAAAAAAAGATAATCATAACTAATTTTAAATAGTCATTAAAAATTGTTTTTAATCATTAGTATTTTAGTCTTTAATTATAATTTAATTAATTACGAATTAGTTTAAACATTATTCAGTTTAGATATTAATGACTAGTATTTGCAATTATAAAACCTAAACACAAATGAATGTTATTAATAATTAAAAAAAAGAAGGCATAAATTAAAATTAGCAACTAAAAAATTACATTTCAATTAATGTCGTTTACAACTAAAAAAATTATATGCAAATGAATGATATTAACAACTAAATCAATTTAAACGTAAAATATATATCTTTTTTTTTTGTAAAAAAAAAATGATTAACTGTAATATGTTTTTTATGGTATTTTGATGGTATTTAATTTTAACATTTTGCAACTATTTATATATTTATTATAACGATATTTTTTCAACTAAACATAATCGGTATTAATGATTGTGTTTTTTCATTATATTTTTTTTTTCAAATTTTCTAGTTTTATATGTACTACAAAAATGATACGATATCAAAATTATTAAATAGTATCATAATATATATGTTTTTTTTTTTTATATATAAAAAATTGTACATAAGAAAAATATATTATTTCATCGTTAAACAATCGTATAAGCAAATGTTCTTTTCTCAAAAGCAACAATTTCATATGTGCATAACCATCAAGCCAAAAATGTTTTCCCACGTATTCAACCTAAAATCTCTGATTGCTATCCATTACGGCTCATTGAGAGTCTTCACATAGAACACCAGAAGCCTTAATCACCATCTTACGAAGTGTAAAAACAATACCTAAAATAAGGGTTCAATTTGGTTACATCTGAAAGACCAGTGCCCACTTTGCAAAATGAGATAAACTTGCAATAGGATAACTTCTTTAGTTCGTTGATACATTCAGCAAACAATCATGTGATCAGGAATAGTTCATGATAAAAACATAACTAATGTCTGAAAATGCATAAAACAATTGGAAAATTAACATTTTATTTTTTTTCAGAAATCACTTCGGATGACACTACTAGTATGGAGTACGTAGTGGGAGGGTCCAATCAAGACCATCCAATTCTAATTCGATAACATCTATGCCACTAAATACCATCAAACTAAACCCACTAGCAAGATGGGCTCAACCAATTTGGTGCCGCTTGCTCATAGTATGCATCATACATTACGAGGAATTATCAAACGAACATGTTTTCCAGGGATTGTTGATTGCATCTTATTCATCATACTGTTCAGCTATTCATTAATAGTGTTCTCACCCTTAAGACCAATCCTATTATTCATCATACAAAAAAGGATTTAACCAAGGCTCCATGTTAAAAGGCTACCGATTATTTTTGACTTATTATTATGCTTCAGATTTGTTATTAATGTCTCACCAATTTTTAATCCACATGTGAGGCAAGTTTAACAAAAATAAAATCGTAACCTGCAAACTAAAACATATATATCAATGTGTTACTACACAACTTTATCTAATACCGAGTCTCTTAAGTTAAGAGAGATTGAGAAATCAACTTAAAGTTTTGTTCTTAAAGTCTTTAAATATTCAAGTATGTTCTTCTCGTCTTTGATCTTCAAGTACATTTCATCAACTCTTAAATACATGTTATTCTAAAAATAAAATAAATTTATTTTAATTTTTACATTTAAAAAATTATAAACTTTGAGTTATAATCAAAGAAAGAGAGATGAGAAAAGAATGTATAACTAGAATGTAAAAAAGAGGCAAGATAGGTGGACCCTATTTTAATTTGAATAAAATTATGTATACAAACAAATATTATTAATTTATTTTTATAAGTTAAGACAGTAACATGTGATTATTTATTTTTTCTCTCACTTCAAAATCATTGAATCATATACTGTTACATCAAGTTGTACAAGTGAGTTAATTAGTAAAATTTATTTCTATACGTAGTATTACTCTTTTAATTTACATGCATACCCAAAAATATAACATCTATAGGTTTTGGTTGTGTACCAAATACCATGCAAATTATACATTGGCATACATTAAGATAATTAAAATTAAATTTTAATTATTCTTCCAGAGTTGTTAAATCACATTTTTTACTCCTAGATTTGGTGGAATTACATTTAGGCTCCAGAGGATTTAGACGTTGTAGTTTAGTCTCATATTAGTCAACATTATTAAAACAAGAGCCTCTATATGAGCATGCATCTCTTACGCACAATTGTGCATCTCGTCGTATATGAAATACTACAAAATTTCACAAGCACGTGTAAGTGTGATTCGCAACTTGTGCATTTGTCAATTTTTGCCTATGCATAGATATGTGAGTAGATGCATAACCACGCAAGGCTACACGAGAGGAACTCATGACCTATGATTCATGAAATTATGCTAATGCACAATCAGATACTCATGGTGTAAGACCTTACATAGTGTATTTTCTAAAATTTTATTGTGATGTGAAATATTTGAAAATTCTCTATTTTTGATGAAGTATCTTTGAAATAAGACGATACGACATAAAAGTCTTATCTCATTCCGATATGAACTCTTAATATGTGCAATGATATATAACAATACAAATTTCATTGGACAATGCGAAATTGAATCTAATCAATCCAAATGTACAAGTTTATACATAATCACAATTAGATTAACAAATTCATAAACATAAAAATAAATAATACAACAACAAATTATGTTTTATAGCTCTTGAATGATATGCAACAACATATCATTAATTTTTACAATTTTTAAAACTTTGATCTTCAAACAAATATATAATTAACACATATTTTCTAATCAAAACAAAATTTAATTTTGCAATATGATGCTTAAACATGGCTTTGATACCATTGACAATAGAAAGCAACAAGCACAACATAAGTACATGTTTAAAATTATAATAAAATCAAGACAAACAACCATGAACCTTGAGAATAAGGATCCATTCATAGACATTATATTGCAAATATGGCATATTAATTAACCATAAAGGGTTTTTGAAAACTTACCAATGTTTGAAGACTTCTTTGACTTCCACAAGGTTGTTGGATCACTCAACATACGTTCTCAATCCAAGCTTAGGATTGCATCACAGTATCCATATGGAGCATGAATAGCATAAGGCAAATCGTGCACAAGATTGTCTATTGGCTCTTATGTACATGAGTATGAGTGGGTGGGTATGGGCATGACTAGCTTGGTTATGCAAAAATTTTGAAAATTATGAAATCATGTATCTTTATATAAGAAACAATGCATGTCCATCATGTCTGATGCATGTTCGTACATCCAATACTTATGTTATCTAGTACAGTTTGTAATTATCTAATGATGGATTGATCAGATAAGATCCATGGATGATATCAATCATAGATGATGCATGATTGTGTGTTAACTATGCACAATCATGCATAAGTCCTAACATTTATACATTTTCAACTTTATCATTATCCAATTGGATAAAACCAACATTCCACAATTTTAACTACAACTATTCACTTTGAGATTATTTCAATTTGGCCATATAAAATCTATATTTTATGTCCAAACACTTCATGAGACTCAAAATTGATAATCTAAACACTAAACTTGATTCATCTCAAACAATTTTATGCCTCCAAGTTTAATCAATTCCTATTGTGTATGATTATAAGCTTTTCATTGAGTTGGTAGTGCATAGATTTATTTTCAACTTCTAATATAGCAATTATCCATACATAGACCAAGATTGTCCTCTAACAAGACATCATGACCATCTGAATAGCAAAGTGTCAGCATTTAACTACTAACCTATCAATAATATGGTTGTTTTTATAATTTGACTATTTCATCTAATATAGCTTTGAGGTTGAAGTATAGATTTAGTTTTTACCTCTAAAAGTCCTTGATATTATAGACCAATGTCTATATCAATGATCGAATGATATTAGAATAAGCAATAACTCAATCTATTATAGCCAGAAATTTAAGTGCTCATCGATATCCATTAGTTAACCCGTCAGAGATAATCTCATGCTTAAAAATAACGAATCCTCTATTAGTCCACCATAAACTTCATATATCTCTTAATATAGTGAATCATTACTCTTTTGACAACCCTTTTCTTAAAGACTACACTAGGCTGGTATTAAACCATATCGATCTTTGTATAAAATGGTTCGGTAATTTCAAGTCAAAACATCACATATTCTCTCATTTGTTAAGATGATATAATTTATAAATATATGAATAACCATCCACATAGAATCCTATTAATAGGTCAGTTATCTGTGAACAACTTTGACATATAAGATTTGTTGCCACATTTTGGTAAAATTGTTTAATACTATAATAATTATAACTACTTTACTCATGCCTTTAGTTAAGATAATAGTAAGACTACAGTTGTTTGTAGAATGTCCACCTTATTTGAACATAGAGTTTTTATAATTAGTTGTCAAGCATTGAATCTCTCATAACAATTCTACCTTTCTATATACATTTATCTAATTTAAACAAGATCTAAGACAAAGAGAATGTCATTTTATTAATTTAAATAATAATTACATTATATTTACACCAATGATGATTAACTCTAGGGCACCCACCCTAATAACATAGATATACTTCATCTTCATTTTAAACTTCAATTACAATGTATATGAAAAAAGGTTTTATTGTATGAATTTGTTAATGAAGTGGTCTTTTCTATTTAAATTTTAAATTAAAAATGGTGTATTAATTACAAAAGTCCTTGTATGTGAATGCCTCAACATTTTAATAGAGTAACTATAACAACCCTTTTAGAACTATTGTCCTTTGAAGGAAAATGCGACTATACTGACCATTTGAGCATATATAACTTAATAAACTTTCATATAAAAATCAAAATGACTAAAATGCCTTACAGGATCATGTATAAGATTTGGCACCTAAACATCACTCAAACCTATTATACCATACTAAACAAGCTTTTTCTATTCAAACTCTTGTCTTTTAGTGAGAATATTATTTATGTTATTCTCTTGGCCAAACAAATCCTATGTTGATACATCATACAGACCATAGAAGTAATCATCATTAAATTCTTTTTTTATATTATTATCTGCAATGAGAACTCTTGCTTGGTCATTAATATAATCATCTTTATCTTTATCCACATTGTTCGCATTTCGTTTGTGCACAACATCTATGGGACCCATGATCCATTACATGTTGTTGTTGGACAATATAATTACTATTTAATATCGATGGGCTAACTAATAGATGGGTGGCTCTAACATATGATAGAATGCATTTTTTCAAATGAATAGAGAATCTAATAAGACATTCCACATGTTCATCAGAGACTTTTTATTATCAAGATTTGCTAGTCTCATAGATAAATGAATCTTATTTTGTCTCTAGTCTATCTGGAGAACTCCACTTAATAATTGCATCAATTCTTTTAATATGGTGTTCTTTAAGATTTTAATTGCATCTTATCACCTTTTAATATAAGTCATTGTATTTTCATTCTTCTACCCATTTCAGTTCATAACGAACCAAAACATACCTTGACATTTTGATAAACCTTACAATGACAATATATTGGTTCTCATTTGTAAGTCTAATATATTAATTTCAAATTTATATTTTGGGGTTTACAATTGTGGGGTTTATGAACTTTATTTTTTAGGATTTCTGATTTAAGGTTTAGGAATTATAGTATACATTTCGTGTTGCACATTTTACCAGTTTGGTTTCCAAAATTCTGTATTATAGTTCCCATTTTAAGATTTAAGGTTGATGGATCAAGGTTTACCAAAAAGGATTTTGGTTTTTCAGTTTAGGGTTTGATTTTTGGGGTTTAGGATTTTTGTTTTAGGGTTTGTAATATAAGTATTAGGGTTTACATGACAAGGTTTATACTATATAGTTTACATGTCCAAGTTTACATTTTCACATATTAGGATTTACAATTTTAAATTTACAATTGATGTACAAAGATTTACATTTTAGGATTAAGATTAACGGTTTAGAGTTTCGATTTAGGTTTTAGTATTTAATTTTTAGGGTTTAAATTAGGTTTTTCATGTTTATGTTTAGATTTAGGGTTAGATTTACAATTTAAAGTTTAGGGTTTATGATTAGGTTTAAGTTTAGAGTTTAAAGTTACATTTTAGGGTTAAGGTTATCAATTAAGAGTTTGGGTTTAGATTTTAGTGTTTAAGGTTTACATTTTAGGGTTTAAAATTAGGTTCTTCATGTTTATGTTTAGATTTAGGGTTAGATTTAAAATTTAAAGTTTAGGGTTTATAATTAGGTTTAAGTTTAGAGTTTAAAGTTACATTTTAGGGTTAAGGTTATCAATTAAGAGTTTGGGTTTAGATTTTAGTGTTTAGTTTTTTAGGTTTAAAATTTACAGTTTATGGTGATATAATATTTGATAAATAATAATAATAATAATATAATCTACGCAATGCATCAATTTAATAACCTATACAAAATTTACTCTAATTAAAAAAAAATACACCGTTAGATTCTATAACATATATATGTTATCCTCTGATGACAAACTATGGGTGGGAACAAGTCCTTTGGCCTATCTTCTCAGTTCATCATTCCAATATTAATTCAATGACACGGTAATAATTTAATGAAAATGTAACATATGCTCGAAAATATTTGATTCAAACTTTGAAACGGTTATTTTAGTACTTATATAAGTTTAATTGAATTTGATAAGTGACAACAAAATCAAATTATATCATACAATGTATCACATACATAATTTGATTTGCTGGTAATTTCTAAATGGATCAGTTTCAGAATAAAACGACAACCAAATTAATGTTATAATATTTTAATTTCTAGAAATAAAATCACTTCCCAAATAAATTTTCTCAAAAAAAAGAATTAATGCTACACCCCGTTTCATGATAATTAACATTTATTCATTTTAGTTTTTCATTTTTTGTCCATTCAATTTTGATTGTATCTCCGTTGTGTTGTCAATTTTAAAACTAAAATTTTCAAAATTTATTATTGAAAGCATAGTAGGCATACTTTGTGAATCCAATGAGAGTTTTTTTTTTTTTTAGGCATTTTAATTATGGTTTTATTATTTTGGAATCTCTTTGTTGGATATTGAGGATAGATTTGCTTGGCAAAAATGTCATAGAATAATAAATGTAAAAACTTTTTCATGCTTATTCTGGATTTGATAATTAATGCTAATAAATTATCAAATCTGGCATGAGAAGGAGCCCCCTTAAATTGGATCCATCTTTCTCATCCTGACCAAGAATTGGATTTCAATATGATAATTACATGCGAATAAAGATTGCCATTTTATATTTTTTTAAAAGGAATATTATTAATTAATCAAAACTGAAAGGCCGGATCCTCCCGCCGGCTGAAAACTAAGGTTGTGTTGAATCTTTTATGGGAATTTTCTTTAACATTAGTATTGTTTGCTCTCTTGGTAATGCTCTAGCCCCTTTTCTATGAACAAATAATTATTCAATGAATTAATTATAATAGCCTCTTAGAAGGATCCCAATTAACACAATTTCTTCCATTATTAATAAGCTTTTAAACTTTAAAAGTTAAAAAATTGGTAGAACAACAATTAAGTCGAGATACTATATTATGTTCAAAACTTTATAATGATTTTTGTTAGGGACGATGACTTTTTCTTATCCAATAGTAAAAATATAGTTTTTTTCAATTGTAATCGAATTTTTTCCATATTTATGAAGTATATGAAAAGATGAATATATCATTGGTAAATGGTAGTTTCTTGATCGTCTCTAATCCATTTCCAAAAAGAATGGTGGTTGAAAAGCATGAACCAATGAAATTAGCTCATTTAAATGGAATGTGTGACTAATAGCTTCTTTGCTACCAGATGATTTTAGGTACTCCACACTGGATGATTTCATGGATGGTAATGATGCAAGTAGATATTTTGGCGTTTGTGTTGATATGTGGATCGTGGCAATGGTGCGATTTAGGCAAAAAAAATGTATCAACATAACACAATTTAAGCTCAATCATACCACTTTAGGATGGTGTGATTAAGACCTAATCTTACCATCTCGAGACAATTCTAGTGTGATTAATTTGCATCAATGTTTAAAAATATAGACTAAGCTTCGACCTAATTAAAGTATTAGCCTGCATTTTCACCAATCCATCTTTTTCAATCGATCGGTCAAATCGATGACATCAATATGACCCAAAGCACCCCTTTCTTACAAGTGCCTTTTATCTAGGTCTTTCACCCTCACCCCTACCACTAGAGCATTGCAGTTGGCTTTGTGTAATTGTGTTACCCATTACCACCACCTTTACTTTACCAGATAGGTCACATTACCCTCATGTATGTCATTAAAGCTTAGCATTTGGCTTTATGTGAGTATGTCATCCACCACTACCACTGTTACTCCATTAGATTTGTCGCATCACTTTCTTTCTATGTCATGTACCACTTTCACCCATGCCATTGGAGCACCACAATTGGCTTTATGTGATTGTGGCATCCAACACTACCACTCTTTCTCTACTAGATTTGTTGTTGTCACCTTGTTTCTCTACCAACTTGCCACTAGACATACACCATCTCAACATATCTCCACCAAACCTTTTCGTGTTTCTCTTTCTCCACCAAATTATTTTTAATCATCAATTTTTTTTAGGTGTTAAGTTAATAACCTTTATACCTTTTCAGTATTAAACTTGATGGTTCTATTGTATTTTTAAATTTAATAGGTGGGAGACTTTCATTAAGATAAGCTTTGGGTGAGAAACAATCGTTCTCCCTTTTTGTAATATAAGGAAATTCCTTTTTGATATCATTAATTTTTGTTTAAATATCAGAAATGACATTTTTTGTAATTTATTAACTAATAATCAGTATATTTGGTATTTGTTGTACTTTACATTTAAAATGTTCATTTATATATAAACTAAAATTTTCCAAGAAGCTAACCTCGAAGTGCAATCAGATTTAATAACTAGTAGACAAGTGATTAAACAGTTTTTAAGCTAGAAACCTACAACTTAATGGAATCCAATCTAAAGCTTAAACATCCTAATAGGTGACTAATGACTATGTGATTGTAACTTTACAACTTGTAAAGTGGGAGATTCTTTTCAAGACAAGATTGCAATCATAATGCTATTAAAAGGGGGAACTATCCAAATTCTACAACATAACACCTTTATAATAGTCAACTAACAAAATGTTAACTTTCCCATAAACAAGATATTGTTAATATAGTCATAACTCTTTCTCATTCAAATTTAATTAATAGATTAATGTCCTAAGTCAGATGTGTTCCAAATGTATTTCCTTTCCAAAAACTTTCTATAAATAAAGTAGATGACAAAGAGGAATAACATACAAAACCATGTAAAAAATCTTATGTCTCATCAACTTTTTTACTTGTTTTAATATATCTCTTGCACAACTCTAGTAAACTTACTTAATTCTTCTTAAAGTATAATTATTATTATTATAGTCTATCATATGCAAGACTCCGCATCTTCAACAATCATTGACGATGAAAAATTGCATCAATAGTTGGGCACTAAAAAGAGAAACAAATATATCTCATATAAAAAGCCGCAATAAATTTCACCAAAGGCTTATAAAAAAATGGCACCAAAAAGCCTTCGGCAATTAATCTTTAGATAATTCAAAGAGCAATATAAAATCTCTTTCAAAGTCGATCCATCTTAAAGGTTGGCATGCCACATTCCGAGCGAGGCACCTCTTTTAAACCTCAAAATTATCTCCCCAACCCTACTCAACCAAATTAAAATGTTGTTTATTTTCTATACACTAGATCAAAAGAGTCAATTTTTATAAGGAAAATAATTGTGAAAACATCTACACTATATAAGAAGACTTCTCACACTCAAATCAAACAAGAGCAATAAGATAACTATGAAAGGGCTTGAATTCTTCGTAACATACTAAATTTGTTGGCTTTTGCACCTTTGCCAAATGACATTTAAAACCACTCTAGGAAAATACTTGTAATCTCCAAGGCTCACATGTATAATAATATTTTGACCTTGCTTGATGATGAGATAAAAAGTCAAGCATGCCCCTACTAACATATAACAACTTGAATATTTATCAAGCATCTTTTGAGAAGGTGGTTAACTAAGTCTCTATGTTTATTCCTTCTCAACTAGCAGGACAAACTCCCTACCTCTTCAGTGTAACCTATTATTATTCAACCTTGTTATTACTCAATCATTTTCTTTTGTTTAATCCAAAAACCCTATCCAAGACTTGCCTATGTTTCTTACCTCAACTCGACAAGCACGGTTAACATCATTTACAATCTAAGATTTTCTCCGTTCTTTTGTTTGCATTTTGTATCTTTGGCCACGAAAGAAAAAGTCATAGATCAAGAAATGAAGCCAAATAGTATGGATGACTTCTAAAACCATATCCCTAGCTCAATCTCAACTTTAGCCTTGACGACAACACATTTCTTTCTTAAATCCTAATCTTGGCAAAGAACCTCTTTTAAATTGTCTAGTAAATGATTAAATTGTTCCTTAAGCTCCCTAACGCTCTCTCTTAGACTAAAAGAAGCCAACGAACTTGTGATTCTAAGCATGAAAGACAATCATCTCATCATTATGTTGTTGAAAACACTTTTGGCGGAAAGACAAATCTTTTATCAACGACTCCTTTCTCACAGTGAGGTATTCTGTCTGAAACTTTGACCGCTCATTTTCTCTTCCACTTTCCTTCTTAGAGTAAACATCTTATCACTAAGGTTTTCTAGTTCTAAAAAAACAATAACCACCATCCAACAACATTACCCACTCCTTGTTAAAAAAATTGGTAACTTACCAAAGACTTCTTGTAATACTCATAGGTGCATACCAAGGATATTTATGTAATTTCACATTATATATGTTAAGCTATGAAATTGGATCATGTGGAAGTATGCTTAAGTTAAAAAATAAGAAATAAGGTTTATATAGTCGTTCCAAAGGGTAGAAAATCCATCCAACTTATAACAGGTTGATGATTTAAATAATGTCATGTTAATAGGTGGATTAAGCGATCAAGGTGACTAGAGTTCGATGTTCAAATTATAATTGACATCAAATTGACATCTTCTCCCTTCATGCTACAAGTATAACAACATGAAGAAGATAATAATAATATATAAATAATCACATGCGTAATTGTTCCTATTTCATCTTGTGCTAATTTGCTTCATCTTATGTAATTAAATTCATTACATGATACACACATTCAATATGAATATGATTATAAAAAACTAAACTTAAAATGAAATTTGTCTTATATAGCTAGTACTTACCATCTATATCTTGAATACTCAGATTCTCCCTTCTCACTAATCAAATCTGGAACTTTTTTCTATTTAAAAAGATTATAATGTTCCGCTATAAAACAATACACCAGCCACCATATCATATGACTCACAAAAAACTTTAACCGCAACTCTTCGTTTAATCACAACTTCAATTTTCTTTCAATCTCCTCTATAGCCATGGATCTCAATTCTCTCAGATATCCTCCCGGCTTTGCTCCCAGACCCTCCCATGGCAGACCAACTTTTATCCCCAATGATAATAACGACCATTCCTCCATGGTTCTTAACCAACTTCCCCTCAACAACAACTCGAATTCTAACTCTCTTCTTCTTCTTCCCAATAATCCCACTGAATCTCTTTACCAGAACCATCAATTCATGAATATCCTTTCTCCAAGAGGCAACCAACCCAATCCAAAATACGAAGTTGGCCATAACCAGCTCATTCTGAGGCAAAGAATGGCTGATTCAACATCACCATCACCATATTCAGCTCCTAGAAGAGTTCATATTCACAGTGTCAACGACTACGTTCCGACGCCGAACCAGCCTGGAGTCAACGAAGTCACTGTCACCGAGGTGAAGAAAACTCCGTTTCTTTCTCCAACCTCAACCGGAGAACGTCTTTTCAGTCCGGCGGAGGCTCAAGATCTCAGTTTTCCTTCGGTAAAACAGTTGATTATGAATCATTCATTCAATCAAAATGAACAACCTGTTCATGGTTTTTATCTTCCAATCTTTACGCATAGCCATTCTAGCGCCATACCAAGCAAAATTTCTGAACAAAATCTTGAGCCTTTTGAGAATGTTAACTACCTTGAAAACCCCACACAAAACCCTAACCATTCAAAACCTTATAATTTATTAGACCTTAATGTTGTTCTCTGTCCTAATCCAATGGTGAAAACTGAAGCCATTCTTGATCCTTCACCATTGAATTCTGCGTTTGTGGAGGAGAATAATAACAATCAAAACCAAAACCCTCCTCAGGAACAACTCAAAGAATTTGTTTCCAACACTCCAAGAAGAGTTCATCAAAATGATTGCATCATAATTTCTGATGATGAAGAAGATAGAGACCGTGGAAATGATGGAAGGATTCACAGCCTTCTTAACATAAAATTCGGTCCTTACATTTGCCCTAAATGCAAAGAGATATTCCTGACTTCTCAATATTTCGCGTCTCATGTTTTCAAGGCCCACTATAGGTTTGAAACGGAAGCGCAGAGGAAGAGGAGACTTGCAGCCAAGTTCAAGAACAGGAAAAATTTTGAAGTTATTAATTCAAGTGAAGGAATTACTGTAGTGCCAGCTAGTGGTGGTGGTGGTGGTGACAAGTCTATGAAAAAGAAACCTCCAAGTCGAAGACCAAGAAAGAGGAAAGGGATGAGAGGAGCTCTGACAAAAGAAGTTGATGATATAGAGGAGCAAGAGGGTACTTCTGGAACAGCTGCTGAAGTGGAGGATTTTCTTGTCGAGATCGTAGAAGAATATATTTAAGGTTCTTTTTTTTTAAAACTTCTTGTGAGTTCTTTGAATTATCGAAATTAAAATAGTGTAGATATCATTTGTTTAGTTTGTTACAACTTAAGTTGTGCTAGAATTTTATTAAATTTTACACGCAAGCCAACAATCACAACAAAACCAAAAATAAGTGCCGAGAAAATATAGACTAAGCATTTTTTACATGATTTGATTAAGCTTCACATATTCTACCTCCCCATTCATCCATTTCTTTTCTAAAACTCTTGTATGATTGTTGTTTATCTATAAATATAATAAACAAGAAATTAACTTTAAAATCAAAATAAAAATTAAAGAATATTTAGATTTTTTCATCAAAAGAATGAATCAAATAACACATCATATTATAAAAGAATTAAATGATGAATTCTAATAATTATTTATTTCAAGTTTTATAAAACATGACATGACTCTATAAACTCACTATACTTATATACATAAAAACTTCTTCAAAGACTTTCTGATATATATATTTTCATAATACCAGTCGACCCCGATCGTACTAGGGAAGGAAAATGACCAAAAAAGAGGACGGTTGTACATTGCCGTCTAGAATGCAATTCCAGGCCATTCTAGCACTCATGAGCTCACTCATCACAACCAAGGTCTTATCAAACATGATATAACCATAATTATGACACTAAAGTCAGTAAGAGTCAACATAATCATCATACAACGCAAATTTCTGTTACGAGGATCTCGGATCATGGCCATACCATACATTCTTAACAATTTTAACAACTAAAGCATCATCCAAAGATGCTAGAATTCATTCTAAGGTTGTGAACGAATATAAACTATGAATCACTGTCTCAGTCTTTTCACAATTCTCTCACACCCCAAATCTTATAAAATTACTTAATCACTTAACAAACAATTCTTCAACATCAACATGAAGTCTCATTCTATCAAAACTGATTAAACAGGGAGGAAAAAAGTGAATTCCGACTTACCTTACCTCCAGTAGAAGAGTTCGCCACAGAATCCTCGAGAATGACGAAAAATTACTCCATGTCAGAAAAACTCAGTCACCGAATTCCCATCCTTGCTGTCAAAAACGGTTACTCAATAGCAGGAAACTTTCTCTTTCTTTTCTAAAATTTGGGTAAAGAAAAAACATAACATATCCCCTTCAAAACCGGCACATCTCTTTGAATAGGACTCTTGGCACAACAACTATCACGTCGTACGTACCACCATGCACATGTCATGCACCCGTTAATTGGGCCAATGTGGCTCTTAATTGATTCTGCCAACGTGGAAAGATTATGCAAGGACGTGCTTCCTTCTTGTATGATTGCACACCAGGCTAAAACCACAATTCTTGTCACATTTAGTCACATTCAATTATATAAACACACATCAATCAACAGAAATAATTTAAAAACCCTTAGAGGGTACCTATGTTTATTACATTCTTGTTTTGGAAATGCTATTCTCTGGTGCGACAACTTAAGTGCAAGATGTTTAGCATCTCATCTTTTATTTCAAGGTTGAACCAAACATATAGAACTTGATGTTCATTATCTTAGAGAGCAAATTGCTTCTAAGGTACTACAAGTTCAATAGGTGCCCTCTCCACGTCAAACCTGGCACCAAGATATGAATTCTTAAGATCCAATTTGACTGTAGCCGACAAGTCGCTAATTGCTAATCTTGATTTTTCACTATCCGGTGAAAATTCAGAAGAATTTCAAGCACCTACTGCTACTCAAGTTCTCTTGCAGTTACTCTTGTTTCTGTGCTTTTTTTTATTTTTAGTTTTGCTATATTTGGGGTATTGCTTCAGGAATGATTCCTGAAGGTGTTTTCGAGGTTTTTTTTTTTTTTTTTAATACTTGGAGAGGATTCTTTTTACGGTCTTCCTATTAAGTGAAACAAATTCTTGGTTTCACTTGAGGGATGATGTGAAGACAAAATTTTCTTTCTATAGTCCAACATTCTCTTGAGCAAGTCAAAACGCTCACTAAATGTGACTTGAGGGATGGCTCTTATGAGGTTTGGCTGTAGATTTGATTGCAAAAAGACTTAAAATCAGTTGATAAAGTTACGTAAATCGTACAAGTTTCATCCTTTCATCTGTTAGTTTCAACTTAAATGGAACTTAACAAAAACCAGAAAAGTTTAAGTAATACAATGATTTTTTATTCATTTCACTTTCAAAGAACAAATACTTTGCGTCTTTTCTTCAGATCAATCAATGCGGTCTGAACTTCTCTACTGTACTGTAATTGTCTTCTTATTTTAGAAAGGAAGATTCAATGGTGTTGATTGAGGATTTTATGTTTCTTCTATAATTTGTTTATGTAAAGAACTTAATCCGGCCATGGTTTTCCTAAATGACAAATTATCTTACCCATTAATTTTTTAAAATTCAAACACCCACCTATAAATAATTTTTAATCTAATTCTCCTTAACTTTTTGATAAAATAATTAAAATACCTTCCATCAAAAAAAAAAAATTATAATAAAATATAAAATAATATTAAAATATTAATAAATTTAAAAATAATATAAAATTTAAAAATAAATTTAAAAAAAATAAAAACTATGATCTCTTAATTCATTGGATTGATAGGAGTAAAATACAATTAGATCTGACTACTCTTTTCGATGAAAGTAATTAAATATGACTATTTTCACCATCAATGATAACTAAAAATAACTAATATCAATAAAGTCGATTATTTTTAACCATTTGGTTTAATTTATGATAATCATTGCTGTTGACGATACTATCGACGATAATAGTCATTGTTTTTTTATAAATGTTAATATTTTTAATATTTATTTTTTAGTATTTCAATATTTTTATTTTTTAAAATTTTTTTATTTTTTATTATTTTTAAAATTTATTTTTATTTTTAAAATTATTTTATCTAAAAATAAAAATATTTTTAATTATTAATATTTAATAATTAACCATTAAATTTAATTATTAATTAATTTAAATTTTTAAAAATTGATAGATATTAATTTATTATACAGGGAAACCGTGGAGAGATTAAGTCATCTATTAATTTTGATTAAGTTCTTTGGCTATTTCTTAATGATTAGAATTTAAAGAGACACGAATTGCCAAGTTACACTTATTTTTGTACATAAGAATTTTGTAACAGTTTGACATCTCGCAAATTCTTAAATCTTCTCACTATTACATTAAAGAACTACAATGCATGCATTAAAATAGTATTATTATCTACGATCATAAAATTTCTCTTGCAAAAAACATAACAAAAGGAAATCATTTCTTACACTTAAAACTATATATACTTCATGCCAATTGCTGCTGTTATTAATAGAATCAAACAAAAACTTTGACAATTGAGAAATTTATCTTTTCGCATCCAATTTTTGGTGTAAAAACCCTTTTTCGCCTCCACTTTGTTTAAATAGCACTTTCTTATACATAATTGAACTTTATTAGTGAAAACAACTGTTAGAAAGTAAAAATACTATTTTTTTCGTATTATTTATTTTTCAAAATTAGTATATAACTCTAAAATAATAAAAATTTAAAAAAAAACTATTTAAATCCCTAAATTATATGATAGTCTACTTATTTCCATTTCTTTTCACCTTCATCCATTTTTTCTTTTTTTTTGTTTTCAAGTTGAGAATGATGACGAGTAAAAATAGTAATTGTACTAATAAATATATAGATGAACATATCAATGACATAAAATATACATTCCTAAGGTAAAGTATAATTTTTTAAAATGTTAGAGATATTAATTAAAATTTTTTAAGATTTTTTGAAAATTTAAAAGGTTTAATATGTTTTTGAAATTTTTAAAAATTTAATGTTCATTCACAATTTCAAAAAATGTAATTATATCTCCAAAGAATTTAATAAAAAAATAAATTAAAAGTGTAACTGTTATATTACAAACTATTAAGAACATAACACAATAAATTAATATTGTTAATATCATATACTAAAATATTAAAGTCATAATAACACTTTCAAAATATATAGGGTAAATACAATATTTTAGAAGGGTTTTAAGAATTCAAAAATATTTTATAGAATTTTTAATTTTTTAAAATTTTAATATATCTCTCAATAGTTTAAAATTAACATTTACATCCCAAAATTGAACAAACATAACAAATTAAGAATATAAATATCATACTATAAACTATCGGGATTATAAAGTAT
This sequence comes from Anacardium occidentale, assembly GCA_026122585.1. NCBI lineage: Eukaryota > Viridiplantae > Streptophyta > Magnoliopsida > Sapindales > Anacardiaceae > Anacardium > Anacardium occidentale. Next base: position 518,288 of record JAJEJH010000182.1, read on the forward strand.
TTTTAAAATATATGAGATGAAAAAAATAATTTCCAAAGGAGCAACACTATGGTTAGGATTTTTAAAAGATTTTAAAGATTGATTTATAAATTTTTAAACCATATTAAAAATTAAATTATCATATTTAAAATATTTAGACATAATATATAATGAAGCTATTTATTTTATTTTTTCAAATTTACTAGGTTTTTCTTAAATAATTTGATTTTGAATGAGAAAATATTACTTATGCTACCTAAAAATGAAAAAGGGTATTTATGCCCAACCATGGGTGGCAAAACATCATAAGTAATTAAGAAGTTATCAGTTGTGGTAGACACTTTTTAAATTTTTATTTTATTTTAAATTTTAAAAAATTTTAATATTATTTATATTTTAATTATTTTTATAAAATTAATTTTAGTATTTTTATTCAAAAAAATAAAAATATCATTTTAATCAAATTTAAGCGTTGACTTTAATTAATAGACGAATATTTAATTTTTCTTTTAATTTTTTAAATAAAAATTTGTCATTTAAAAAACCTAGGGTGAGAGTAAGTAATTCTGCCCTCTATGAGTGTTTTCCATCGTCAGAAACCAGCTAGTATAACAATGGTAACTAATTAAATTTGTCGCCCTCACCATTTTACTTGTAAAACATCTGTAATACAACACTTCCTAAATAAATTGGTGGAATTGATACCTTCAATCATTAATAAAATTATATTAACTAAGTTCCATAACGACAAATAAATATATTTTTTTTTACCCTCTATTTTGGTTCACATTTTTTATAATGGTTTCTTACTACTAGAGCAATATTAAATTATGTGACAATCGTCTCAAATGTGATCTCTCTTCTCACACAAAATTTACACCCACAAATTAATTGAGTTTTAATTAGACTTATAAATATAAATATTATGAAAATAATATGTGATAGGTAATAGTTAAAATATCTCTGTGACATATACGTAACACATTATGGAGTATAAATTCTTATTAATATTTTGTCCAAATTAATTACCCCTTGCCCAGTGTTTGAGTATTGATGTATATTTTACAATTAGCACCTGAGAACAAACTTAGAATGTATTGCACATATTATTCATGGCACCTGCATTTATTCAAAATTTAAACAAAATGCACATACATGTGATAAAATTAATTATAAAAAGACACAAGTATCTCTATCACGACGATTTCATATATTGGTATGTACCGATGATTATCACTGTTTTATTGAATAATTGTAAATTAAAAATAAAACAATACTAAATTAGATTATAATATATTGAAATTAGTTATCGTTATGAATAAGTATAGTCTTACTTATTATATGCATGTATGGTTCTCTTTCCAGTTGAATTTTTTGAAGACGGTTTTTTTTATCATTTTTGTTAATATTAAAAATTCATTAATTTGTTATAACAAAACAACAAAGCATTTAGTAAAGAATCTAATGATAATCCATTTTATGATTTTATAAAGGTGCAAATTTTCAATTTGTTGACATTTGGTACATTTCTGTGGATCAATTGTGTTGATTCAGATATGAGGGCTTTTGCTTTTGCATTTCAAATCTCACAACAATTTTTTTTTTTTTTTTGGGGGGGTCTGATATTCATTCAACCAATGGCTATAAAAGGGTAAACTCAATAAGTATACCCATATCCTGTTATAAAAGAATAATTTTCTGGCATTACTACTTTACATTGAATACTTTCCAATTTTTAGAAACGAGGCAGATTCGCTCTCATTCAGAGTAATTAAATTTTTTGGCACTACCCAATAATCAAATTTGTATTTAGTTAATCTTTTTCCTTTTTGAATGCTCAACTTTAATATTTTGCTAATTAACCCCAAATGGATTTTAATTGCCTATAAAGGGGACTAAACGAGACTAATATGTCTCATAAGTTAAGGTTTACACAGTTGTGACCCATCCCCTGTAATATCTTGCTCTTTCTTCTCCAACCTTTCCCATGGATGCAAATTTTTATTCTTCCTCTTCTTCCAACCCTGTTGATCATTTTGGTCTTGAAAATGAACTCATTGATGACCAATTGATCCCTTCATTTCACTCAAACACAAATATGAACCCAATGAATGAGAATGACTTAATTAATTCTCAATTACTTCCTTATTCTTGCTCAACCCCTCAGTTTTACTCAAATGATCTCATTTCTCAAAGAATTAGTCCTTCAAGGTCAATTGTGGGACAAGTTGGCGTAAACCAAATAGTGACTGAAGTGAGGCGAACTTATGTTTCACCTCATAGGGTTCAAATTCATAGCATCACTGACTATTCTCTAACGCCAAACCATTCAACTCTTTCTTCAAATGAGGTTTTGATCTCTTCTGAGGTTATGAAAACTACCCGTTTTCTTGGTGCACCCTCAACCACGGAAAGGATTTTCGCTCCAACTTCTAATGATCTCAACCATGGTCTTGTTCTGAACAATCACGCTCATGCCTTGGGCCAAGATGCAAACAATATCAATATTGCTCGGCTTAAAGGGTTAATTGCAAATGATATTGTTAGCATTAATCAAAGCCAACCCAGCTTTAGAAACCAAAACTTATTCTCACCCAACCAACTTAATTATCCATTGACCAAAATCAAGCCCTTTCATAACTCTATTCTTCTAAAAAAGGCAGTAAACCAAAATGGTCTCAGTGCTACCAACCTTGATGATGGTTATACTGAACAAACTAATAGATTTATTAATCCTACTCAATTGAGTACACATGCATCTCAAACCATGGGTGTTTATAACCCTAAAAACTCCCATCACTTATGGAAAATCTCAAATCTTTGTCATGATCGAAAACCTAGGAAAATCTCAAACCTTAGTGAAAAACAAAAGCCTATGCAAATCACAAACCTTTTTCCTGATCATATGAACCAACATGAGAAATATGATGGAAGGACTCACAGTCTTCCTTGTAAGAAATATGGTCCTTATACGTGCCCTAAATGCAAAGGTGTGTTTGATACCTCTCAAACATTTGCAGCTCATATGTGGTCTCATTACAAACATGAATCGATTGTTGAAAGGAATAAAAGACTTGCAGCAAGGTACAAGAAAAAGAATCTTCGTCTGGTGCACACGAAGGAAGGACTAACTATGGTGCCTGGTCCATCAAAGAGGGGTCTAATTAAGCCAATGTATCGAAGAAAGAAAAGTCAACTAGCGATGGCAGAAAGTACCAATGTCAAGGCTGGAGATGATCAAGAGCAACTTCAAGGAGTAACGAAGGATTTTTCTTCTGAAGTTGGGGAGAGCTTTTCTAATGCACTTGTTAAGGTTAAAGAGGAAGATGTTGAAGAGATATCTCTTGTTGATTATGAGTCTAAGATTAAAAAGGAAGCTATGTAATGTTACTAGCTCTTTCTTGTAATGTAATTGTTATCGTTTGTTTTTAATTTCAATAAAATGCTTTTGATTTTCTAATTTTTTGGCCGAACAAAAAAAACAACAATTTTCTAAGCATTTTTATTTCATTGAAAATCATTGAATATAGTTTTTCTTGTAATTGTAAATAAGGGAATTTCTAACCTAGTCGATATAAACTTGTCTCAACTAACAATGCTCTGAATTGTCGAAAAGTCAATAAACATTGGAAACATAAGTTTCACTGTTGTCAATACTTTTTTGTCCCTAAACGAATATATATATTAAAATTATAGGTGACAGATATAAGTTTGTAACCAATTTATACTAAACAATTAATTCCTAAAGTATTACCCGTGATGAATTTTTCATTAAGAGCAAACTTAAATGACATGGAGCCGCTCAACACATTCAAAGAATTATCTAAGAGGTAAAAAGATAGCTTGGATGAAAAACTTTCGAGAATCCAAGAAAGTTTGTCTAGATATAATTTTCCTTGTAATTGATTTAATTATGAAAAAATGAGTTTGATTTAAAAAGTCATTTCCTTATGAAAGCTCCAAAAAAATTGTGTTTCAGGGTTTTCATATTGGGCTAAATATCGTATTATAAAGTTAAAGGGTTACATTAACAATTTTTAGATTAAGTTTTTGCACTTTAACCTATCTAGCTAATTAGATTGTTGACCGGATTGGAGCAAAAGTGATTATAAATTTCTTTATTAATTCAATCAACTAGATTTGTTGAGTTATTCATAACATCACTATCTTAATTCTAATATACCGACATGCTTCCCATTATCAATGGTAAAATCACTATAAGAATTAGTAGCAATCAACACACCATTATTACCAACACACAACCAACAACATAATAGATTTGTTGTTCAGTTAACAACACATAAACTACACCATTAATTAACAACTATTAGATAACTTAGTCACAAAAGAACTATCATCACAAACCACCAAATTTAAGCAGCACCAATATCAGCAACATAATAGTACTACGTCTCTTCTTAGCTCCCAACATATCACCGACACCAACCAACATTCATTAGACAAACTACATAACACTGATATAACACACAAACAAAAACTTAACCAATACCAAATCAACAACATAATACTACCAATTTGCTACTTCTCTAAAAACACTTATAAAGTTTCAATCATTAGCCAACCATACCAACAAACAATAGGAAAACAAAAAAACATTGAAAATTACTCTAAATAATAGATAGTTGAATAAACAAAACACTAGAACTACTTAGACAGCTGAACTTGTAGACTATCAAGTAAAAGCTTTCAAAGACAACTGTAAAACTAGTGTTTAGTGTATCAAATTTGTCTCCAGCTATTGCTTTGGTTAAAATGACAACATTTTGAAACTTTATTGGCACACATTTAATTACTAAATTCATGGCTATTACTTGGTCTCTAACATAGTCAGCATTAATCTCAATATGTTTAGTTCTTGCATGCAATATAGGATTGGATGCCAAAGCACTAAAACTTTGATTGTCATACCACAAAATTAGCTGAGTTGCTAAAAATAATCCAAGCTCAAAGAAAATACTTTTTAATCAAGCGATTTCAATAGTTGTATTTGTCACGGCTATATAGTTTGTTTCACCAAAGGATCATGCCACTACTTTTTATTTCCTAGAACACTATTGAACACGATTAGGGCTAAGCTATAAACAATACATTTTGTATATGCATCGGATTAGCATTCTAGCAACAAGATGGAGCTTTTGGTAAACACTAGGCCATGAGAAACAGTGTCCTTTAACATATCTCGATATTTGTTTACAAGCATGCCTTTGTATTAGGGAGGGTTTTAGGAGATACTGACTTAACCTATTGACTGAGAATGCCAAATCAGGCATGGATAATTTCAAATATTGTAAGACACCAATTATGATCCTATAAAAAGTTGAGTTCATCAAAATCTTCATTGTCACCAAGATATGACTTAATATATCAAATAGGTTTTTAGGATATTTGGTTTAAGATAGATGAATTCTAGCTATTATCATTACTTCAAAACCAAGGAAATAATAAAGAGAACATAAATCATGTCAGGGTAAGTGAAAGAAAGCGAAGAAGAAAAGATGGCAAAATGAGATGCATGCAAAAAGAATTTTATAATCAACACAATACAAGCAAAAGTGAAGAAGGTTAGTATTTTACCTTCTCCAAGCTTGAGAATTTGGTGTAGAATGATGGATGATAGCTCCACAAATGTCAAGCCTCTAAAGTAGTCCACCAAACCAAACAAAGCTCTCTTGGCTTAATTCTTAAAGAAAAAGGGAGAGGAGTATTTTTAGCAAGAGAAGTGTTTTAGTTCAAATGAACTTCATAAGTCAAAATGAACTAAAATGCACATTTATATAATAATGGCTTAATTAGCAAATATCTATTTGTTTCTTGGTCCTTGTGAATTCTCAATTCAAACTACAACCATGAATATAAATCACATATACTTTAGTCACCCTATTTTTATCTCATAAACACCTTAACTCTTAAAGTGTCATTTGACATTTTATATGATGTAATCTTTATTACCATTTGGAAGGTGAGTGGATAATTAATCATCACTCTCTAAAATATTTGATTGATGAATGTGACCTTTTAGATTCATTGTGACATAGTCATGAGCTTTATTTTAGACAATTAGAAAAACACATTCAGAACTCAACGACTATGGTAAACATCTACAATGTGTTATAACCTCTAAACCACCATGGAAAAACACTTTATCAAACTTAATTTTTCCAGTTGTATATTATATATAGGTAACATCCTTTTGTTATCTAACATAGTTGTCTTTGTTTCTTATTAGGAATGTTGGTGGATTTGATCCAAATTGAGGAGAGATTTTGGATTACATTCTAATTCTTTCTTTTTTCTTTTTACTTGTTCATAATGCTTTCTTCTTTTTGCTTGCTCATGGAATTTTTGCTTTTGTTATCACATGGATCTACAATTGTAGAGTTTCCTATTTTGAGTAAGACTCTTCCACTTGCTAGAATTTCCTTTTATATATATATATAACGATCGTAGTTTGATTGATTTTCCTACAAAATAAAAAAAGTATGTTAGTAAGTGTAGTTGCCTTTTTTCTATCCATTTTTAACGTAATATGAGCATTTTTATGCAACTTTCCACTTTCATTTGTTAAATTATGTCTTAAAATGTATCAAAATTATGCACACAATATAACCTAATATCTAATAGGCCACAAGAATAGTCAGCATTCCTTCTTTTTGTTACGAGGTTGTTAACACTCTCAAGGTTGACATTGTAATTCTTTTTTTTTTTTTTATGTATTTCACTTTTGTATAAAGCATAATTTCCTAACATACTAATGTTTGTTCCTCTATATTTTTTTTTGTTACATTACTTATCAATGTCACTTTATTTTTATTACAACGCCACTAAAAGTAAAATATAATTTCACTAAGTTATAAAGAAAGGATAATAAGGAAAATAATAATTACATACTTTTAGTATGAATTTTTAAGTAATTAGTGATAATTTAGTAAGCAAAAGTAATACAACTTACAAAGACTAGAGAGGCATGCCTTTAGTCTTCTTGTGAAGCAGTGAAGGTTTGCTAGGGTGATATCTTATGCATATAGGTAGTCCTTCCTGCTGATTTACATTCATGGGTTGGTTATTATAGTCTTGCTTATGAATTATCCAAGGATTCCTTTGTTAATAAGGCCTTTGATAGGTCTTTTAAGAGATCCTAACATTGGCTAGTGTCATGGTTAATATCATGATGATAATCAAAAACCTTTCTATATCCTTAATAAGCATGGTATCCTTTTATTGCTCAGAACTTTGGAAATAGTCTCTTGTGCTTGTTGGCCACACCATACATAAATCTAGTTGATTGATGTGGTTAAGAGATATTTCTCACAAAGATTTGGATCTTTCTTGAATCTCTTCATCTTTGATTTCTTATATTCTTTTGTTTGGTCTCTACTAGGTTTCCTTTTTCAGTCATGCTTGTTAGTCAACTTGAGTGATTGAATGAGAGTCAATAGAATATGTTGCATAATAGACAAGAAGAATATCTTAACCTATGATACTTAATTCGCTAGTCTTTTTCTGTTAAGGTGTCAAGTAACACGATAAAGCTTTCCAACATAATTTAAATTAGAGGTGTTTGGCCACCTTCTCTTGAAAGATTTGAGGGTAATTTAAGTAGTTATGCAGGTCTAGTTTATAGGCCTAGTGACTTGACTTAGATTGTATGTCAAGGTTAGTTTTAGACTAGCACTTTAGGGCACTGTGTGAATGTTACACATGTTTTAGGTACTTATCCATTGATTTTCATCATCAATACCTTGGGTTTGCTAATTTGGGTTATCACCTATTATAAACAAACAATGAGTTGGTTTAAGATTCTAATTTATAGGCATGATTGGCACAACGAGAAAATTGTCCCACTAGTTGAGAAGTGATAAATGTTGGGATACATTGGGCTACCTTCTCTTGAGATGCCCAAAGAGCATTCAAGTTATCATGTACCAATGGCCTTGATGCAAGGAAACTTTAACTACTTATCCTATCATAAACTAAGTTCTAGACATTTCTAGGTTTACAAGTCCTCTAGACCACGAGTGTTGACCTAAAGTGTCCACTTAAGTGAGTTAAATATAGTGTATGATGCCTTAGAATAACACTACTAGAAGTTGAAAGGTTTTGGGTATAAGGTGCACTAAGAATGATTATTCATTTGCCACTCTCATCATCACTAAGCGTAGGTAGACTTTTGAAGTGGTATAGATATTTCTATAACTATTTCCCTCGTAGAAATATGTCTTTCTAATAGTGTGCATTACTAAGGTAGAATTATGCACCCATTAGATAACATTAGAAAATTCATTTGCAGCTAGTTTTTATTTAAAAATTGTATTGTCTCTTGGTTGTAATGTGTCTACCTTAAAGGTGTGATAATTGGATTCTAAAGAACGAGGTGGTTTTGGGTTACTTTTCAAATCTTCAAACAACTAATTGTCTAAAGCTATTTCTACATCATCTTTTGTGAGCCATTTTTTGTACTTTTGAGTCATAAAAGTTGTTAAGAACAGAATGTGGTAATGGCCCTCTTTTTAGTGTTAAACTATTAATGTGATTTTTCATCACAAACTAATATACATAATTTTAAGCATTTTTACACAAGATAGATTGAGATAGCAACGATTAGAATCTAAAAAGGTTATAATATGTCTACTATAATATAGACACGAAACAAATTAAACTAAGACAAAGGAAAAGAGATAAGATGCAAGGTTTTTAAAATTTGATTTGGCCTGATAATTAGAATTGTATGCGTCCATAATGTAGTTATTAATAGATATATAATGTGAAGAATACAAGAATAATCCTAAGGTAGCTTAGTCTCTATCTCGCCATGCCTACCTCTTAGATTATTTTTTTTTCATATTTATAGGACTCCCAAGAAAAATCACATTCAAATTAATAGAATTAGGTTTTCTAGTCCTAACGAAATTTTAATTAATAAGTTTCTGTTTCTATTGGACTAAGAGTGAATATTCTTAATATCAGAACTATTTTAATTAAAAAGGTGAAAATATCTTCTTATTATTATTAATATAGAATTGAAGAAGATTTTAGACAGATTCATTTTTAAGCGGATAAGGAACATTTGATAAGGAACATTTGAAATATCATTTGATCAATAGTCAACATTTGGTTGTTGATCTTGACGACTTAGACTCCCGTAGAAATGAGCTTTGAAAAGAAATTAAGCAAGCTAAAAATAGTCAATTTCGAAATATAACTCAGTTAAATTCATAAATGCATTTGGCAAAATTTAGTTAACTCCCATATTTGAATGTAAAAGTTAAAACTAATGATAGGGGGTTTACATGGTGACTTTCTAGAGTTTTGGGGTCTTAGTATTTGGATGCAGACTGGAGAATGCAAATTTGACAGGGCCTGCACTTCGTAAGAAGACGGGTACTTTTGAAGGTATCAAAAAGCCCCTTTAAATATTGTAAACTCTCTTACCAGCTAAATTTTTATGCTTTCTGAAAATTGTTTTGACACTTGAGACTCAACTATCTCTTGTAACATCAAATTAAATCTGGCCAGTCCAATCTCACGTAAGGTGATGAACAGCATTCCATTCCGTTGCCATCCAAAATAAGTTTCAAGTTTCATAAATGATTGAGTTTTGTCAACGACTGAAAATGCTCTCCATAACTCCCATATACAGATACGTCTTACAACGTGACCTACTTTACAGTCAACTATATTGTCAACGTTTATAACCATACAAAAAATTTTGAAGCTGTAAAAACCATTGACATGGTGATGTTCTTGAGTCTGGTTACAATATGCATCTAAGGAAAGATATACAGGAAGATTAAGTTTTCAGAAATCAATAAGAGGGACAAATTATGCTTGCGTCATGACCTTAGGAAGCCATTAACTTATGTTGCTTGAGAACACAGAAGTTGTTGGCAATCAACCAGAGGGATAATTGCTTGAGAACAAAAGTGCAGCTACATGCGTCTTCTCCTGTGAATTTCCAAGCTCAAACCTCCGCATAAGAAATTGCAAACCACCAAGAGAGATAAGATGTTTGGCATTCGTATTCTATCTTTACTGCTGAAACTAGTAAGAAGCAGCTCTAGTATAAATGTAGATGTTTCATCCTGGTTTGTTGAGCTTTCTTCCCCTGACTTCCCCACTATCTGGGAGGTAAAAGCCAAAAGATGTCTGCAATTATCCAACTTTCAAGCATCAATAACCCGCTTCAAAATGAAGTTAGAGAGTGGAATGGTTGTAGATTCCAATGCTTTTCCTGTTACAGGACAGGTTTTTTTTCCCTGCTCAATCCACTTTTTTATGGCCTCTCGTTCAAAGCTTTGACCAGTCTCCAGGGTAACTGGGTCTTCAAACAACTGTCCAGTGAGGGGACAATTGAAGTCCTGAGGAATGCTTGTGAAGAAGGATCCTTCATCAAAATATTCTGGATTTGCGTGCAAGTCTGCACTGGGAAAATGTAGACACGAGCAAAGGAACGAAAATTATAAACACAAAGTATGTCCTCTTTTATTCACCTTCAAGAAAGGGACTCAATTTGCTTCGCTGCTCCTGGAACAAGAAGTAAATTGGAAGGAAACGTTATAGAAATTCCCAGCAAACCTTGAGAAGAATGCAATAAATTAGGCACAGAATCTTGAATATTACAGCACTACTACTCTCAGGTTGTTGCTGTTCAAAAACTGATCTTGCTAGTCTCTTGAGGGCAAGCTCGTTTGCTTCTATATTTGAAGGTGCACATAACCTGAGATTCTTCTTCAGTTTTTTGAATTGTATTAAAGATGCTAACTTTATCACTCACATCTCTTTCTGGTGAAGCGCTTACTTCCTGCAGCCTCAACCCTTCGTCATATGTTAATAAAAGTACTCCTTCCTGCAGAATGTTTAAATTATTAAGGCTAAAATAGTTTAGAGAGAAAACAAGGAGACCAACTCAAGGTCCGTTTAGTCAGTAGACCACACACCAGTATTCATATGAACAGAAGGTCATGTCATCTCCAGTTAGCTATAAATTATACCGTTCCTAAATCTAACTGGTTTTGCGGTGGTGGATATCTAATGTCCGGAGTTTCTTTCTGTATATAGTACTAATGATCCGATCAGCAAGGATCATAGTTCAGAATTGTTTGATCATCTTTCTTTGAGTAAGAGACAAAACATTATACACTTGAATTCAGAAGATGATCACATCACTGTATGGTCTAACTACCTTGGGTTCAATTCTGACTGCAGACATAGAAAGTAAAACATATGTTCTCACATAGCAAGGTACATTCTCTCTTTGTGACAATGAAAGTAAAGAAATAAATCTCAAGAAATCTTCCACAATTTATGGGTCAAAGTCTAATAAATTCAATATCACTCTTAATGCAATAGACTTACTGAGTATGAGAATCAATTCATATTAGATATAAACAGCAAACTAAATGAATGAAACAGATCAAAAGCAAGAAAAAAATAATAAAAAAAAGTTGTGGAATTGCTTACCGAGTATAAAGCATCTTGGACACTCTTGGTAGAACCCTCCTTGACATCTTGATATGTGCATTTAACAATTTCAGAAGAACAGGTTAACATTTGTTTAACTTCTACAATGGAACTATCAGAGCTTCTTACTCCATTATCAAAGGTATCTAGTTCTCCATCATGTTTTGCTCTTTCAACTTTTGGCTTACTTGATCTTCCAAGCACAGCATCATGTAGCTTCTTACTGACCATTGGCTGCGGTAAGAAGGGCCCTGCAGGACTGGCTACCTCTGAATAATGATCAAATGAACCTTCTCTCTGAAGTCTGAGAACAGATGTTGATGGAATTTGTATAGATGGTATTGAAGGAGTTTCAACTCCCTCTGTGAGCCAATCCTTATAGTAAGCAGCAAACTGGAAAGTTCCGGAATCCAGAATTTCATTGTACACTTTCTCAAGAAGCTTCAGCTTCCTTGGTCTATTAGGGGCATCTGTTAAGGACTCAACTTCTTGATTATACCACGCCTACAAATGTGCAAGGTGTGGAGAAAATACATGGTTCCTGAGTTCAGGTAACAAAATTGTTCGTGCAATAAACGGAGAATCACAGAACACTTGCAGAAGATGCTGTGCTGATATCCTATCTTTCTTTTGTAGCTTATATATCACACTGAGAGATGAGCACAGGCTGACAACTTGGAATTGGGAATCCCATAAGTGAAACCATCCTTCATATCACTTGAATTCAAGCCTGCAATCACACTAAGCTGTAGTGAAGCTCTTTTCATCTCTTTTGAACTTGTGGACTCCTCAGCAGCTCTTTCTACAGTTTCGATTGCTTGTTCAAGATTGGCTATGACCTTGATCTCATTGCTGTATTCTTCTCCAAGTTCAATAAAACTAAGTGAAGAGAATGAATTGTGATGAAGTGTGGTGCGAAAATCCTCATCTTTGAGAAAATGTTTAATATAACTGCTAAGGATTGAGACAATGGCTTGCACAGCAACTTCATCAAGAGCAGGTTCAGACGCTGGAGGCATAGCATTTTCAGGCTTTTCATTATCATCTTCAAATTTCTTTCTACTCCATGAACCACTGTTTGATCCATCATAATTAGTCTCAGGCTCTTTCAAGCTTCTCCTATTTCTTTCACTTCTTAGCAAACTTCTGTTGGAACTGTCGCAATGCGTCTTATCTACCTTTACATCCTTTCCTAAACTCTCTTTAGGCCTCTTCTTTGCAAGAATTCCTTTCAAATACTTTTTCTCCCCGTTCTGATCTTCTTCTCACTTTATCATAATATATATTCGTCACCGTCACACTTTCTTCCACACCTTGCTCCACAGTCTCACTTCCTCGGAAATCTTCTGCAAGTCTCTGCCTGTGTTTTTTCATTGACCTTTATCTGTTTCTCTTCTAACAAAACTATCCCTTGGCGTTCTTCCAGAATGACTATCACTTCTGGGAAATCCTCTTCTTAAAGCGTGTCGAGATACATCAGACCTCACCCTTTGGGCCTTGATTCTGTTTGAAGGAGAACTTGTTCTGTTTTGATCTCGAAAAGGGTAACGAGACATACTCAAAGAAGGTCTTGAGCTTGGCACTGATCTTCTTCCCCTGATCGGTCATCAGCAAGAAGCTCCTCTAATGACACCATTTCTGCCAACGTATGAACATTCCTCTGCACAGAAATTACAATAGAAATCAATTGCCTTCACTTGCTTCCCTTAAATCTACCAACGCTGACACCAGACTCCTTTAGGCCTCGAAGAAGTTTGAACCCATATAAGAAAAACTCGAGAAAAATATAAGACATTTGATCAAACACATTGATCATCATCAAGAACTTCAGTAAACAGATTGTTAACTAGAATTAAGGAAACATGTAGGACTCGGTTACTAAATGAGAACAACCTTTCCACAAAAACAAATCCAGTCGTAATCATACAACTATGTTAAAATATGCTCATAAACAGCCATGTTTATCACATTTCAAGCTCCTTTTGACAACCCAAATTCCCAGAAAGCTCAAACTTCTATCATTTTTTCAACACAAGGGTCAAGATAATATTTACAAAACTTTAACCATAACACAGACTTGATTCTGTTTCAGTTGAGAACTAAGGAAACCAGAGATGTCAAATACTAAAGAAGCTAGTTTTCAATCTACAAAAGCTTGTTATCTAAACGCAAAAAATGTACCTTAAAAATGTTAAATTATACTGAAAAAACACCACAAGACTCGTCTGTCAAGCTCCTTTGTTCAACCCAACTTCACATTAAAGTTCACAACTAGGACAATTTTTCAACACAAGTCAATATATTTTCAAATAAACGTGATCAATTATGTCTTAGTTCAAAACTACATAAACCAGATTATACAAACACTTCATAAAAGTTTATATAAATTCAAATATACACATGAAACATGGTACAATTTGCTTAAAGACAACATATATGTTACCTTTGAAGCTCCTTTTCACAGCCCAACTTCACAAGAAAATATCACAGGTTTGGCATTTTTTGAACACAAAGATCAAGATATATTCACAAAGCATTGTTTACAGCACGTGGTTTGGTTGTGTTTTGGAGTGGTGGGATGAAAACTGGGACAATAATAGAATGTTGGAATATGAAAGCAGAATTTTGGCAGGAGAAAGTAATAAAATTATTTCAATAGTTTTATATTATTATTTATCAAACATAATAATTATTTATATTTATTAATTTTATTAAATATAGTATTAATTTATATCCCAGGGATGTGCAACTTTGGTTAGTTATCATGTCTATGTCTGTGTATTCAACAATTGACATTTTATAATTAAGATTGTAACAAGTATAATGTTCTAGAATTTATTCACAAAATAATGGCAAGTAGACCTTGTCATTGACTTAGATATAATCTAGCCATGATTAAATAATTAAATAGACATAAAGCTTATTTTTGTATGTTAATTAAATAATTTATGAATAATTGTCACCTTAAACTACAAAGATTATAAAAGTGGATACATCTTGAAAGATATCAAATAAGTGTGCTAAGAAATTAAATTATATATACATGTGATCAAATGTTAATAAACATTGTTATATAAAGTACATAATTTATGCTTAATGAATCATTTTTCTTATAGAAATGCTTTTTTTTTCTTTTCTAAAAAGTCCAATATCTGTTTTACATCTTCTATGCGAAAATGTTCCATTTTCAGAAGGTCTTCTTGACTATTATTCAAAGGTCGAATAATGTATGTATATTGGACTTCTTAAGACAATTATAGATCATGGGAGACAGTTCTGATTGATCAATAAAAATGGATTTCAATACTATTTCTTAATTTTTCACTGTTAGATTACACTTTAGAGGTTACGATAGAACATGAAAGTCCATCTCATATAAGTTCTCACACTTTGAACTATTTATTCGGCCTTGCTCTTCCAAGAATTTAAGCATTCATTTTATTTAAGTAATCATAACATTACAAATTTCATACCAAGTGTGACAAATACTTAACATTTTTAAATATGCTCTAACATAATAAATATTATATTATTTTTCAAAAACAGAGTAAAAGGAAATTTTATAACAAGGATAGAAAGGGAAAGGGAAGAGAAAATTTTTAATAGAGATTCCTTCTATCGAGAGTGAAACAAAGAAGAAACAAAAAATTTTCCTATGAGAACAGAGATTAGAATATTCAACCGTTACTTGCTTCATCACCTTCTCGATTAATGATATAGTAAACCTATATATTGTCAGTTAAAAGAAGAATATATTGTTTCAAGTTCGAGTGGGTTAATTGTGGGGTGTCTGGTAACATTATTAGAAGTGATGGCCCTATGTATAGGCCTAACCCCCCTAAATTTCTTTTTTTTTTAAATCTTTTAATTTTAATTTCAAAATTTTAAATTATGATATTAAATTTTTATTAATTCTTAATTTTTAATATTATTTTTATAAAATTTAAGCATAAATCTTAATCTCGTATTTCCATAAAAATAAATAAATACAATAAAATATTAATTTTTTATAGTAAAAATATAAATTTTTAATTTCAATTAAAGTTTTAGACATGTAACTCAAAATTTATTTAATATATTTTAATATTAAAATTTAGGTCATTTTGTATATAAATTAATTTTTATTTTTTAATTAAAATATTTATTTAATATTTAGAGTTTTAATTTATATTTATATTAATAAAATTAATTTTTTTAATTACTCAAATGAAAATAAGATTGTTTTAATATTTATTTTTATTATTATAAATATTTTTTCTAATCATGACCAGGGACTCTAAAAACTGGATAATGTGACGGGATGAACAACATAAGGCCCAATTACCAAAAAAAAAAAACAACATAAGGCCCCCTGTTTAGCCCCATGAAGAGTCCCATCAGCACAGCATGCCTGCTAGGGACTGTACTTCTTACTTACGAGACCACGGGATCATGACTGAGCTAAAGGATCTATGGGCAGGTATAAATCCCGAAGATAGAATCTGGACGGGTTATGTTCCTGGATAATAAACAAAGTAATTCAGACTCTTGCCCCGTGAACATGCCTGTGCCACTTAGAAAACTATTTCGTACTTGTTCACACATGATTCAAAGGCTGAAACTGGGCTGGCAATATTTCCAAAGAAATAACATAGCAACTCTACTTAACATGATTCAGCCTTGCTAAGGTACCACTCCTTACATAGGGAACAATTTTTGCACTTGTTTGCAATATGGTGAAGGGGGTGGTATAATCTAACTGATAGTTAAATCAATTTATTATTTAAAATTAATATTTAAAATAATTTTATATAATTAATTATTAATTATATAATTTGAATCATTTTATCGTAAAAATAAATTTAATGCAATGATATACATATTTAAAATCAACAGATAAAATTTTAAGTTAAAGTTATAATATAAAAAAAAAGGCCAAAGAACATGTTCCCACCCATAGTTTGGCCTCAAGACAAATTTTCACCTGTCAAGTTTATAAAATTTGAAATCTCACCCGTTGATTGTTAAGTCTAACTTTTAACAGTTAACGGGTAATTTTTTTATTTTATAATTAAAATTTATAAAATTATAAAATAATATTTAAATATATTAAAAATTTTATAAAATTTTTAAAAATTTTTAAAAAACATTTAAATTTATAAAAATAAAAAGTCAACCACCGCCGCCCACCACCAATAGCACCAGGTGGCTATTCCGCCCACTTGATGTTAGGGTGGGAATTTGTCTCGAGGCCAAACTATGGGTGGGAACAAGTCATTTGGCCTAAAAAAAATGATTTTTTTGTTGATAGAATAAGAATTAGTTTTTTTCCTGATATAATCGTTTAAGTCGTTCGATTTAATCTGATATAACTTTAAAAATGACTTTTTTTTTATCAAACTAGATTGTTAACAACCGAGACCAATGACTAACTACTGAACTAATAAACAAAGTATTTTCCAAACGACAAGGAATGCAAATGGTCTTTTCATCCTACAACAATTTGAATATTTTCTCTTAGAATTGAATCAGTTTAGAATTTATCAAAAGCAATTTTCTTTTCTATTATTTGATAACAAGGGAAAACTAATCCCTCGTTTCCAATCAAGATAATTTCATTATTATAAATGTTCTTTTTTTAATTCAATTAGAATATAAATAAATTTATAGATATGAATTATACACTCTCAATATTTTTATTTATTCGTAATGTATTCTCCCAACACATTTAATTTCTCCACCCAAGTTATACAATTTATCCACAATCCACTGTAACCTAATAATGCATGACCACGATCCAAACAATACTTTTAAAACTTAATTATCAAAACTCCTCGATATCCTAATCATCAAGATTAACACTTGACATAACTATAAGACATTATAAATACTATTTACCAAATCTCATAATTTATATATTTATAATTATCTCTATATTTAAAATCATAAGATAAAATTTTAAAAATGTAAATATAATATTTAATTTTTTTAAGATCTTATTAGTATTTTATTCAAGTCAAATCATAAACTCACAAGCTCAATAAATTAATTAATCTCAATTTCGAGGTTAGCTAGAAAGCCAAACTTGAATAACTCGAGCTTGAGCTTGATTCAATATTAGTCTTGTTGAGTTCAAATTGTTTATAAACAATTTGGCTTGAGATACACCCTATTATATATGAATTATTATAATCTATGTCAGCCTACCCCAAAATTTCTTGTACCAACGAAAGAAAAAAATCCTTGAAAACCAACCTTAATGTTGCGAAAACTAAGCACATAAAATTTGCCACCCGGTAGTGGCTCTCTATTCGACTAAAATATGTTAGGTGACTCAAGTCATTGAGCTTGATGTTATAATTGTAATTTACAAATTAAGATTAATTTTAATAATTTCGTAAGGGTAAAATGGTCTAACACTTTATAAGGGCATAATTGTCTTTTTGACAATTAGTATAAAAAGCCAAATTTGTGTTTGATGGACAAACATGTGCATACAAGCATTCAGAAACACAAAAAACTAGTCCCCAAAATTCATTGAATTCAGAACTCATCCAATCAAAGGTTTCAGTGCGCATTTTGGAAGCACTGGATTTCAACATTGACGAAGACGATCTTCTTGGCGAAGAATTACAGCAACTTGTTTCCGAATCGCATAAATTAATCATGGCAGAAGGTACGTTTCCGAATCTGAAATCTGTAAAATTTGTTTTATTATCATAGGATAACATGTTTGTTAGATGACTTACACTTTAAGTATAAAATGATAATTAGTGAATCATACTTCTCAACTTGTGAAACAACACTTATAATGAATTATATAATTTTTTTCAGTTAATTCAGTTTTTGATGTTCATTATTATTAACAATATTGTCGATGATGTAGTTATTTTTTTAATTTATTTTACTATTAATTTACATGATTATTATAATTTTTTTAATTAAAATTTTTTTAATTATTTTATGAAAAATATTAATAAAATTAAATAAAAAATATTTGATGGTGAGTGTTTAAGTAAAACCTTAAATGGGATTTAACAATCAGTCACTATCAATAATCTTGCTATCACTGAAATAATTATGTCAATTATAATTTTGTATTATCTTCAAGAAACACTTGTAGGAAGCCACCGACGGCTTGACATTTAATCTCTATTTTTTTTTTCTTACAAATATAATTTCATGTTACAAAAGCATTTCATAATGTTGTTACTATTTAGGCCAGTCTTATTTTCTCTCCCGCTTTAGATTTGAGGCTAATGGACAATATCTCATTCAAGGCGGGCTGAAAATACAAAATTATATTCTCTAATTTTTTTTTAAATTTAAACACTTATTTATTGATTAAAATTAACAATTAAATTTAATGATCAATGATTAAAAATTAACGGATAAAATGATATTTTCATCTTTTTTATAAACAATTTTAAAAATATTAAAATAAATTTTTAAAAATATTAAAATAAATTATAAAAATATTTTAAAAAAATATAACAAATTAAAAAAATAAAAAAATTAACCACTACTATCTACAGTATAATTGATGACGATAATTGCCTATAAATGAATTAGGAGAATGAAAACGATTTTTTAATTTATGAGGAGGCTAAATTTGACCAATCTATTTAACAAAAAAATGATACTGATTGTTTTTTATTTAAATATTAAATTATATTTTTATTATATTTTAATAAAAATGTTTAATTATTTAAAAAAATAAATCAAAAATAAAAAAATAAGTGTTTGAGATTTTTAAAATTAGAAGAAAAGATTTTGCCTTTTCAATATTGGGTTGGAATAAGTCCTTTAGCCTAGATTTAGCCTTTGTTTTCCAAATATTTAGAATGGGGCCAGGAATAGATCCAAAAATTTTGTAATAGAGTTGAGTCACGCAACAAAATTAGGAAAACCCCTTTTGAAGGGAGGCGCTATTAATCTAGTATATAAATTGAATAATTTTCTTCTTATTTATTACTATTTAATTAAATTATAAATAAAAATATATTCTTCTGCCCCGATAAAGTAAGAAAAAAGCTTTCGGCTCTCTAGAGCCCAACATGTCCCACGTCACCGAATCCAATGGGGTCACTGTCCTGTCAGTCACCATCCTGGGTTCCAACCGAGAAAAAGTAATTTTAGGCAAAACAAACGACACTCATCTCCAACAGCAGCCTAGTCACCATTTCTCTAATATGACACTTCAAACTTGAAAAAGAAAGGACGCCAGCATCTGGTTCAATTACCTTTTCAGTCTCATTACTTTCGGAGTACGAACGTTCGGTGTAGGAGAATTGAAGGAATCTTGAGGGGGCAAAATGGTCTTGTTGTTCCTCGGAAAACGGCTACTTTTTCGTCAATGGCGTCGCTTTTGCATCTTTTTCAATCTCTTTTTTTCGTTGACCTTTTTTGAAATTCGAATCACCTTACCAAAATGATAATTCTTTTGTGTAATTACAACTCAGTCCTTGCAGCTTGCTTCCCTCACCTCATAAAAAAAGCCCAAACAATATAATTTCATCGTTAATGCCCCCAATGTTACATGAAAACAACTTGATTGAGGATACATTGCTTATAAAATATGTAACCAAATAAAAAAAGAGCATTATTTAAATTAATAAAAATATTTACACAATTTAGAAGTTTTAATTAAAGTTCAATGACTAAATAACTATTTTTACTCCCGGTTTAAGAAAATAATAAATTCTCACACATTGGTTAAAAATTATTTATAATATTTTTCATTAAATATTATAATAGGGTTATAATTAAAGTGTTAAATACATTTTTTTAAATTTATAAAAGAAAAATAAATATTTTCTCTATCTTATTTTATAAATCATTTTATTTTTCTTCTATATTTTAAAAATATATTATAATTTTAATAGTCTATAATATAATATTTATATCTTTATTATCTTATTTGAGAGAATAATAGTTATTATTAAAACCATTAAAGAGTATGTTGAATTTTAAAAATTTTAAAAATACCATAAGCTTTTTTAAATTTTAAAAAGGCCCATTTAAAATTTTATTAATATCTCTAAAATTTTTAAAAAATATATTTTATCTTTAAACATGTAATTATACATAATTAATTTTACTATTTACTTGTATATGCAAAATTTTTAATTAATTTTAATTGAAATTAACATAAACTAGAGTAACAATATATTTAATACAATTTTAGGAGTAAGTATTATTTAGTTTAAAGGTATTTATGTTTTTAAATGATTTTATTAAAAGTAATAAAATTTTTAGTAAATTTAACAAATAGGTGAAATTTTGATTTTTTGAATTTATTAAAGAAGAGTTTGTCATTTATTAAAACTTAGGTGGGATATATCACTCAAGTTAAATTAACCTATCTTAAAAATGTTATTCCATCTCAAGCTTCAAAAGGATTTTCAAAATTAAAAATATTTAAATTTATTATATATTTCCTTTGGAAGTTATTGGATCTTTTAGTACTCCATAACGTGGGAAAGCGCACATGAACTATTTTTTTCAACGTTTATTTTCAGGCCAAAGGACTTATTCCCACCCATAGTTTGAGGGGACATCCCACCTTCTAACTTTTAAAAAGGCCAAAGGACTATTTTCCACCCATAGTTTGAGGCGGGGACAAAGTCTCACCCTCCAAGTTTCAAAAGCCTAGTCTCCCACCCCTGAAACAATTTAATATAATTTTTATACTTAAATAACTAAAATGCCCTTTTAAAAAACAAATATTTATAATAAAATTATAAAATAATTTTTAAATATAAATAATTTAAAAAATATATATTAAAATTTTTTGAAAATTTTAAAAATTTGCAGCAGTCACTACTGCCAGTGCTGCGGCGGTGGCCGCTGCTGAAGGGGTCAGGTGGTCGTTTCCGACCACCTGGTTTCAGGGGAGGCCAGATCTGGCCTCCCGGTTGGGTGGAGGTGGCCAGATCTGGCCTCCTCAGTTTTGGATGAGGCGGCCAGAGCCAATAATAAAGGCCGAAAATGGTCGTTGGGATGAAAGCTGACCCTTTCCGACAGCTTCTTCTGGTGGAGGTGGCCAGATCTGGTCGCCTCCGCCAAAACTCTGGCTGCCTCCACCGAACGAGGAGGCCAGATCTGGCCTCCCCTAAAACCAGGTGGTCGGTAATAGCCACCTGGCCCCTTCAGCGACGGGCACCGTCGCGGCACTAGCGGCAGTGGCTGCTGCAAATTTTTTAAAATTTTTTTAATATATTTTTTAATATTTTTAAATTTTAAATTTTTTATAAAATTTATTTTATTTTTTATAAAATTTTAATCCTAAAATGACAATATTACCCCTCCAAATGTTACTGTTTTCTATTTGATTTAATATTAAATTGTTCCAGGGGTGGGAGATTGGGCTTTTAAAATTTAGAGGGTAGGACTTTGTCTCCGCCTCAAACTATGGGTGGGAAATAGTCCTTTGGCCTTTTAAAAATTTGGTTTTTTATCTGGATCAAATTTAATATTATAAATAATTATAAACAATAATATTTTAGGGGTAATTTTGTTATTTTAGGATTAAAATTTTATAAAAGAATAAAATAAATTTTATATAAATAGAAAATACTAAAAATTTTAAAAAATATATTAATTTTTTTATTTTAAAAAATAAAACAGCCACCGCCATCGGTGTCGGTGGTAGTGGTCACCACTAACAGAGGCAGTTGGTCGTTTCCAATCACCTGGTTACAGGAAAAGTTAGATCTGACCTCCATGTTCAGTGAAGACAGCCAGATCTGGCCGTCTCCAGATTTGGCGGAGGCAACCAGATCTAACCGCTTCGGTCAGAAAAAAATGCCACAAACGGTCAGAAATTGCCAGCCTTAGTCCCATCGACCGTTTCTGGCCACTTCCGTCAAAACTGGTGACGATCAGATCTAGCTGTCTTTACTTAACAGGGAGGTCAGATTTGACATTTCCTAGAATCAGATGGTCGGAAACTGTCACTTGACTCCGTTAGTGGTGTTCCTTGTTACCGACACTAGCAGCGATGGTTGCTTTATTTTTTAAAATTTTTTAAAAAATTTTAATATATTTTTTAAAATTTTTAAAATTATTTGTATTTAAAAATTATTTTATAATTTTATTATAAATTTTTATTTTTTAAAAAAGTATTATAATAATTTTATTAAAAAAATTATAAAAAATAGGTACAAGAGTGAGAGATGAGTTTTGAAACTTGGAGGGTGGCATTTGTTCTGCGTCCAGCTAGGGGTGATCCTGTGGCGTTATTTTCATTAATCTACAAAAAGAAAAAGACATTGGGTGGCATTCTTGTTAATTCCAAAAACTCCATGCTCATTGCTTTACTCATTGCTTTACTCTTTTCTTTACTCTGTCCTCCATTGCTTTCTTGCTAAGTAGCTTCATCTCTTAGCACTCTTCAAAGCTTTGCTCTTTCTCCCTTATCGCTTCCTGTAACCGTGTCTCCCTTTGTCTGTCTCTTTTTACATTTCTTCAGCTTTTTAATTTTTTTTATATATTTTTCTTTTTTATTTCTCACTTTCTATTACTGTATCTGTTTTCGCTTCTTGCAGATGTCAGATTTAGCAACCTGAAGCTCTTCCTCTTCATCACCAGGCACTTACATACATTCTTCTTTTTATTTTATTTAAATTTTTTTTAGATTGTATTATTTTTGTTATCTTGATTTTTGCTAAGCGTGTTTGTGTGAAATTTGCTAGGAAAGTGACACTGAGGTTTAGGTAGAAAAAGGAAAGTAATTATGTCGTCGAGAGGAGGAGGAGGAGGCGGAGGGGGAGGAAGCTCCTCCGATCAGCCTCCGCCGCTGAGGCGAATCACGCGGACGCAGACGGCGGGGAATCTCGGCGAGACTATCTTTGATAGTGAGGTGGTGCCATCTTCGCTTGTTGAAATTGCGCCGATTCTACGTGTGGCTAATGAAGTTGAATCTAGTAACCCGAGGGTTGCTTATCTCTGTAAGTTCTTTTTGTTAGCTTTAGGGATTAATCAGATCGTTTAGTTTGTTACTAACGTAAATTTAAGCTTTATTCTTGTTTATGCAATGATATCTTGAGTATGTTTTTGTATTAATCTTGTTGTTTGAAGTAAAAAATGTTTAAGCTATTAGATTTGTTAAAATTTAACAACAATTAAACTCAGCTTAAGCAAAGGTTTGAGTTAAGTATTTAAGCTTGAGTAATGCAATGTGCACCTAAAATGAGTATTAAATTGGTTACCAATGAAGATATGTCACTGTGAGATTGAGTATTTCTTTATCTTTAATTCAAAATCACCCGATAACACAGTGACAAGTCATCATTAATACCCAATTTGGTACTCATTTTAGCTGCAGATAGCATTATTCTTTAAGCTTTGATCATGTGTTTGCTTGTGCATGTGGTGGGCGTACCTCTTTGGCTGCACTGTACTTGTTAGGTAGATGTTGATTTGCAATGGGGGGCTGTAGGTGCAAGTAAGTGAATATTTGTGTGTCTTGACTGTTGATATGGTTGTTCTTTCCATAAGCACACTGTATTGTTGGAGTAATCAGATTGTATAATTTGTTACTAGAAGTAATTTTAGCCTTTATCTAATTTTTTTAATGAAAAAATATTTTTGAGCATGTTTGTGTCTTAATCATGTTGTCTGAGCTCAACCGTATTAAGCTATTAGATTTATTTAAGTAAAAAGGATCAAACTCAACCTAAATGTGAGCAGACAAGAATGCTAATACAAAAAAAATTACGATAACATTGTTAACTAACCATGCATGCTAGGCGTAAGCAAGTGGCTACAAGTATTTAAGCTTGGAATATATGTTTGCTTCTGCATGTGGTGAGGGGCTGGAAGTGCAAGCGAGTGAATGTGAATGTTTATGTATCTTGACTATCTTGTGGTTGTTCTTTCCATGAGGACACTGCGTTATTGGAGTGGTATCAATCAATTCCTGGTGTTGTAGAGATTCTTGATGGGGCAAATGCATTCTGGAATTGTTCTTCAAATTTACCATTCTTTTGGGAAAATGCTTTGTGTATCTGTGGCAGTGGAAGCAGCATGAGCACATGCATGTACTCCATCATTGGCATGTCGTATGGGCAATAAATGCATAATACATTCTCTACTTTTGGAAGTGTTTTTGTTTTAAGTATCCTTAATCCAGTATAATGAATATTCTGAATATTCTGAAGAGTAGAATTCTAAAGCCTTACCACAACTATATTCTGTTTTTTTTTGTATTGTTATGCTAGAAAATAATATTTTTTTGGGCTTAATTTCTTCCATGGATACTTATTGCTGTTCTTTTCTTAGCTACTGTAACTATCGACTTTCACATAATATGTAACAGCCCACTCTCTCTTAGTATCAAATAGTTTACTTTAAGCCCAACACATGGATTTACCCAAATGGTTTTGTTACTGATGAAAAGGGATCTCTTACATATATGATCTAATTGGCAAGTGGTTGTACTTTGAAGCTCCATTCTTACTTCTTTATCTTGGCTACCTTATGCCATGCTTCAAAAATGTTGGACCTTGGGTGAAACACCCATAGATTGCATTTCACTGGTTTTTTGCATAGAAAACACTGCAGATTCATTATTTCATGTACAAAAATCATTTGCCAGCGCTTTGTTGTAATTTAAGCAGTTGAAAATCTTATAAGTTGCCTTGAAATATTGTTTGGATGTCATTATGGCCTGCCCTAACACAGGAAAGCTAAACCATTTTGAAACACTTTAGATTCATTGTTTCTTGTACAAAGATTATCTGGCATTGCTTTGATGTAATTTAATAAGTTAGAAGTCTTGTAAGTTACCTTGAAACATTGTTTGGAAGACCTTTCAGGCTGTAGTAACCCAAGAAAGCTAAATCGTTTTAGAATGTGGTCAATTTTAGATAACCTTTTCTGAAAATGGTTGTAATTTCTGCCAACAAATGTATACTAATTGGCATGAATTTCAGAGGTAATGACATCTAAACTAATAAACATTTGCTCCCTAAACATAAGGGCACACAAAACAGGAGCTTCATAATAGCTAAATTTTTTAGGTTTTTTTTTTTTTTTTTTTGTGGTTTTAGAATGTAAATGATATTTTTGGCTATTACCTTTTGCAATTACTGCTTCTTTAATTGTGTTACAGACTGTTTTTACTCTTATATTTTGTGGTGAATTCTTGGGAAACCTTCACTTGTTGATCTTTAAAATTGTTGATCTTTATGGTTTAAACTTTTAGGGTAAAGACTGTTAAAATTGTTGATCTTTATGTATTGGTTTAAACTTTTAGGATTAGTGATATTGCTCTTGTCTAGTTATGACCTCAAAAGAGTCATATATGTCCCATATTAATGTTTTATCCTGCCATCATTTGCTCCCTTAATTTGTTTCACAAGAAATTGAATATATATGTGTGTGTGTGTGTGTGTGTGTGTCTTATTTTTCTCTACAGCCATGACTATCCTCCTTTTTTAGTTTCCGCATGCATTGTCATGTTATCATTTGTTTGTTTTTAAATCACATTTTCAATCTGCTTCTTGTTCTTTTCTTTTCTTATTTGCATTTCTATTACTGTGATTCATGTGTTCTGGCTTTATATGTAGGCCGTTTTTATGCCTTTGAGAAAGCTCATAGATTGGATCCCACTTCTAGCGGACGAGGTGTTCGCCAATTTAAAACAGCCCTCCTTCAACGTCTTGAAAAAGTGAGCATTCTAATTTTTATATTTTCTGTTTGCAGAACTCGGAGTGCATTAGTTTAAGAACAAACTTTGCTGTGAATTGAGTGCCAACCGCACTTGTTTTCATTTTTTTATTTCAATATTTTCCTTCTTTCTCATGAAAGTTGGCACATGTACTCTTAATTTCAAAATTTTTATGTCTGTTGACTATTCATGTGGTTATATTTGAGAACTGACGTAGGCTGGGATGTGCCACTAAAGGAAATAACTGACAAAGAGAAAATCCCTTTTTGTCTTTATCTGTGAAGGAACTTTGGATATGCTTAATTTGTGTTCATTTTCTCGAGTTTTCTATCATAAAAAAAATCTTTTGAACTAAAGAGGAACATTGTCCTTAACGATGTCATTTATGGTATTAGGCTATTCTTATTGGCTGCTAAGTATCGGATATGGGATGTTAACAAGTCGCTTATGGTTCGTACAGTGATTTTTCAATATGCTGTGATCAAAATGAAACAGCTGTGTAAAATGTGACATAGAGTAAAATTTAAAGTGGAATGGTTCATTTGTATTTTACTTGAATGTTGTCTTGAATATGTATAAGAAACTAGGTTTGTCAATGTATATGTTGAATGGTAATGAAATGTTTGATGAAGAAAAATGAGAAACAATGCCTTTGTTTCATAAAACTGGCAAACCTTGTTTGTGCTTGTTTAAGAAATTGAAGGCCACATATTTAGAGTGCTTTGACTAGTTAACCTCCAAGGTTGGACTTGGTGGTAAAAGCCCTCGGTTTCAACCATGATGTCAAGGGTTTGAATCCCCTACGGGCCACTAGTGATATTATATCAAATGATTTTTTATGGCTACCAAAGTTGTAGTAATTGGCTTCCAAAATTTAAGTCTCTGATCAAATACGAAAGGTTGAGGGAATTTTTGGGTTGAGAAAAAGTATATGTTGAAACTGGTTGTAGAATGATGTTTGGTTGACATATTATTTCAACAAGCCATTATCTACAACTTTTTCCAAGCATTGCTCAGTTCAAATGTTTCATGTGCTTAGAGACCAGTTTCTAAATTTGTTAAGGAATGTTTGATTTAGGTGAATCCACTAAAGACAATTTCTATGCCATCTTAAATCCTATGTGCTCAATTGAAGCCTTATGTAGTATCCGCAAGTACCTTGACTAGCATTTATCTTTTGCTGTCTAAATTTTTTTCTTTGTGTAGTAAGTGGTGTTGATTTCTTGATGACATTTCTTAATTTCTTTGTTATTTTTGTGTGTTGCAGGAGAATGATCCAACATTATCGGGTAGAGGGAAAAAAAGTGATGCGCGGGAAATGCAGAGTTTTTATCAACATTATTACAAAAAATATATCCAAGCTTTGCAAAATGCTGCTGATAAAGCTGAACGGTGAGTTATACGGCTGATAGATCGTTCTTTATATGATATTTGATAAATTCTCTGAGATGATATGATCTGGAAGTGGTATTTGTTGTACTGATAACCTTTTTCATTGAATCCAGTGCACAGCTTACTAAGGCATACCAAACTGCTAATGTTCTTTTTGAGGTTTTAAAGGCTGTTAATTTGACAGAGTCTATTGAAGTCGATCGTGAGGTGATGTGGCAAATCCTGACTTTTGAGTTTTTTGAGTATGAGTTTATATTATACTCAAATGACTGATGGAACTGTGATTATTATTTGTACAGATTTTAGAGGCACAAGACAAAGTTGCCGAAAAGACACAGATATGTGTCCCTTACAATATCCTTCCTCTGGATCCAGATAGTGCAAATCAAGCTATAATGAAGTATCCAGAGGTTTGTTTCAAACTTTTACCTTGTCCCCCAATTTTGCTTTCTATTGTTTTTGCTACAGTTTTAAATCATCATTTGCAGATTCAAGCAGCAGTAATTGCCCTCCGCAACACTAGGGGTCTTCCATGGCCTAAGGACCACAATAAAAAGAAAGATGAAGACATCCTAGATTGGCTTCAGGAAATGTTTGGATTTCAGGTGAAATAAGTACAATTTTTTTTTTTTTCAGAATATCCTGTGAAAAATAATGGGGAATGAATGAGACAGAATTATTTCTTTTGTCATAATGTTGTATTTGGAGTCTGATAATAAATATCTGGAAGAATCAGTTTCTTTTGTTTTCTTGAACTATTCTCATTTGTTACACTCATAATTTTACAGAAGGATAATGTGGCTAATCAGAGGGAGCACCTAATCTTATTACTTGCAAATGTCCACATACGACAGTTTCCAAAGTCTGACGGACAACCCAAGGTTTTTCCATTACCTTAATACAGTTTCGTAGGGAATGGTTGGCAACCAGAGCATTATTGCTCTCTTCTTGTCCATAATATGTTTTTGAGTTTTGATTTCTAGTTAAAATTCTTAGTATGTAGACATGCAAATACTGACAGCTTTCAAGGTCCCTTCTCACAAAATTATTTATCCCACTTATATCTTCAATTAATATGCTTCATTTTATTATTTAGTTGGATGATCGAGCATTGACAGATGTGATGAAGAAACTTTTCAAGAACTATAAAAAATGGTGCAAATACTTGGATCGGAAAAGTAGTCTTTGGTAAGACTACTGAAGCAGTTATCAGATACTTATATGTTTGCTTCATACTGGTTTTATTTTTCATCCTCTAGTTATATTTTGAGATAAATATAAATCACAAGTAAGTTAATTTTTCAGCTGATTATTAAGTGTTTGACATGGTGGTAATAAACTGAGTTGGATACGGTTTTGAACAACCAGTAGGAGTTCTCATCGGGTAAAAAATGAATGAGAAAGAGAGGGTGTGTGGTTAAACCCTTGTTGGAGTAAAGCATGGATTCAAAGGAAAAAAGTTTTCGAGTATGTCTTTTGCTGTTTTAATTTGTTGATTCAATTTCTGCAGGTTACCAACCATACAGCAGGAGGTGCAGCAGCGTAAATTGCTCTATATGGGTCTCTATCTTCTAATTTGGGGGGAGGCTGCAAATTTGAGATTCATGCCAGAATGTCTTTGTTATATTTATCACCATGTATGTTTTCAAGCATTCTCATCTTTCTCTATGCACCTGTATGTATGTGGAAAAAGCTTATATCCATATTCAACAACTCCTATAATAAGCTTATATCATAAAATGATCCATCTGTTCTTCACCTTCATCATTGGATTTGTCATCTTCAGATAAAATGCTTTTATGATGTTTTTCTGCTCTATGTGAATGCTAATAGCTTTTGTGCTTTGTTTACTGTAGATGGCGTTTGAATTGTATGGTATGCTTGCCGGAAATGTCAGTCCCATGACAGGAGAGAATGTGAAGCCTGCCTATGGAGGTGATGAAGAAGCTTTTCTGAGGAAAGTCGTTACACCTATATATGAAGTGATTGCTAGGGTATGAATGCTATATGATGTCTCTGAAAGGCTAATAAGTTTTTGAGTGTCGTATTTCTGTTTCAGTTTATTCCACTCTTATTTATTTCCTAAAAAGATCACTGTGATTGTGTTTCTTGATAGGAAGCTGAACGAAGCCAGAAAGGAAAATCAAAACATTCTCAGTGGAGGAATTATGATGATTTAAATGAATACTTCTGGTATTAGACTTCCTTTTGTTATATTTTTATTCTCTTCATTAGACATTTTTTCACAGATAAAATTCATTGTGCTTTTAATTACAGGTCTGTTGATTGTTTTCGGCTGGGTTGGCCAATGCGTGCAGATGCTGATTTTTTTTGCCTACCCATTGAACAACTCCGTGATAAAAATGGGGTAAGCTATGCTTGTTACTTGGTGTTTATCATTTCCTTGGACTTTTCCTCATCCATGAAGCTTTGATGTATGATTGATTGTATTGCTATTCAGGAGAACAAGCCAACTTATAGAGGTCGATGGATGGGGAAAGTTAATTTTGTGGAGATTCGTTCATTCTGGCATGTTTTCAGAAGCTTTGATCGAATGTGGAGTTTCTTTATTCTGTGCTTACAGGTAACCATGTTTCCTATATTCTGTCAATTTCCTTTATATATATCTTTCATGTGATTAATCTTACAACTTAGCTGATGGGGGCTGTGTTTCGTGAAAGGTTATGATTATTGTTGCTTGGAATGGTTCGGGCCAACTAACTGGAGTATTTGATGGTGAAGTATTCAAGAAAGTATTAAGTGTCTTTATAACTGCTGCTATACTGAAGCTTGGGCAAGGTAGGTGTATGCATTAAATTCTTAGTTCAACATCTTTTGCATTTTTATCTGAATATCACCCTTACACATTCTCCGAGAATTCGTATATCTTCTTTCTCAAGATACAGTAGAATTAGTTATAAACCAAAGAATTTTCCATGGTGCTCTGTTAAAGTTAGCCAAGTAAAATAAACTCTGGATTGTACCTCAGAAAAGAACATATGTTTATGTGGAGGTAGACTTTATACTATTGATGCATTAATCAACTAAAATCATCTAAAATTCCCTGTAATAAGTTATAATTATTTGGCCATGGTATTTTTGTTAAGCCAAACATGTGCTGTTAATAAGGTGTAATATTTTGTAACTATTTTCAATTTCTTTTTTGCTTCATAGTTCTGTTACCTTATTTTCTCATTGTCTGTATGAGGTGGCTATTCCTTTCAATTTCGTGCTGGTGGTTATAGCTATATACTATTTTATAATATTTCCTATTAATATTTATGTGTCCTTTGCCTATGATAAGTTCAATTATTAGTGACTATGTTACAGTATGATCTTTTGTTGTAAAAATTTTTCTAGAACTTGTTAGTCACATTTAAGTTTCTGGTGTTAAAATTTGTTGTACCTTCTTCTATGACAGTTTGAATTTTGGTTTCTTATTTTATCAATTCGTTGCTCTATTTTGGTCTATATTAGTTAACTATTCTCCATCTTTCTGTTTCTGTGCTCTCCATATGTGTATAATGACATTAGATTTCATGGTTTTTCTTTTTTAATTCATAATTAAACTGGAAAATATTTGTATTGAGTGGAGGTTGCTGTTTTTTTTTTTATTATTTTGGTCTCTACTTACTGAAAGCTTTCATGTGATGATTTCTATTGTTTATTATGCAGCTGTCCTTGACGTAGTTCTTAGTTGGAAAGCACAACAGAGCATGTCATTGCATGTTAAGTTGAGATACATTTTAAAACTTGTTTCAGCTGCTGCCTGGGTGATTGTGCTACCAGTCACTTATGCCTATACCTGGCAGAATCCTCCAGGGTTTGCCCAAACCATCAAAAGTTGGTTTGGAAACAGTGCAAATTCACCCTCCTTGTTTATTTTGGCGGTTGTTATTTATTTGTCTCCAAATATGCTGGCTGCTGTTTTGTTCCTTTTCCCTTTCATTCGTCGATTCCTGGAGAGATCTAATTTTAGGATTATAATGCTCATGATGTGGTGGTCACAGGTCTGTAGATTTTCTTTTAAACACTCTTTTATGCAGTTAGTCTTCAACGGGAATTGTGTCTTATTACTTATCGTTGATTCACAACTATGCTTATATCCCTTTCACCTTGCAGCCTCGGCTCTATGTAGGGAGGGGAATGCATGAAAGCACATTGTCTCTCTTCAAGTAAGAGTTCAGTGTTCAAATTTTGATTGTGCTTGGATATGTTTGTTTACCGTATTTGATGTCCTTTTTTCTTTTTCTTAAATGTTAGGTATACATTGTTCTGGGTTCTTCTTATAGTTACGAAGTTGGCATTTAGTTACTATATTGAGGTTTGTCTTTCATTGATCATTAGTAATCCCCTTGACTTTTTTTTTTGGCTTGTAACCATTACATAAATATCAATACCACAAATGCTGACAAAGACAATAATAAGATTGAAGAGCACGATGATGAAGATAATTATGAATTTGTTCTTGCATTGTGTTAATTTGGTTTTTATATAATTTTATGTATCCTTATTTCTATTTTCTTTTCTGATTAAAAAGAAAACTATGAAAAATGTATTAATATATAGGATAATTATAAAGTGAGCAAGAAATCACTCTACATGACTAGCATGAGAAAGAAAAAAAAAAAAGTTGTTTACAAAATTTAGTCTTAACTCTAAAAAAATCAGCCAACGAAAAAGGTGGATGAATCACCCTGTCTTAAATTGTTCAAGTTGGCAAGAATCAGAACGATTGTCATTCATCATGGTGGAATATTGCTAGAGAAAAGTCCTGATTCCACGCTCTTGTTCTTTACTGTCAGGCTTCTGCAAGGTTGCAGATTTCCCATAAAACAGGAGGAAACGCTTCCTCACAAAGGGTTATCCCAAAACCAATTCTCTTCCTGAAAATTTGTTAATACTAATTTTTTTTAAGAAGATTCAGGATTGTTCTTGGAAATAGATTTGGGCATCAAGAATATCCTTCTTAAACCCAACCATAATGCCATGAGGAGTTTCATTTGACAGAAGTCTCAGAAGTGAATCACTGATGAAGCTTTATTCTTTTATTCCACCTCCCAACTTGATCCTTTAACTAGACCACTTACTGTACTAAATTTTAGCATTGTGCTTCTATAGGCTGAGAAATAGTTTTTTGTGCCTATTTTAACAATCCCAGTTTGGTTGCAGATTAAACCTTTAGTGGGTCCAACAAAGGACATCATGAGTGTTCGGATTACTAATTTCCAGTGGCATGAATTCTTTCCTCGTGGTAATGTAAATGAAGATATATCATGTTTTTGTTATGTCATTCATATAAAAGAATAAAAAGAAGTGAATATTTATCATTTACTTGTTTTCTTTGCAGCTAAGAACAATATTGGCGTTGTGATTGCTCTCTGGGCTCCTATTATTCTTGTATGAGTCATCCCCTTGTGCTTCTTTGATAATCCAGATTTCTGTTTCACTATGCTGATATAATGCTGATTCTATCAATATTTTTTATCTGATACATCTGTTTCATTGTGCTGGTATAGTGCTTAATTCTACCAATATTTTTCTAGGTCTATTTCATGGATGCCCAGATTTGGTATGCCATATTCTCTACTTTATTTGGAGGCATTTATGGTGCATTTCGCCGTCTTGGAGAGGTTTGTGATACTTATTTCTCTTTCTAAAGACTAAATGAAGTTCTGCATTTATTTTTCCATTCTCTCCATTTTTATGTTTTCTAATGCATTAATTAGAACCTTTGCTTTGTCACATACAAAGCTCTGTTATGATTATTAGAGATTGATGTCTCAATCTGCTCAGGGAGGTTCAGTTTAATTTTTTCCCTTATACACTAAGATTAATATGAAATCAATTTTTTCAATTTAGCAATGGTAACATACTAGAAAAACTTGCTTCATTGTCTCAACCAAGAATTCCACTCCATATTAAAAGATAAGATTATTTATATTAAATTACAAGATTAATTTATCTTCTTATTGTTTTGGTTACCATAACTTATTGTATGCATTTCAGATTCGAACCCTAGGAATGCTAAGATCTCGTTTTGATTCACTCCCTGGTGCTTTTAATGCGCGTTTAATCCCTGAGGAGCGGAGTGAACCAAAGAAGAAAGGATTGAGGGCCACTTTCTCCCACAACTTTCCTCAGGTTCTAATTGCCTAATATCTTTTGAAGGATTTCTTGAACTTTATAATTTTACTTTATAAGACTCCTCACAATATATTCATGTTCAATACTGCAAATGTCATTTGTTTGTATTTGCAGATCCCCTCAAACAAGGAGAAAGAAGCCGCTAGATTTGCTCAGTTGTGGAACAAAATAATCAGTAGTTTCCGAGAGGAAGATCTCATAAGCAATAGGTACACAGTGTGACTTCGTAGAATATATGTGGTTATATTATAAAATGTCAATTCCTCCAATTGTTTTATGTTCTGTTTGTGCCTTGTCATATGAGCTTGGTTCTTTAACCAATTTCAGGGAAATGGACTTGTTGCTTGTCCCATATTGGGCTGACCGTGATTTGGACCTTATTCAGTGGCCTCCATTTTTGCTTGCGAGCAAGGTTTGATTCACTTTGCTTCCTTTACAAACGTTAGAACCTGTCAGTACCAAAATTAACAATTGCTTTTTCTTTGTAGATCCCTATAGCATTAGATATGGCCAAGGATAGCAATGGCAAGGATCGAGAGCTGAAAAAGAGAATTGAGACTGATGGCTACATGTCCTGTGCTGTTAAGGAATGCTATGCTTCGTTTAGGAACATCATTAAGTCCTTGGTTCGAGGGAATCGTGAGAAAAGGTAAGTTCTTGTGCAATGTGCTTAGCTGCAATTCTATCCGTCTATATAGATGTCAAGTATATCAATTTCTAATGTAAATGGTTTTCACTTGATGCTATTCAGGGTTATTGAGTACATATTTGGTCAAGTTGAAAACCATATAGAAGATGGTACATTAATTAAGGAATACAAGATGAGTGCCCTTCCTAGCCTTTATGAACACTTTGTGAAGCTGATCAGATATTTGGTAAATTTGACATATACCGTAGCATTGCATTTTTTTAAGTTCAACAGTGTGTGATGGTCCTTCCTAAATCAATAATTTTGTTTTTCGTAGTTAGATAATAAACAAGAGGATAAGGATCAAGTTGTAATTAGTTTCCAGGACATGCTGGAGGTGGTGTCAAGAGATATAATGATGGAGGATCAAATATCCAGGTTGACATCTTGATGTGATAATCTCGTCTTAGTACATGTCCACTGTAACTCATTTTTATGTATCAGTTATTTTTCTTGAATAGTTTGGTAGATTCAACCCATGGTGGATATGGACATGAAGAGAGTGTTCCTCAACATCAATTATTTGCATCTGATGGAGCTATCATATTCCCAATAGCGTCGGTTACAGAAGCTTGGAAAGAGAAGGTGGGGTTCATAATCTTATAATTTATGATTGCAATAATGCATCTGTTTTATGTACCTTCCATTTCATATACCTCTTTTTATTGCAGATCAAGCGACTTTATCTGTTGCTTACTACAAAGGAATCTGCAATGGATGTACCATCCAACTTAGAAGCTAGGAGGCGTATATCTTTCTTCTCAAATTCATTGTTTATGAACATGCCTCCTGCACCCAAAGTTCGCAACATGCTTTCTTTCTCGTAAGCATTCTTGGTGATTTGTTTTTCTATGGTTTTGCATTTGCATTCTAATTAGTTATTTATCTGAAGGAATCAAACAGTCTGACAGAGTCTTTTTGTCTGCTCTATTATACAATAAATCTGAGGGCACTCTGTGAATTACTTTCTCTTCATGTTGCACTCTTAGTTCTCATGTTATAGTTATATGTTTAAATCAGTTATCAATATTTTATCACAATAAAAAAAATTTGTTTTTAATTTACGTTTCTAACGTTTCACAATCAGATTTTCTTTCTCATAAGGTTCCCATGACCGGAGCATAGATTAAGGCTTTTTAAATATAGGGATTGATTATACTCGAATTTCCTAATTTTCATTCTTGTACTTTTGAGTATGATGATTGATGACTGTCAACAATTAGCTATAATGAAAGAACTTGTAAATGGGTAGATCGTAGACAATAAGGGCTTGGCTGCCATATGGGTGGGGCTATTGTTATGGGTCTGGTGTGTAGCAATAATGAATGTGGGAGGCATATATAAACTTTATAAAGATATACTTAACTAAAGATATTCTTATGAAAATATAATAAATTAAGATATTTAATCCACAATTTGTCTGAGTTATGTCTCCTGTTGTGTGCAAAGGAGGCGTTATTTTTTCATCAAGGTATTGGTTGTAACGTTATGGCTTCCCACAACTTTTAGCCCATGACAATTGAAATCCATGGGATCTTTAATTTTTAAGTGAATGGGAAATTTGACAACTTTTTGTAGTAACTTCTCTTGTTGCCACATTTTGACAATTTTCAGTTTGAAATTAGTGTATAGTGCTATATTACTTTCTTATAATAGAAGAATGAAGTTTAGAACATATCTTGTGAGCTTTACATTAGACAGTTCAAACTTCTGCATTTATACCAATACTTTATCGAGAAAAAAATCAAATGCCTTGATCTTTAGGTAATAATATCCCCACTAGTTAGTTATATGCTGCTGTTGAGTTTATTACTTAATGCTTTTCTCAAATGGTACTTTGTTTGTAGTGTTTTGACTCCATACTACACGGAGGAGGTCCTCTTCTCTTTGAAAGAGTTGGAATCGCCAAATGAAGATGGTGTTTCAATCCTCTTTTATTTGCAAAAGATTTTTCCAGGTTTCTCCTTTGCTTCTATTATTTGCCTCAATAAATAAACACTTTTAAAATATTTGTTTCCTTGAAAAGTTCCTCCCATTGTAGATGAATGGAACAACTTTCTTGAGCGAGTAAAAAGCACTAGTGAAGAAGAACTTAAAGGAGTTGAACAACTGGAAGAAGAGCTTCGCCTCTGGGCGTCATACAGAGGCCAAACTTTGACTAGAACTGGTACTTTATCAGTCTCCATGTGTGGATCCGTATTATGACGCTCGATTATAATTCTCTTTGTTGTTGTCCCTTGCCTTGCAATTGACTGATACTTTGTTATGAATTACAGTGAGAGGTATGATGTACTACCGGAAAGCTTTGGAGCTGCAGGCTTTTCTTGATATGGCCCAACATGAAGGTAAATATCTTCTGCTAGAAATAGCAGTGCAATTGAATATTTTCAGCTCCTCAGTAATGCATGATTGTGTGCATATTTGTTTCCATATAGATGCTTTTTCTGAAGACAATAATTTTATATTATCATGTAATTAATGCTTACATTACTTGGTTTGGATATTGTAACTTGTAGATTTGATGGAAGGCTATAAGGCTATTGAACTAAATGTGGATGATAACAAGGAGCAAAGATCATTAGTGACACAGTGTCAAGCTGTTCCTGATATGAAATTTACATATGTTGTTTCATGCCAACAATATGGTATTCACAAGCGATCTGGTGATCATCGTGCACAGGACATTCTGAGGCTGATGACAAAGTATGTGTGCTATAAATTTCTTGATGAATGACTAATTATAGTTAATTTGTACAATGTGGGGCTCATCATAACACATGGGATTAATTTATTTGAAATCAATAATTTTAGTTAATTTTAACTGGTTGATTTAACTTGGCAGGTATCCCTCACTTCGTGTAGCATACATTGATGAGGTTGAAAAACCTAGTGAAGACAGATCAAAAAAGATCAACCAGAAGATCTATTACTCTGTTTTGGTGAAGGCTGCACCAAAGTCAATTGATTCTCCAGACCCAATTCAAAGTTTGGATGAGGTGAAACTCAATTTCATTTGTGTAGCCATGTAGCAAATTGGCAATGTTTTCTTTTTTTCATTTGTGAAATCATTTTTTATAAGTTGGTCAGATCTTGGATATGGATATTCTTATCTGTGTTGAATCATTTACTTCCATTTGCATGGTTGAGAACTTCCTTGTAACCGTTTATTATGTTTAATCTATAAAATTGATCCTACATTCGTGTACTTTTTCATTTTCTGGTTCTACACTAAGTTTTAAGGTTTGCATTGAAGAATAGTTTTTAATGATAATCCAACTCTTTTTTCTTAAAATTTCCTGTACCACCTTGCTTTTGGTGAAGGCTATAAATAATATTCAAAATCTACATAAAGCAAGCCCTTAGTTTTCCAGTTAAAATTTTCTCAAGTTGTGAAAATTATCTGGACTATTTACATTCATAGTTTAATGCCGTTGTATATTATTTATTTTATTTTTTTGTTGGCATTGAATTTTATGAAGTATAGGATCTGAACGATTTTTTTCTCAAGACATCACTTTGATGTGCTCTTGTTTAAAATCCTTTAAGCTTGAAATATTTACCATTGTGTTTGGAATATGTATTAAGTTCACTTTTTAATAATTTTCAAGAGTCTCTTTAAGTTATAATTTCCTTTTTCTTTGTTGATTATACTTTTTGTCAAATCACCTTTTTTGGAATATGTTTTCAGTGTCACTATTGAGCATCATAACATTTTCTTGTCATTCTTCTTGTTCCCACTCACAGGAGATTTATCGTATAAGACTTCCTGGACCTGCTATATTGGGTGAGGGGAAGCCAGAAAATCAAAACCATGCTATTATATTCACCCGTGGAGAAGGCTTGCAAACGATAGATATGAATCAGGTTTGGTACTTTGATGTATAAAAAAGATATGTCTAATTACATTATCTCATAGCCATCTTCAGTTTGCTAAGGTTCTTTCTATAGGACAATTACATGGAAGAAGCCTTAAAAATGAGGAATTTGCTGCAAGAATTTCTTAAAAAGCATGATGGTGTGAGAAATCCAACTATTCTTGGACTTAGAGAGCATATATTTACAGGAAGGTAAAAGGCACTTCGATAACCCTGGATTTAATTTGTAGTCTTATAAAATATAATTAATAATTTTTTTATTATTTTATTCAGTGTTTCTTCACTTGCTTGGTTCATGTCAAATCAGGAGACCAGTTTTGTGACAATTGGTCAAAGACTGCTAGCCAACCCTCTGAAGTAAGTTATCATGTTTCAAATTCCTTGCTTCAAATGTTCTCTTCTTTTATGTTTCTTTAACATGTTTCAGCAAATGTATATAAATGTAGATGGACACAAGTTAGAAGTAAGATCCATAAAAATGTGTTTCACCTTTAAGGGAAGCTTCGCAATATTGCAATTTTTACAAAATTGAACAACTTGCTCCTCAGATTCATGACTGACTTCATGGGATGTATTTATGAATATAATTTATGATGATATTTGCAAGTAGAATTTCTGTCCCTACTCTACACCATGTCGAATCACAAACAGTGTTGAATAGTTATAACAATAGAAAATATTTTGAAGTATGGTGCTTCTACATATTCATTTCGTATCAGGATATTGAAACATCGAGGAACATGGTCTCTTTGACTTGTCGGGGCTTAAAACTTTTCCCAAGAAATTTTATCACACAGTTGGGTAAAACTTAATGTAATCAAATGCAATGAAGTAATACCAGAAGCTGTAGGATAGAACACTTGAAAATTTTGAAAAATTTTAGATGGGTATCTAATACGAGTCACACCCTAAAAACTAGCTGTTGAGGTTAGAAAGTTTATAGTCATATAAATCTTACATTAGAAACCATATTTTTTTATGAAATATCCAAGTCTCAAACCTTGCATTTCGGATTATAACGTACCACCACATATCATAGCCCCAATGCTCATGTGAGTTGGTTGTGTGCTAGCTCTCAATTAGTCGCTAGCTCACATTGCAATGTCAATGTCATCACTTGCACCACACAGTTGCGATTGGAAGACATGATGGTGACTCTAATACTAAATAATACAAAATTTGGGAGAATCACACTTCAATAACTATTGAGATTAAAGAGCCCGCGGTCATATAAACTCTACACTAGAAGTTTATTTTTTCCTATATAAGATTCAAGTCCAATACCTTGTATTTGGGATCATAATAATATCATTAAATTGGATTTCTTTTTCAGTTTTCTAAGTGGAAAAATGATTAACAAATGGGAGATTTACTTAAGCATTTGTTCTTTCATATTTTGAATGAATTGAATGCATCACTGATATTATGATCAAATTGTGATGATTGAAACATTTAATAATATTGCAATCAGACGATCAGAGCATTTTTGAGGTTATCACTCTCTTAATGAATACTTATTTCTTTCATTTTCTTTCCCTATGCTTGTCTGGGATGATTGGCTATGTCCATATTTCTGGTTGTGCAGGGTTCGATTCCATTATGGTCATCCAGATGTGTTTGATAGGCTTTTTCACCTTACTAGAGGAGGTGTTAGTAAAGCATCTAAAGTTATTAATTTGAGTGAAGACATATTTGCTGGTATGCTGTTCACTATTTTTGCTGGCGTATGTGGATGGTCTTGCATAGTTAGATCTTAATGGTAACACTTTTGTTTCAATTGTGTCTGCAGGCTTCAATTCTACCCTTCGAGAAGGCAATGTTACCCATCATGAATACATCCAAGTCGGGAAGGGAAGGGATGTCGGCCTAAATCAGATTTCTATGTTTGAAGCAAAGATAGCTAATGGCAATGGGGAGCAGACTCTGAGTCGAGATATATACCGACTTGGACACCGGTTTGACTTTTTCCGAATGTTGTCATGTTATTTCACTACCATTGGATTCTACTTCAGTACACTGGTATAATGCACTTCTACTCTTTTTCAGGCTTGTAGGTGTTTTGTAGTTTTCTGAAGATCCTCACTAATGTCTTCTTTTCTTTTGTGACAGATAACTGTGCTCACTGTGTATGTTTTCCTGTATGGACGCCTCTATCTTGTTCTTAGTGGTCTTGAAGAAGGTTTGAGTA
The DNA here is from genome assembly GCA_026122585.1 of Anacardium occidentale. Taxonomy (NCBI): domain Eukaryota; kingdom Viridiplantae; phylum Streptophyta; class Magnoliopsida; order Sapindales; family Anacardiaceae; genus Anacardium; species Anacardium occidentale. The sequence goes on from JAJEJH010000182.1 coordinate 558,688, forward strand.
CTCAGCCTGCAATTCGAGACAATAAGCCTCTTCAAGTAGCTCTTGCTTCTCAATCTATTGTTCAAATTGGATTTTTGATGGCCTTGCCCATGTTGATGGAAATTGGTTTGGAGAGGGGTTTCCGGACTGCACTAAGTGAATTTATTTTGATGCAATTGCAATTGGCACCAGTCTTTTTCACATTCTCTCTAGGAACAAAGACTCACTATTATGGAAGGACATTACTTCATGGAGGTGCAAAATATAGGCCTACTGGTCGTGGGTTTGTGGTCTTCCATGCCAAATTTGCAGACAATTACAGGCTTTATTCACGAAGTCATTTTGTCAAGGGTATTGAGATGATGATCTTGCTTATCGTATATGAAATCTTTGGTCAATCTTATAGAGGTGCAGTTGCTTATGTCTTGATAACAATTTCAATGTGGTTTATGGTGGGCACCTGGCTTTTTGCTCCGTTCCTATTCAATCCTTCTGGTTTTGAGTGGCAGAAGATTGTTGATGATTGGACTGATTGGAATAAGTGGATAAGCAACCGAGGAGGTATTGGTGTGCCTCCAGAAAAGAGTTGGGAATCATGGTGGGAGGAAGAACAAGAGCATCTTCATCATTCTGGATTGCGTGGAATCATTGCTGAAATATTGTTAGCTTTAAGATTCTTTATCTATCAGTATGGGCTCGTCTATCATTTGAAATTTACAAAAACGAAAAGTTTTCTGGTATATTCTTAACTCCAAATTGCTTAATTTATTTCTGCTTTTGGTTACTTCTTGTGTTACAGATATAAAGCATAACTGCTTTCATTTTTCACTTGACCACAGGTCTATGGTGTATCATGGCTGGTCATCTTTCTCATATTGTTTGTAATGAAGGTTAGTACCTAAAATTCTTTGTATACTGTAAACATTTTGCAATTGTATTCAGATTCTTTATGCAAGGAATACCATGCTGCTTTGTCAAATAATTTACTACCATCCAACTCAACAGCCTGCTTTGATTTGTTTATATATTTTATTTAATCCGCATATCCTTTTGACATCATAAAACATTTTAACTTTTGCCACATATGTCTAGATATGTCATTCTGAATAAGTTTGCCTGTTGTATCAACTATCTATTGAACAAATGGTGAGTTTGATAATGTATCAGGTCTTAAAAATTTTCTTTTTCTTTCCCCAGACTGTATCTGTTGGAAGGCAAAAATTCAGTGCAAATTTCCAACTCGTTTTCCGACTTATCAAGGGATTGATATTTTTGACCTTTGTCTCCATTCTGGTCATTTTGATCGCACTTCCACATATGACCATGCAAGACATTATTGTGTGTATTCTTGCTTTCATGCCCACTGGTTGGGGAATGTTGTTGGTAAGGAATCCTTCTGATTCAATTTATGATGTCGATGTTCAATTTGCCTTTATATTTTTAAACCCTTTTTTATTTCTTTTTATCAGATTGCACAAGCATTGAAGCCTCTTGTCCAGCGAGCTGGATTCTGGGGATCAGTTCAGACACTTGCTCGTGGCTATGAGATTATTATGGGTTTACTTCTCTTCACTCCAGTAGCATTCCTAGCGTGGTTTCCATTCGTCTCTGAATTCCAGACTCGTATGCTCTTTAACCAAGCCTTCAGCAGAGGTCTGCAGATTTCACGTATTCTGGGAGGCCAACGAAAGGATCGCACTTCCCGCAACAAGGAGCGATGACTGTAAGTGCAATATTTATATTGATCCACGGAAAATTGTTTTTAGAAATATTGTTCATATGTATTTGGAGGATGATCCAGGGGCAGCATTTTTGGAATGTAAACAAATTATATTTTGTTGATTTATTTTTCAGCCCAATCGGTAAGCCAACTGAAAGCATAAAATTTTCTGGTGTTTTGTCAGTGAAGCCTCAAGGAAACGTATGCATTTGGGGCTGAGGTTTTAAATTTGCCAAAATTTTTCACATGAAATTAGGACTTAATTTTTATAATTTGAGACCGATGCACTTTGGATGGTGAATATTTCATGCATATAATTTAGAAGAATAATTAATCATCCTTTTTGCAATAATACAAGGCCTCAAACAATGTGTTTAGACTGTTAGCTGGCTCCGTTTTCCAGTCGCTCGGTGGTCTTAGGACTTGTTTTCTTTTATATAAATGAGTATCATTTATAGTATAGTTCTTACGCAAATCCCTCAAAAGCTAAAATATAATTGTATAATTTAATCAATGTTACGAAGTATTAAAAGGTTTTTATATAAATTATCATTCAAATCAATAATGCTATAAGAATTAAATTTAATTGTAAGAAATGTGTAATGTATTATTTTCTTCCAAATTTATGTTGTTAAAGAAGCAAAGTAGGTGAGGATCTTCACGCTGGTATTGCAGTATTCTATTTGCATGTGTCTAATCTAACAAATACGTAATAATTTTTACTCGTGTTATCGAATGAAGAGTATCTTTAATCTTCGATAATTTAATTTTAACAGAGAAAACTAACTTGGAAGCAACTATGAGAATTAACATAGACAAACTATAAAGTGTCACTCGTGTTTTGATGGAAAATTAACTATTATTTTGTTTTTACCTTTAAACAGTTATCACTATTTATTTATTTTTTAGTCATGTATGATAAGTCGTTTTGATGTCCCAAAAAAACCCATTTTTTATGAACCATAGTTTCAAAAATACTTAATCTAAACTGATATATCACATGAGAATATATAGTAGCAGAATAATAAATACCACTTAAATGATTAATAGAAAAAACAACAAAACTTCTCTCAAATCATCCAATAAAAGTCATTGAATATCCACTTGTAATTGTAAGTTGACGAAATATGTAGTTGTCTCGAGTTAAAAGAACATTAAATATATGAAGTTCCAATGAACAACCATCTCACATACGAGCTTTAATAGTTTCACGAGGATATTGCATGCATTCTTTTTATCTTATATTGATTGCTAAACAATAATAAAATTGATTATCATGTGCACTCTTTCTATCTTTTTCTTTTTGAGTTCTAAGTTTACTTTTACAATTAAATTGATGATATGACAACACATATTCTTTGAAAATCTTTGTTCTATTTACTCTTTCGATCATAACATAAGTTGGTAAAACTTTAATAATTGTAAAATACATTATTTCGACAGTTTATTTTGCATAAAAAAAGGTTAAAGTCTATTAATTTTTATTGCAAGACCCACTTCTTATTCAAATTATGTATCATCACACATTAAAATTTTGTGTAATTTATTTTCAATTTAGCAGTTAAACTAAGTGCAATAAACATTTTTGAAAACTTTCAAACTATTTTTTCAGTTTCAGGTTCAATTTATTATAGAGTTCTATTATATCTCTTCTAGTTGTGCCTCTAATATAGGTGAAGAATTCTTAAAAAATATGTGTTTTGCTACTTCCTCTTGGGACTTGTGTATTGTAAGTCCATGATCTGAGAGGGGAGGTTTATACATTTGGTAAATAATAATTCAAACGAAAAAAATTATTGAATTAATGATAAATCATTCAAGTTTACCTTTTACTGGTAAGTTATTTCATCTGTCATATAATGAATTTACTTGTACAAGGCGAAATGACTTTAACAAATAATGAACTAGGAATAAATCAGGCATACTATTTCTTCTAGTTCATTATCTCATGCATGTTCATAAGCACATCATTTAATGTGTAAATAAATGGATTTAAAAAGAAAAAAAAATTAAAAACTGATATTAAAATATATTGGAATTCAATTTATTTAATGTTAATATATTGTGGAGGATACAAAACTACAATTATCCAATATTTTAATACAGAACTAAAAGATTCTAAAAATCTTATAAATTTAACTGAACACAGTTGAGAAATTGGTTATACTTTAATGAATGTATTAAATCATTAAAAAATTCTAATAATCAATGTTCATGAATGTGTTTTCCTACTACTTGTTTTGTTTTCAATTGCATAATAGATATTAGTTTTATTTTTAAGGAATATGGTTTTGCATCAAAGATTGGGTGATGTCGAAGAAAATATTTTTAAAGACTTCAAAATTGTATATATGTAAGACGACAAAAAATTTATGATACTAATGCTTGTAAATTTTATGATATAATATGAGTTTATTTTCTTATGTATGATTTCTTTTATTTTTTCGATTATGTAACCATAATTTTCCTCTCTTATAAGTAAAGTCTTTTAAATAAAAATTTCAGAATTATTGTCTTCGTTTAATTTTAAAATATTATAAAATTAATAATGTAACAAATTTAAACAATTTTATTTATACATATATGGCATGTAGTCTTGCAAAAAGTCCACCAAGGCACGATCTAGGAGGCCCTAGATCGTTTCTCAAACCTTGTTATTTTGATGGGTTAGCACGACCTGCAAGGCCTATCATTTGGAGGGCTTTGGCCTGACATAATCCATGAACTAGGCAAACTGCACTTAATAAGGCACAATACAACATAACACGACTCACAAACCATGCAGTCTGTGTTGAGAAAGGTTTTAATTAATATTCTGAGCCAGTTATATGCCACCAATCCACTATCATTAACAATCAAACACGAGTCCTGGTAAGGGGAGGGAAGAAGGCACTGTATTCATAGTATGGATGGGTATGTACAGAGAAACCGTTTCACTGTGGAGATTGTGGTGACTTCACAAAAACAGACACGAAAATCCTTAAATGAATTGCTAAAAAAGACAAACCAGATGGAAGTGCATGTTTCTGTCTTAATTTATTCAGCACATCAGTTGCATCAAATCCAGCATTGTCACACAGTTGCCGTGGTATCACCTGCAACATGAAAAAGAATATCTCATAGAAAATATCTTATCAAATGCTTATATTTTTGAGAAAAAACAGCAGCGGATCATTATATTAAAAAGCTCATATTCTGAGTTTTCTAAGAATGCATTGCCTTCAGAGTTTCCAAAGCAAAGATAATTATAATACTACCCCACATTAAGAGGATTAGAAACTGATAGATGGATATAAGCCAATCCTTCACCTTCCAATAAAACAAGATCCCCTTAAAAATAAAGTAGGTATAATAAGTTCAAGCCAGGACATGCAAAACAACTATTGTATTATCGGAGAGATTGACCAATCAAAAAAGATAATTTACTGTATATTTAAACCCTTATTTTTGCAAGAACCAGCTCCCACTTCCACATTCACCATGAAGAAACAGTGAGCACATTAAGTAAAAAATATTAGAAAAAATGATTCCATTTTCACCTCAGTTTTGAGCTTATATAAAAGGTGCTTGAGACCTTAATTAGTTACTCTTATTTATTTTTTGATATTTAAAAATTCTCTACCCTCACATGTGCACCAAATACAAAAAATAAGAAGCCGTAAATTAAACTAAACATTTAAACCTGTATTCTTACTTAACTATGCCTACAGATGCTTTTGTAAAGGCCAAAGGACTATTTCCCACCCATAGTTTGAGGCGGGAGCAAAGTCCCACCCGCATAAGTTTAAAAGTCTAGTTTTCCACCTATAATCTAATTTTTTATATTAAAAACAATAATATACAGTAATAATCAGGGGTATTTTTGTCATTTTATATTAAAATTTTATAAATTAATAAAATAAATTTTATATAAATATAAAATTTTAAAAATTCAAAAATATATTTAAAATTTAAAAAATTAAGCCCATATAGGCCGCTACGCGTTTATATTGTGAACCCAGTGGCCATTTCCACCACCACCTGGTGAGCTTTGACTGCCTCCCGCTTTGATTCGTACCAAAACGCGTGCTCAAGTTTTGGCAGAGACGGCCAGATTTGACCGTCTCCGCCTGAAATAAAAGCCGGAAACAGTTAGTGGGGCTAAGGCCGGCCCTTTACGGCCGTTTCCGGCTCCAAATGTTGTCGGAGGCGGCCAGATCTGGCCGCCTCCTCCAAAATTGGAGGCGGCTGATTTGGTCGCCTCCACCGAACGGAGAGGCCAAAGAGGCCAGATTTGGCCTCCCCTGGAACCAGGTGGCCGGAAATGGGCACCTGGTTCTATTATGGGCGGCTGCTGCCCTCGATGCCGGCGGCGGTGGCTGCTACAATTTTTTGAAATTTAAAAAAATTTTAAAAAAAATTTTTAATTTTTTAAATTTTTTTAAAATCTTTATACTTAAAAATTATTTTATATTTTTATTATAAACTTTTAATTTTTAAAATGGTAGTTTAGTCATTTCAATAGAAAAATTATAAAAAATTGGATCATGGGTGGGAACCTGGGCTTTTAAACTTAAGCGGGTGAGACTTTGTCCCCGCCTCAAACTATGGGTGGGAAATAGTCCTTTGGCCTTTTGTAAATAACTATATGAGCCCCGAAAATAGCCACTTGATTCTATTATGAGCGGCCATCGCAATCGACATTGATGGCGGTGGCTACTTCAATTTTTTAATTTAAAAAATTTTTTAAATATATTTTTTAATTTTTTTAAAATTTATTTTATTAATTTATAAAATTTTAATATTAAAAAGATAAAAATGCCCCTACATTATTACTGTATACTATTATTTTTAATATTAAATGTAGCTTAGGGTGAGAGTTTAGACTTTTTAAACCTTGGGGGTGGTAGTTTGTATCGGCCTCAAACTATGGGTGGGAAATAGTTAATTGGCCTAAAAACTACCCAAATTTTTACCTTCACAAATTTTGACTTTTTATTATATAATTCTAACTACAAATATCATAATATATATATATAATTATCAATTTTAGACGAAAATTTAAATAGGATTTCAAGCCAAATATGCACCCAAATATCTAATTTTTTTTACTATAACATATTTAATACGAAATAAAGTTATTTATTTAATGTTTTGTTTGCCAAAATAATTTTAAAATCACCTAAATTCGTCGATGGTGTCAAAATCTATCAATATATGTAGATATGGCCGGTATGCATGGTTTCCAACACTTTCATATGCTATGTATGCACGATATTGTTTCAAAATTGATGATTCAACAACAAGTATGTGTTTAATGTATACCGCACACGTTTGGTTACACATGAATAAATTTAAAATGAAATTTCGATATAATATTGAAATGAAAAATTTTAAATTAATAAATAAATTTAACTAGATTAGTTGTAATTCTTGAGATCGTAAAAACGTTATGTAAAAACACTTCCCGTACAAACGCACTTACCTATCACTTAGGTCATTTTTCAAACTCTGTTTCCATTTGCCTAAATCTTAGTTTCGAAGAAAGGAAAATTTTGAGGTAATAATGAAATAAACTTTTTTAATTAATAAACGACGGTGTTGGTTTTTGCTTATAAATTGATCAAATAAGTTTACAAATTTTTAAATTGTTTTTTTAATTTATAAGATGGGAAAAACCAATTTTTAATTTTAGTGATACTTTGATCAAATATATCATGACTCTAAAATTTATTTATATAAATTTTTAATAAAATATTTTTTTGTTTATTTAATTTTAAAATTAAATTATTTTATAACATAATGAAAATATATTTTCATAATATTATAGTAGAAGATTGATTTAATGTAATTTATTATTTGATAAAATAATTTTATACTTTTTAGTTATTTTAATAATAAAATACATTAATTATTTATTAATCATTTATCAGCTAATTTTCATAAGTTTAATTAAGTAAATTCCAAGTTTAACTAGATTAATCGTAATTCTTGCGCTTGTAAGGACATTATGTAAAAGCACTTTCCTAACAAAAGCACTTCTGCACCTTCCAATTATTTTCAAGCATGGGTCCTTTCCTAAATCATTACAAAAAAGGAAACGCAATGAATACTCATCATAAATTCGTAAAAAAAAATTCCGAATGAAATTTAGAAATAATACTGAAATATTTTTAAATAATAAATAATTTTAACTAGATTAGATGTAATTCTTGCGCTAAAGATATTCCGTAAAAGCACTTCCCCCTCTGCTGGTATTTCGAACTTAGTTCTGATGCCAAAATCTTGGTTACGAAGAAAGTAAAGCATTAATAAACAAATAGCAACATGGGCAAAAGTCACCGGCTTTTCCCGTGGACACTTTCCTCTCCGCGTCATACCGAATGCCATTCAAATTTCTCAATCCCGTGCACGACCGGCTGTAACCCGTAAACCCGGTTTTTCTTCCTTGACTAGATTCCTTCGGATTTTTCTACTTTTTAACCCCTTCACTTTCGTCTCAACTTTTCCAATTTTTGAAACAAAAGCACTCTCAATTCCAAACAAAGCGAGCCACTTTTCTTCATGAACTTGTCAACTCGTTTTCAGCTCAGTCTCTGAATTCGTCTTTTGCGTTTGCGTAACGTAACGTAAGCGTTCCGGTTTCCATTGCCGGTTTTTAGCTGGTTTGTTCGTTCGTTTATGTTTTTTAATCTTGTTTTCTTGTTATACTTTTGTTCGATTTGGATCTGTTTAGCCGCTGAGGAACTCGCGGAAATGAAATGTTATATAATGGAATTTTGATTGAGAGAAACAGAGAGATTTACGATCTCTTACTTTTCCTTTTACTTGTTTTTGAATTTCTAGGGTTTTAGATTAATTTTTTTTTATCTTTTAAATCTGTTCTCATTTACTTAAATTTTGTTGAATTTTTTTCTTCTCATAATGAACTTGTCTCCGTTTCAATTATTGTATGGAAATTATCTAGTGATGTCAAGTTATAGCAGCTTATGATTTGATTTTGTAGGGTTTTAGAGATTGTGTAATTCATTATTAGATGCTTTTCCAGTTTTATTTTCTCAGTAACGGAATCCAATTGAATTTCTGTTCAATTTTTTCCTCATTTTTTTCTGCTAAAGTTTATTTGCATTTGCCTTGTGTTGGAGATGTTTGAGTTCGTCTGCATTTTGACTGCATAATTTATGATTTGGAACAATTTATTGCAAATGAAACACGGCTTAATTTTTATACATATTAAAAATTTCTCTTAGTCAAAATTTGCTTTTGTTTATGATGTGTAGGAGATGTCTCGAGTAGAGGATCTATGGGAGCGTTTAGTACGGGTGGCATTGAGGCGAGAAAGAACTGGGATGGGCTTCCTTAGCCGGCCAGCTGGTGGCATTGCTGGGAATGTTCCTTCTTCTCTTGCAAACAATAGGGATATAGATGCAATTTTAAGAGCTGCAGATGAAATTCAAGACGAAGATCCCAATATTTCTAGAATTTGTACGTGTTTAATAGTTGTTTCAGACTATATTTTTAGTTGATGACTGCTTTTAGTTTCATAGGTTGACCCAGCAAGAGTCTAGTTAGGAGTGGGAATGGATGATAACTCGTAAGTTTATGTCTATCAAATGAATTTCTATTATATGTGATTCATTTTAAATATCAATCACTATATAGTCATGATAGATGAAAGAGAAAATAGATGCACATATGGTGTAGCTATATTCATGATTAAAGTATTGTTTCATGGGAGTTTCCTTAGTTTTAGTCAGACCGAGAAGAACTAGTTAATGCACCAAGTAAACTCCCTATAAGAATCATTTGTACAATTTAAATTAAATAAATTTTTGGATTCAAAATTTGACTCCTCGCTAGACATATGGCTAGCAGATTTTCTTTTCTCCCTACTTCCATTTTTGCTGCTATAATTTTTTTTTTCCTTGCTTGAGTCGAGGAAAAAAATTATTTGATTCTTTAACAAGTGTGGCTAATTGAATTATTACCTACGAATATGAATTGTACATATTTCTAAGTAAATTACTCTATTATCTATTTAACTAGCCCTAAAATAATGTGGCATACATGGAAGCCCATTGGCTCTAAGTCGAAAATTTGTGGTTTGAGAATATGGTTTCAACTTCCCTAGGTGGCTAAAATTTGTTGGTTTTCTTTTGGGCTATTGTATATTTTTGTTGATTAGGACCACTATGTTTTTGATGGGTTAACAAAGCTTAGGCTTCATGGAATGCCATGCATTAGGCTGTTCCTTTCTTGGATAATTTGGGTTGAGCAGAATTAATGAATATTTGAAGATGCTGATGATGATAATTGATAGAGATGATTTCTTGTGGGATAAATTAGCTTCTTTGTTTCCCTCCTTTGGTTTATAAATAGTTTGAGATTAAAATTTTATCTTTATTTATAGAGGTTAATTTCATCCACCTTCTAAGCGATTGATAAGTATCGAGTGCTTCAGATTTTGAAATCTATTAAATATTCCCCTAGAGTTATCAGAAATTCTCATTGAAATATCAAAACCCCTAAGGGGGTATTTATTAGTTTTCAAAAATGGTTGGGGTGCTTGAAACTTATTGATTTTTTAAGAGGGGTGGATAAATTTATCATTATTCATAGGATTTGGAATCAGTTTTGTCTGAAGTTGAAAGATTTCTGTGTTTTTTTCTTCTTGTCTAGGCCCTATGTGGTGGACTGCTTGTTCACTTTCCTTGTAAATTCCTTTCTACTAAAAAATTGTTATGTTTTTCTCCACCAAGAAAAAAAGAGGAGGAAAAAAATGGTCTGCAACCATGTGGAATACCACCTTCTTCTTCTTCCTTTTATTTTTTATTGTTCTTGGTCCTGTAAGAACTTTTAGACTTGATATTTTCCATATCTGGCTCTTATGCTACACCATTATTGTTGCTACTAATAAAGCATCATTCTTAGCATTTGTCATATTACTTTGTCATTATGTTTCAGTAAGTTTTCCTCTTGTTAGTGACTACTTGTGCAAGTCTTACTGCCACTACAGTAAGGGGTTACATCGATTATATACTATGCTCTTTTAATTTTAATACCTTGACAAGAACACTTATTCAGCTAAAGTTTGGTAGTCAAGGAAAAACTCATAATTTGTTTGAATTTGGATAAGGACGTTATTGTATTGCATGAATAATAGTCATTTGGGCAATGTCACTACTCTTTGTTTTTGTCTTTATATTGTTCTGCTGTTGCTGGACTGCAGTAAAATGTTCTGATTTAATAAAGTTTTTCTTTTTGCGTAAAAAAAGCCTTTTTCCTGCTGAAATTATGTTGTTCACCTGCAGTGTGTGAGCATGCTTATTCACTTGCTCAAAATCTGGATCCAAACAGTGAAGGAAGAGGTGTTTTGCAATTCAAGACTGGTTTAAATTCTGTCATCAAGGTGAATTTTTGTTAAATGTTGAGTATGGTAAATTTTGGTTTCAGTTTCTCAAAACTCTAAGATGATAATTGCTGGATCTATCAATGAGCGAAATTTTGCTCGATAATATTATGGCTGAGTGATATGGTTATTGAGTGCTACATGTAAAATACTAGTTTATAGTTTCATATAAGAAAAATGTGCATTTGGAGGAGGTGTGAAAGCTATCATCTTTTGGAGATGTTGTCTACTGGCTGCCGCTTGGGTTATTTGGAATGGAAGAATTTTGAGGATGCTGAGGTTGAGGTCATGGAGCTCTCCTCTGAGAGATTTCATACTTCTACTTTTTGTGGGCCTCAGTTACAAAGCAACTAAATGGGAGTTCCTTTTCCTTGTTCAATGGGATTGGAGTGCTCTTGTTTTCTAATTTTTTTTGAAATACAAGTTTGTGTTGTGCTGTACTGGTTCACCTTTGTGTAATTTAATCTTTCTTTAATAATGTTTTTAATGCTTTTCCAAAAAAGGGGGTCTTGAAAAATCTAAAAGGTGAAATCTTGTCTTTAAATTCTCCCCTTTAATATACCTATATTTTCTTGTCTGAGTCAGGTATACCTGGTTATATGTTATCTGCTAATTTTGGGTTATACTAACATGCTTTGTGTGTCTCTTTGATTAAATATTCAGCAAAAGCTGGCAAAAAGAGAGGGAGGAACCATAGATAGAAGCCAGGATATTGCTCGTTTAGCAGAGTTCTACAAGCTATATAGAGAAAAGAACAATGTGGACCAGCTATGTCAAGAAGAAATGGAGCTGAGAGAGTCAGGAACTTTCACTGGAAATCTTGGCGAGTGAGTATCTTTAATAGGGGATAGAAGATACTGATCCTTTTGAGTTTGACATTTATACATTTTGTTTTTTTGGATAATTAACAACAGTAGAAATTCTAACGAAGAAAAAAAGGGAAGAACCTGGGGAGAAATTTATTTTCCTTTAGACATTGCTATCTTTATTTTTCTTGTACTGCATTGTCTTCTTTGCTCTATCACTCCCTCTCTATTTACTACATGTGTTTATCATTTGATTATATTGTGTATTTGAGTTAAGCTTTTGATAAACTTTGCTTTGCTTGAATTTGTACTGCTGGCATTTGGAATTTTGACTGTTGCATTTATGTATAAGATATAGTTCTTTGGTGTAAGTATTTCAAAACATGTCATGAGTTTTATTTTTTTAATATTCATTTTGGTTTTATAAATTCTAGGTTGGAGCGGAAAACAGTTAAGAGGAAAAGAGTGTTTGCAACTCTCAATGTTCTAGGGATGGTTCTGGGGCAGCTGACTCAGGAAATTCCTTCAGAGGTTGAATACATAGTCTTTTAAAGTTTGTTTTTCCTATGGCTTTATAAGTTACAAATTGTAACTCTTTTGCATTTCCTTAAAACATACTTATATTTTGGAGCTGTCAAATTAATTGTAACATGGGTAGTTGATGGTGGAAGTTTGGAAGTGCTTATGCCGAAATCCTAAAAGTTTCATATGAATGGTTTTTATTGTTTCAAAATATGTTACGATCTTCACTAAAATTTCAGCAATGGTTATTACTAGATTATTATGTACACAAGATAACTAAATTGGATTTCTGCACTTCATTAGAAACATTGGAGCTTAAGTACTTGAAATGTTATATCACAAAATTTCCTACCTAAGGTAGTGAGTTTGGAAGTAATCCCCAAATTAAAACATGATGAGCACGAAGTGAAGGTTGAGGAATTTTTTAGGCATATAAATGTATAATATTGTAGTTCTCTCTTTTCGCTGTTATAATTTCTATAAATGCACCTTGCTTTGTCAGGCATGCACAGTTTTGCTCTTTGTGGTCATACTTAAAATTGTCATAGGTGTAAGTGTCTTAGAGTCTTGCAGGTTCTAAATTTCAGCACCTATCAATTGAAAGTTCGGAATTTTATCAAATGATGATTTATATATTTTTATTGTAAGGGCTAATGATTCACTTGAATTCAAAGCATAAAACCTTGGAATATTGTACTATAATGTAATAAAGTGATTAAGATATAGTAGAAAGGAGAAATTAATATTAAGGGTCATTGAGAATCTCACCCAAATTTAAGATGCACCAGTAATCAAGGGCAAGGGGTTTTCTAACAGAGAGCAATGTTTGCTTAGATGCAGGGTGCAGCAGTATATGCTGTGAGATGGTATATGCTAATTCTATCATATACTTATTTGTTTCCAGCTTTGACTTATATAATGTTTTTGTTTGTATTTTGGGCAGGTTAAACAATTGATAGAATCTGATGCACTCATGACCAAAGATCTAATTGCTTATAACATAATCCCTCTGGATTCTCCTATTGCGGCAAATGCCGTCTTGTCTTTCGCTGAGGTCATTTTGTTTCTTTCTTTAGTCCTCAAGGTCTATAATTTTGCTTTGCTGTTCTTAACATGGCAAAGCTTTTGTTCAGGTTCGAGCTGCAGTCTCAGCTTTGAAATACTTCACAGGATTGCCCAGATTGCCTGAAGAATTTACTATTCCTCCTACAAGGAATCGTGATATGCTTGATTTTCTTCACTACATTTTTGGATTTCAGGTAACATTCTCTTAACGGCATGGTTTGTGAGTTTCTTCATTCTGTGATCTTAGGAGTTAAAAATTTGAAGTTATTGTAAATTCTTTTCTTTTCATTTAAATATTTTTGGGATAAGGAAAAGACACTGTATATTCATCTTTTGAAGGAACTATTATCTTGGACATTTACCTGATTCATTGGTTGTAGTTTTGTCTTAGATTAAGATCTAGGGCGTTTGAGTGATTAAATATGCCAGTCTGTCCCTGTCTAACTTCAATTTGTCTAGTGTTCTATAAGGACTAAATTGAGGAAAGGGGAAAGCAGTGGACAATCAAAAGGGAAAAGAGATAGTTTGAGGAGTTTTATGAGTGGTGGTGGCAATATGAAAGTGAAGAGTGTTCAAAACCATTTTGTGAGGCTGCATCAATTCTTGAGGGGTGGGGAAAAAGAAGCCGAAACACTGCTCTCTGACCCATCCTATCTATGCTTGACTAGTTTTTTGTTACCTTTTTATGTTTTTTCTAATTTTGTGATTTTTATTGTTATTATTCTTTGTATTTGTGAATTTGGTGTTTTATTATTTTATGAGATGAAATTTGTGCAATTGATTCAAAAAATTATTAGGCCTAGGCTTTTGCATTCTACTGTTTTCTTAGAGTCAGCTGCCTTGCAAAGCTGTTTCCTTAGGTTCATTACAAGATATTGATGCTTATGAGGTTATAAGACTTGATAGATTCTTTTGTTTAACTAAAAAGCTTGATTGTTTCCAGAAGGACAATGTTGCCAACCAGCGTGAACATGTAGTTCTCCTTCTTTCAAATGAGCAATCACGACTTCGTATTCCTGATGAAACCGAACCAGTAAGTTATATTTATCTTGTTATAAATTTGCTTTATCATGGATTTATCAGGATGCTAAGCTTTATCCTCCCCTGAAACTCTATTACTGGTGAAGTGGAAAATCATCATATATCTTTTTCATTTTTTTCCCTCAACTTTCTTATTTCTGCTTTTTTCTTGCTGAGAATTATTTGTGGAGCACTTATACAATTACCTGATGCCAAGCCTTAAGCCTTATTTAAATTTTGTTCCCTTTCAAGGTTATTTTTTTGTGATTCATTGCCTTGTGCAAAGTCATCATTCTGCAGTTGACAATTATAGAAGTTCACAACTGGTACTTATTTGATATTATAGTGTTTCTTCGTATTTAATCTGGCTCTTGCTTTTATTCTAGTGCTATCATCACACGATAGATTGATATTAGTGTTTGTTAGAGCAGTTTGACCAGAGGAACTTTTTCATGAGCATGTTGATTGTACGATATGTTTGCCAGCTAGTATATGACTTTGTAAATAGATGCTAATTGTACAACCTATAATGAACGTTAGACTTATATCTATTTGCATTTGTAGATGGTTAATGTCTCTTTTACATTTATTGTTAGGCTGATAATTTGTGAACTTATGTGAAGTTATGAAACGAGAGTGTTCAATGTTATAATTTTCTCCATTCATTAAACAAGGAAGATTTTTGTTACCTGGATTAGGTTCTCTTACATGTCGTAGTTTACAATAATATTATTATTATTTTTTGTAAGTATTAGATAGCTTGACCTTCTTTTAGTTGCTAGCTTTTACTTTTCTATTTTTTCCTTCTATCTTCTTTTTCCTTCAATAAAATTCTTGCTTACTAGCTACTAAAAAGGATCACCAAGTTTTAGGCCAGTAGATAATTGAAAGGTAAATAGCACCCATGGTCATTGCATTTTAATTCATTGCAAAAAAATAACTGGCTTTGATTTTGTTAGTCGTTAGGTTATCGTCTTTTTTTTTTTATGGGTAAAACCATTTTTTAATAAGTTGAGGACCAATTGAAACTATTTAAAATGGGGCAAAACTACTTTGGGTTTGGTTTTTTTTATTGTAAATGTGTTTTTGGTTAAGTGAACTGTGCTCTAAAGGCTAATAAACTTAAAGACTGATTATTTTTTTGCAATAAATTAAATCGCAGTGACTATGATCGCTATCAATGAATAGTTTAGTGACCATGTGTGCTATTTACCCGATAGTTGAGTAATATTAGAACTTAAAGTAAAGGTGACTTTTATTTATTGATACTTTATCCAACATTTGGTTAGGAGTTAACACTTTGGAATATGAATGGATTTTCCAGTATTTCTTCTGGATGATTGAACATTAAAGAGGGAGCAAGGGTAAATGACCACAAAATTCTATAATTAGCAAAAATTAATGAAATGACCAGAGGGGATTTATCTAGATTTGGCCAAATCTTTGTGGGGTTTGAAGCGCTTATCCATATATAGAATGTGTTTTGAGATATTTAAATGTCAAGTGACATGTCAGAGTTTTTGTTTGTAATTTCTAAGTTTTAAAAATTATTTTTGGATCATTAGTAAACTTGCCCTTCACTTCTTTGCAGGCTTTTTGTTCATAACAATTGGAAACTAACTATTTTTCTTTATTTGTAGAGTTTGAAATGTTGTTTTAGTTTATGTACTGTGTTTTTTTATATTTCTGCTTGCATTTTTTGGAAATTTTGAGGTGAATTGCTGGTTTGCTATCTTTTTCAATACTTTTGTTATTAATAAAATTAGTATCATGTTTAGTACAAAAAAACTTGAATTTCAGTACCAATACTGCTTTTCTTTTTTGTTCTAGAAATTGGATGAGGCTGCTGTGCAGCAGGTATTCCTGAAGTCACTTGACAATTACATTAAATGGTGTAGCTACTTGTGCATTCAACCTGTTTGGAGCAGGTATGTATCTGTTAATGCTCTCTGATTTTTTGTTGTTATGATTGTTCAGCGAATGTGTATAATTTTAATGGCATTTAATAATTGTGGAGTGCGGATTGTCATGTGCAGTTTGGATGCCGTTAGCAAGGAAAAGAAGATACTTTTTGTTTCTTTGTACTTCTTAATATGGGGAGAAGCTGCCAACATTAGATTTCTTCCAGAATGTTTGTGCTACATATTTCATCACGTAAGTTAAAACCTAAACCATATTTTTAGTTTACTTGCATACTCAACTTGGTTGTCCTTTTTGTATATTCATGTGGATAAACTGGTCCTGTCTTTTTTGTTTTCGCTGTTAGAGAGTTTCCTAATTAAATTTGATTTACAGATGGCAAGGGAAATGGATGAAATTTTAAGGCAGCAGATTGCACAGCCAGCTAATAGTTGCCGTTATAAGGAAGGTTCTAAGGAAGATGTTTCTTTCCTTGCTCAAGTTATCACTCCTCTGTATGAGGTGGTTGCTGCGGTATGTCTTTAGTTATAATGATGGTGTGCTTATTGCTTAACATTAATTGCAATATATCTGCGCATTAACTCTATAAACCAAATTGAATGATTATGAATATGGTGAATAATATTTATTTTACATTTTTTACATTTACTTTCTTAACTACATAATTTTCTATACAATTTTTGTTAATTATTAACATTTCCTGGTTTAGAAGTGGTCAGGGGTCTTCAAGTCACATATATCTGTTTGGTTTGAAAGGGGTTGTGTTTGAATTTGACACATAAGTATTACATTTATTTGTTATTTGCTCAATTTAGTGAAGTATTTAGTATTTTGTTCCTTCCTATCTAAGAAAAGAAAATGTTTGTTGGTTCTTCCATATTACAATCTGGATACATTATTGTGACAATTGAAGCATTTAGGTTGAGATCCTAATAGATTTTAGCTTTGTCTCGTCTTAAGCGTAAGGTTATGTAGGATGATTTGGATGGTTATCAAGGATTCTCTGAGGTAGACTTCTTCAATGCTTTGTAACCCATCAAGCTCATTTTGAGAAACTAGTGAAAGCCAAATTGAGATCCTCATATAGGTTGTATGAGTATTTATTTTTCCTTTGGGTATGTCAAATGCCTCGACACACTTCCATATAACCTTAGAGATGCTTGTCCCATAAACATGGGTGGTGCAAGGATGTCTAGTGATGGAGTAAGTGATGAATACTAGTAGTCACTAATATATTATGAGCAATTAATTCGTTTGAGCAAGTGGTGTCTTGGAATGTGCATAGATTGACATGGAATGAGCAATCAAGAGATTTTGTGGCTTGTTCGGGTGTTGGTCGACTATGGAGTTGATGTAAGTGGACTTATTGACATCATTTGTGTATGGGTGGTGGAAGCTGCAATCACTGTGTTGCAAGAAGGAATCAAATGGTACCGGTGGCTCTAGGTGGCATTTGATTATGTGCGGGTTGTCATTGGTAGGAATTGATGGATAGGAGGTTTCTAAGGCAAAACAGGCTCAACTGTGGTTGCTGTTTCATGATGGATACAGCCACTTCTGGGAGGATATGAAGGTGCATGGAGGGATGTGTTGTGGTGTGTGAGAGGCTGTTGGTTAGCTTTTGGTGTATATTTTTCTGGGCAGGAAGTTGTTCTGTTATGTTTTTTGTCACCTATTGATTGAAGGCTTGACTTATCTAGATTCTGTTTGTAAAGTTTACTAATTCTTTATGTGCGTAATTATGATTCTTGCATATACAACTAGTATCTCAACTTATATGTTTTATTACATTTAAATTTGAAACATGTTTGACTTCTCTGGAAAAAAATTACAGGAAGATGCTTCTTGCATATACTACTACTTTGGAAAAACTTATGCATATTTATCGCAACTTAATTTGTTATATTACATTTAAACTTGAACCATGTTTGACTTTTCTGAAAAATATTACAGGAAGCTGCAAATAATGATAATGGCCGAGCTCCTCATTCTGCCTGGAGAAATTATGACGATTTCAATGAGTATTTTTGGTAAGATATGTGGAATTTTGTTTGTTACATAGAGGTTTGTACTATCTTAACAGCTGAACTTTTTGTCCAGGTCACTTCATTGTTTTGAACTTAGTTGGCCTTGGCACAAAACTTCTTTTTTTCAACAGCCAAAAGCAAAGAAGGTCTGAATTTTTTAGCTACCATGTATATGTGTATAATTGTTTGCATCTGGTTATTTTGTTTTAGGACTTAAATTTTACAGTGGTTAGATGTGTGCTTTATTTGTTCTTTTTGTCGTTATGCATTACCTCTTGACAGTTTTTGGTAGTGATAATGATTTAGCACAGATACAGGGAGGCAAGCTAGTACAATTTTTGTTACCTAGGACGATTTCTGCTGGAGTATAAGAGCTATCCGATTACCTTCAGCTGCTATTCCTTTTTTCATTAATAGGATGATTTGCTCTTGTAAAAAAATTGTTGTCATTTAATCAGATAATTTTCTGGTCTTTATCATATGTAGGTTACACTGCAAATGGTTTCTATGCATTTACTATAGAAAGAAAGCTTTCTTCTCAGTTGTCATAAATTAATAAGTCTGGTTGACTGAGTTTAGTATATGTTTTGTTGATAAATTATCATTTTGAGATCAGTGTTATGCTCAGTTGAAGATCTTAAATGTGCTTTTCACCTTTGAAATGTTTTCAGCTGCTTTGCTATACCTTTCTTCTCTGTTTGTCCTACAGAATATGCTAAATTCTGAAGGAGGTGGACGCCGGGGGAAAACTTCGTTTGTGGAGCATCGATCATTTCTTCATCTTTATCATAGTTTCCATCGTCTGTGGATATTTCTGATTATGATGTTTCAGGTATGCAGTCTGTCTCAATCGCTCATTTAACATTCTTTTTTATGCATGTGGTTCCCAAACACTTGACATCCCAAGATGAACAAAAGAAGAAAGAAATCTGCCAGAATTCCTCTATTTATTTTTACACTGCTTATTTTCTACTGCACTTTTCTTCTTGTATGTATGTTTTACCGTAGATGCGTTAGTGCCACACTAGTTCTTTTATCTTTGATTCTCTATTGTTTTATAAATATCTTCTTTTGCTAGTGAGTAGTAACCATAATTACTGTTTATTATTCTGATACATTAAAGCTTATTCTTTGGCAGGGACTAACTATCATTGCTTTTAATGGAAATCTCGAACCGAAGACCTTACGGCAACTTTTGAGTCTTGGTCCTACTTATGTTGTGATGAAGTTTATTGAGAGTAAGTTCCTTGTTGTATTTAGTTACAATAGCATTTTTCTCTTGCTTCTATATAGAACTCTGTATGTTGCTAATCTGTAGATGCTTAACTATTGGTAATATCTTTACTCTGTGTTGGAATAAATTTATTTCATTGCTGAAGTATTTTTCTTGGTTTAGGTGTGTTGGATGTTATCATGATGTTTGGTGCCTATTCAACGACACGGCGCTTAGCTGTTTCTCGAATTTTTCTCCGATTCATTTGGTTTTGTGCTGCTTCAGTCTTCATAACTTTCCTTTATCTGTATGTTCTGTCATTCTGTAAAATCTGCTTCATACATTTTTGCGTGTAAAATAAACTCATCTTTTTCGTCTTCTGGTTGTCTGTGCTCTTATACAGGAAAGGCATGCAGGAGTACAAACCAAATGCAACGTCTATTATTTTCAGATTGTACGTGATAGTTATAAGCATTTATGCTGGGCTCCAGTTGTTTCTTAGTTTCCTCATGCGTTTTCCAGCCTGTCATCGTCTGACTAACCAATGTGATCGTTGGCCCCTAATTCGCTTTGTCAACTGGATGCGCCAGGTTTTTTTTCTTCTGTCCTTATATCCTATGTACTTTGGTTTATTGGATTTGCATCTTTGTTGTTATTTTGATCTATTGGAGTTTTATACTTGTTAATTTTTTATTTTATCATCATTGAAGGAACGATACTATGTTGGACGTGGCATGTATGAGAGAACCACTGACTTCACTAAGTAAACTCTGATCTCTATTCTATCTATTGTTGTTTATTTGTATAGCTGTGGCACATTTGATTAATTTGTTTGTTGCCCTTTGCCTGGGAGGAGATTGTTAAGAGAAACATGTAGAATAGAAAGGACAAACATTATCCTGAATTTGTGCAACAAGGAAAGAGAAAGTGTATATGAGTGGTTGTGCAAGAATTTAGGTGTTATCTGATTATTTTAGTGGTAGGTTCGACTTATCTCATTAGAATGATAACTGGAGAATAAATGATTTTAAGTGAAAATAAAAATGACTTTTAAACTGCTTGAAACACTGAATGTGGTTGCTGCATCCTCTATGGTGAAAAAAGGTCATATTCTGTTTATTGCCTTTTTATCCTTTGAGAAAATCAAGAGTATAATATATAATAAATTAAGTCTAAACATGTTTTATTGTATTTGTACTGCAGGTATATGATCTTTTGGCTTATTGTTTTGAGCGCTAAGTTTTCATTTGCCTATTTTCTCCTGGTTAGTTACATTTCATAAACAGTAACAGCGATGTTTTTTCAGTTCTTATTTAAATGTTTCTGCTTATGTCTTTTCAGATTAAGCCACTAGCAGAGCCAACAAAGTTTATAGTTGATATGGGTGTTATTGAATATTCGTGGCATGACTTTGTATCTAAAAGTAAGCAGCATGCTTTAAACTTCTGTTTATCTATTGTGTTGAATCTTTTAATGATGACTCTTTCTCGTTGAAAGTATAAATTGAGGTGTAGAAACTAGTGAATGGTGCAAGATTTTTTTAATACCTATGAAGTATTTTACTGGTTTTTCATAATTTGTGTTTATCTTTTTTTCATCCTATAAAAGTAACCATTAGCTGCTTCTAACATCACTCTCTGCTCACAGATAACCATAATGCTTTGGCAATTGCTAGTTTATGGGCTCCAGTAATTTGTGTAAGTTGGGAAATCTGCATATATATTTGGATGTTTCTCTGTGGATGAGATAGCTAAATATATTCTATTAATTTGATTTTTCCTGGAACGAGCTTGATTAAGTTGGATCAATGAAATATAAATCTTACTTGAAGTTTTCACTTGTTCATGTATTCAATTTTTTTAATAAGTCATCCAATTTTAACTGTGAATATCCTGAGACTGTCATTGGGATGTAACTACTCTAGTATTCTTTTTTCGCCTTAATTAATAATATACATTTTTTTCCATTTCTATGAGAACATAAAGAGTGAGGATTTTGCAATTATTTATGTATTTGTGAAAAGAACATAAACAAGAATATTACAACTATTTTTTTCTTGATTACTTGGTTATATGTATATGAAAAATAGTAGATTATCTTGTTTTATGTTTTTATTTCTATATATTGTTTATGTTATGTTGCAATGCCTCAAATAGACTAGCAAAGATAACAATAGAATAGGATAAAGCTAAAACACTTTAAAACTTCCTAGATAGTAACTAGCTTAATTCTACCAATAACTTGACCAGATAATTCCTGCACTCCTCCTCAAGCTAGTGAAAGAATATCCAATGTTCCTAGTTTGGAAGTTAGTTGCTTAAACCCTTTTCTAGGTAATCCTCTTGTAAGAATATTAGTTGTTTGTTGACTTGTAGGAAGGTAGATAATCACCACAATCTTCTTTTCTATCTTCACCTTGATGAAGTGTTTGTCTATTTCAACATGTTTAGTTTGGTCATGATGCACAAGATTATGTGCAATGCTAATGACTACTTTATTATTACAATACAGCTTTATAGGTTCCCCACTCTCAATTTTTAGCTCAGTTAGAAGTCTCCTAAGTCATAGCACTTCACAAATTTCCTATGTCATAGCTTTAAATTTAGTCTCGACAGTGCTTCTAGCCACCACATTGTGTTTTTTACTCCTCTAGGTCACCAAATTACCTTACACAGACTATAGTAGCTTGAAGTAGACCTTCTACCAGTCACAATCCCTCCTCAATCTACATCCATTAATACTTTAATTTTTCTATCATTATTCTTTACAAAAAATGCACCCTTACAACACTCACAGCAAAAGCTATATCTGGTCTTGGATAGGACAAATAGATTAGTATGCTAACAAGTCTTTGATACTTAACTCTCTCGGTCTATCTACTGGTGTATCATAATCAAGACTATCAAACCTTAGATTATGCTTTGTGTATCACTAGGTTTACATGCTAACATATTTATCTCCTGCATCAAATCTCGAAGGTATTTTCTTTGGGATATATAAATACCCTTTTTGCTCTTGGTCACTTCCATTCCTCTGAAGTACCTCAATTGTCTTAGGTCTTTTATTTCAAAATCATTTTCAACCACCCATTTCACCTTCTCTATTTCACCAAGATTATCTGCCATAAGAATAATATCATCCGCATATACTATTAGGATGGTAATCTTTCTGTCATTATGTTCGAAGAGGAGGTTGTGATCAGTTTGACCTTGAACAAAATCATAGCCCTTAAAAGCCTTAGTGAATTTCCCAAACCCATCCCTAGGAGACTGCTTTAACCCATATAGGGACTGATGTGAATTGGAGCCCTTAATCTCCCTTCAATGGTGAACAAACAACATTCAAATGATGGTTCAAAAATCCAGCCATAAACAAGCTCCTGAACCATGCAACATCAAGCAAATTTCCCACCCAAAACTAAGATTCATGCAACTCCAATCTATCATCACTTCAAGCAATCTTCAAGACCATCAAACATGAACTAAAATTAGCAAGAAAACAAACCTCAAGCATAAAGGAAATTCTCCACCAACTTGAGGGTGATCCAAGCATAAAGATTTCTTGCACACAAGCTTAAAGGAAGGCTCCACCCACTTGATACAAGAATCACCAACTTGAATCTCCACCACCAACTTTCTTCTTGCAATGGAAATTGGATAAAGGATTGATACTTGGTTCCCAAGAACAACAAGTTCTAAGAACACAAGGAAGGAAAGCTAAAGCTCTCAAATTTTCATTTATTCATCAAAAAGTCCTTTACAATAATTTTGGATTGCCTTTTATAGGCATGATACAAACCATGGTTAAAGTCTAACTAACCCTAGTTAACTTAAACACCACTTAAATTAAATAAAAGAAAACACAAAAGAGACAAATTACATAAGTTCCCTAAATCTAATTACATTTAAAACTAAGGAAAGAAATACATGTTTGATCATAACCCCTTGGTTGGCTTGGCTTGACTTCTCCTTTTGTCTTTGAACTTGTTGTGTAGCCACTTTATGATTTTGGAGTCCTTGGAGGGCCATGAATGAATGTTAGAATGCATGAGCTTCATAAAGTCACATTGCTTGAATTTGATCTCATTCATCTTGCCTTTATAATATGTGTGGAAATTACTCTTAGTAGGCTCACATGTGTGGTTTTTTTGGACCATGGAATTCTTTCTCTGAATTTCCTCTACTCTTGGATGTTTCCCATGATCATGAAGAAGTGTTGGTGGAGTGAAATTCATATCAGGGACTTCCTTGGTCTGCACACTTGATTGTTTGTATTCCCTTCAAAACCAGGAGGCAAATGCATGTACACTTCCTTTAGTAGATCACCATTTAGGAATAAGTTCTTTACATATAGCTGTTGTAAAGGCTAGTCAATGTTTATATTCAATTTAGTCATCGGAGCAAACATGTCCTTATAGTCTACACCACAGGTTTGTCTGAAACCTTTAATTGCTGGATGCCATGGTAATTGAATCGCGTATCATATCGTGTATCGTAAACTTAATTTTCTGTATCATGTATCATGTGTTGTATCGTAGGATGCATCTTTGTAAAAAAAAAATAATAAAAAATTCTAATTGCCTCCTCATCATTTTGAAAACTATCATAAACACTCCCTTAAGGCAGAAGTGCGTCTAATAAATTCTAAAATTTATTAGACGCACTTCTGCCACATCATCACTTCTCCAAAAGAGTGTATAAAACTGTTTTGGTAATTACACAGTAACAATGTTGTAGGACAAATAGTGAGACACATGATGTAATGTACAAGATCTGTGGGAATTGGGGGATAAAACTGTCATTACTCACTGATTTTTCAGAAGATAGTGTAGTACTTGGTGATAGTGAAGCTGAGATGATTGTGAAGGTTGCACTTCAGATTCTACTCCCGGGTCAGATGACTAGAGATGCGAGTCATTGAGTTGTTTATCACTCTGAGTATTAGAGCTTCTAGAATAAATTTTAAGCCTGGGCTAATTTAGCCATGTCAACCCTCCTGTGTTTCAACCCTTATCCAATTCAGGTATAGTTGGATTTGTATTGGAAGAGGAAATATGATTATCAGGACCTGGGATACTTAGGACATATGGCAAAGACATAGGTTTAGGACTGGGGATACTTGGGACATGTGACAAAGACATAGGTATGTAAAAAAAAGAGTCCTTTTCTCCCCTTAAAGGAGTCTTGGTAAAATAAGGTTGCGTCTAAAAAAGGTCACATCATTAGACACAAAAAACTTCTTTGTTAGAGGGCAAAAACACTAATACCCCTTCTAAGTTGGAGAAAATCCCTCAAATATACACTTGACTGCCAAAGATAGTATGACATGTTCATAGTTAACATCAAAGTCCTAAACATCTCTAGTAGATGTCTATTCTTCCATTCAACTGTTCTGTTTTGTTGTGAGGCACACAAGAACTTTGATGAATGGTGCCATGTTTTTGTAGATAGGTACTTAAAACCATTTGAAAGTATTCCCTTCCATTATTGGTTCTTAAAACCTGAATTTGTTTTTGAAATTGTGTCCCCCAATCATGTTATGAAAATTTTGAAATACATTATTTGTTTCAGATATAGATTAAGTTATATCCAACACAACCTAGTGTGGTCATCAATGAAAGTGATGAACCATTGTAGAAGAGGTTGCTACGGTAGAGGGTCTCCAAACGTCACTATGGATCAATGCAAATAGTCTATAACTTTTATAAATTCTTAGTGGGTATGATGCATGTGTGTTTTACTAATTGACAGACTTGACATTGCAAATTCAATCGATTTTTTATTTCTGAAAAATAGATAACAATTTTTTTAAATAAGGGAAAGTTGGGTGGCCTAGCCTATGGTGCCATATCATAATCTCATTGTTGTTAGAACTATAGATGGAATTACATTTAGACTCTAGGTTTTGGCTTCTAGATTTCATGGCTTTTCCTTTCTTCAAGTGTGAATGCCCAAAGTAGTCCAATCCCTCTCTTTCTCTTGCATTGCCAATCATCCTCCATGAAAGTTGATCCGGAAATTCACAAGAACAAGCAAAAAACTTAGCTACGCAATTCAATTTTTTGGTGAGTTTGCTAATGGGCAATAGATTACAAGACAAATTTGGAACATGCAAAACAAAGGTCATGGCAATTTTGTTTGGACTGTTCCCTCTCCAGCCTCATTAAAGAGGGACCTATTAGTTATCTTAACCTTTAAGCCTTCATAACATGGATTGTAGGAGACAAATATGCTAGAGTTACCTAACGTGTGGTCTTAGGCCCTTGAATCTATCACCCAAGGACTATTGGACTCAATTTTAACATATTGACCCTTTTGTGAACTATGCTCACTTTCACAAGAGAACAAGAATTGGTCTGATTAAACATGTTTAAATAATCGAACTGCTCCTGTGCAAATGGAACAGGTCTTGCACTTGTTTGTTCTTCAATCACATTATGAAACCCTTTAGTTCTTCCAGTTTTCTGATTCTGGGGTCAATCATGAAGTTTGCAACATGTAGCTTTAGTATGGTTCAACCAGGGTTGGTTGGGCCTTCTCCGATAACATGAAAACCAGTAGATTCTCCTCTTCTGATGAATGCTTTTATTCTCTTGCATTCAGCTATGGTTTTTTTTTTTTTTTTTTTTGATCTTCCTTTTTCTGTAACAGATCTATCTGTTAGATATCCATATTTTTTACACCCTTATATCTGCTGTTTGGGGATTCTTGCTTGGTGCCAGAGATCGTCTTGGAGAGGTATGCATGTGGTTTTTCTCTCAGTCATTTTGTCAAGGCATATTGAATCTAATTTCTTCCAACTTTTTGTGCAAATGCTTTGTCATAATTTTTGTGTTGCTGCCTAATGTGAATTGAAGGCTTTTACAATTTTTCAAAAGCATGTCTTCTCTTTTATGCTTGGCTTGTTATTATAGCTTCACTTCCGTGAAATAATTTCCAGATCCGATCTGTGGAAACTGTTCATGGGCTTTTTGATCAGTTTCCTAGAGCTTTTATGGACAAACTTCATGTTCCTCTTCCTAATAGGTTGGATCATTTTCTTCTTCTTTTTTTTTTTGGTCTGTTGTTTTGTTATCACAAAATTTCTGTAGGAAATTGTTTATTGCTCTTTCTTATTCCTAATCTTATTTCGTTTCTCTGTTTGTCCAATGTCCATCTGAATGGATTTTTTTTCCCTCTGCAGGAATTCCCATCAATCACCTGGCCAGGTAAGTTATTTACAAAATTAATTTCTCTAATTCTATTTGATGAGCTCATGAAACAGTTAATGGTAGTGACTGTGAGGTTAAGAGTTATTATTTTGCAAAAATGAGTTTAAAATGGGCTCACCTTTTCACTTGTTTGTGGTATCATAATCAGGCAGTGTATTAATTTCACATATTCTATTTGTGTACTCTGAATAAATTTCATTATGGAACATTAAATAACCTTGGCTATGAGGTTAAGAATAATTAGTTTGCAAAAATGTGTTTAAACTGGTTCACTTTTTCACTTGTATGGATTATCATAATCCTTGCTGTTCCAAAAGTCAATGTCAGCTGACATATCTCTACTTTGTACTTCATTACTATCTAATCCAAGTGGATTTTCCCTTTCCTTAGTTGTTTGCTTGGTTTATATTTTCTGAAATTGGTCTTGAGAGGATAACCAGGTAAATTGTGATCTGTGCATCTGAAGGTTGAAGAGAAGAAGAAGGTTGATGCAGCTCGATTCTCTCCCTTTTGGAATGAAATTATTAAAAATCTTAGGGAAGAAGATTATATCACTGACCAGTAAGTACTGTCAAATTTTCTGAAGTTGTTGCTGCTCTTCCTTGTATTCATTGTAGTGGTGCATATTTTCTCATGTTATTGGAATTATCTTGCACAATTTCGTACACCATTGCCTTTTCAGGGAAATGGATTTGCTTCTGATGCCAAAAAATTCAGGGGTTCTGCCACTTGTCCAGTGGCCTCTTTTTCTTCTAGCTAGCAAGGTCATTGGTTTATCAAACATTATATTTATCTATCATATTTATTTATTTTCGTTTTATTTGTGTAGAAATTCAATTTACACTTTGATTAAATTCAGCATGTTAACATTTTATGTAGATAATCTTGGCTAAAGATATTGCTGTAGAGAGTAGAGATTCTCAGGAAGATCTCTGGGAAAGGATTTCAAGAGATGATCATATGAAGTTTGCAGTTGAGGAATGCTACTATACCCTTAAACTTATCCTGACAGAAATATTGGATAGTGAAGGAAGGATGTGGTAAGTTTTTGTTAAAGAATTGGGGTTCTTTGAGAGCATTACATTGGCATGATTAAAAGGTGTGTTCTTCACTTTCTGTGCATTCAGGGTTGAAAGGATATATGAAGATATTCAAAAGAGCATAGATAGGAGGAGTATCCATGTTGATTTTCAGCTAAGTAAGCTGCCACTTGTGATTTCAAGAGTAACTGCTCTCATGGGTATTTTGGTCAGTTTATTTTTTCCTTTTCAAATTTTGGTTATATTAATGTCTTAAGGAATGTTGTTTTTAACCTTCATTTTTTGTCTCCCTTGGTTGAGTCCTTACCATTTATTCCTTTACGATTTGCTCAAAAATAAATTAACTGCTATATGAGGGTTGAAATATGAACATACAAACAGGGTTTAAAGTGAACTCTGGTCAAGTGATTATGCTTATTAATATGTCAGTATTGTAAAAGGGTTGCATTTATGCGATTTTTTTATAAATATCTATGGGTTGTTTGTTTGGTTCCTTTCAATTTATCTATGTATATTTTAGACAGAGAGTAATCATCCCCCTTCCTTTTCCAAAACATGAATTACATGTGGAGGTGACTGTGATGGTAAGGTGTATGTATGTAATCATTTTTCTCTTTCTGATAATTAAGCAGTGAAATTTCAGTATATGCTGCATTTATCATCAAAATTCTTCCAAATATTCTAACAGCAAAGTGGCTTAAGTAGTATGAGCATCAGACTTTTATGCAAATTACTCATCATGCTTTTATTAGTCTTTTTTTTTTTTTTTTTTGTATTCTTTGGTATTTTTTTGAATGTCCTGAAACATGTTTCCCTTAATGGCATCTGAAATGCACTTTATGCAGAAAAAGGAGCAAACAGAGGAGCTGGAGAAAGGTGCCATTAAAGCTGTTCAAGATCTCTATGATGTTGTGATGCATGATGTCCTTAATTTCGATATGAGGTCTATTTAATAATTTTCTGCTTTCTTGTTGGACAGGATTCTATATGCTTTTTTCCAAAACTCATTAATATGCATTTTAATGTCAGAGAAAACTATGGCCAGTGGAGTGTACTGATAAAAGCTAGGCAAGATGGTCGTTTGTTTTCAAAGTTGAATTGGCCCAAAGATGTGGAGCTGGTCTGTATTAACTTTGACTTGGCTATCTTATTTAAGGTTTTAGTGCTATATTTTGCTTTCTATTATATATTGGATTGAGTAACTTTTCAATGATTTGCAGAATGAACAAGTCAAAAGGTTGTACTCGCTATTAACTATCAAAGATTCTGCTTCAAGTATACCAAAAAATCTTGAGGCCAGGCGTAGGCTGGAATTTTTCACAAATTCCCTCTTCATGGAGATGCCTGAAACAAAGCCTGTCCGTGAAATGCTGTCCTTCAGGTTATACTTCCTGTTCCTGTACTAGCTTGGATTTCAGGAGTGCTTTTCCATGTGATTGATCAATTTGATATCCTTATTTCTGTTTTGTATGTATGCAGTGTGTTCACCCCGTATTATTCTGAGATTGTGCTTTATAGTATGGCTGAACTTTTGAAGAAAAATGAGGACGGAATATCAACTTTGTTTTACCTCCAGAAAATATATCCAGGTTGTTATTTGGTCACCCCATATTGTGTCTTCAGTTGCGCTTTGTTTCAGGGATAGTTTTCTTGACTTTGGTTTTTACTGTGTAGTACTTTTTGGTATTATATGTGATTTTTCTCAGGCTCAGAAAATCATTGATGTTTAATGAAGTTGGCCTGCCCTAGTTTGACTATTATTAGTGAAGAAGTTGTTTGTTTTCTTTTTTTTTTTTTTTTTTTTATTATCAATGATAAGGAGCAATATACCATTGGTCCACCCAAAATATCATATCAATACAGGTGAAAATATTTAAATATTATTAGACTTCAATTTTCTAGTGCTACAGCCATCGGAACCAGTGTCTTTTTCCCCCTATAAATCATGCTATTTATGTTCTTTCATCTTCAGGGGTTCCATTTTGACCTGCTTTGGAGAAGATCTACATTTCTTGTACCAATGTCTACTTTAGCACATAATAGGGCCAAACGTCTAGCTTGTCTTGTATTTTGTTTCTGCAGATACTGATGCTCAATCCCTTTTGTCACTTGTAAGGGTTGGAAGTGGAAATACTTGTTATATTTTTGCAGCACTTCTTCATGGATCTATTGTCATTTGGTGACTAATGTATGTTATGTTGAATGCTAAGTTCTGGGATTATTGTATTGAAAATTTGCTATAGGGCATGATGGGGTAATGCAATGAGTGAAAGGTTACTCCACATGCAATTTGCAAAGTTGATAGCTTGTGGTAGAACAATTATATTTTTCCCATTTTTTCCCATATACTATTCTATATAAAAATGTCATTCTATGTATAAGTTCTTAAGAAATTAATAAAAATCTTGAGTAAAATAAGTTTATAGATAACTCCAAGAAATCACTGTATCTTTTCTTGATTATTGATGCTAGAATTTTGTTTGTATGCTATCATTGAACCATATATTCTTCAATATACTAGTGTTTCCTATTAAAAAAAAAAAGAATGTTAGCAAATCTTAACATGTTCCTGCTTTGAATTGGGAAGTAAAATGACAAGAGAAAAGGTCTGAAAATATTTGAGATCTAATGTTGTGGTTTTGATGGCCATTTGAACAAAAAAAGCTTGATATCTTCATCGCAGGAAGATAATCTTTTACCATTTTGTGATTTTTTTTGTTATCACAATCTGCCGTTTTAAGGTCCTTCTTTTGTTTGGGTGGGTACCTCCTTGCTAGTGTTAAGTGTGTTTTTTTTTTTTAGTTTTTTTTTTTATTTTGCTCTGTAGTTTTCTATTGTCTGTTTTAACTACTATTGGTTTCTGTCTGGTATGTGAAGACAAACTTAATCTCTGGGACCCGAAAACTGGGCTATCATCCTCTTATTTACTACCATTAACTTTGTTTGACTGCAGATGAGTGGAAGAACTTCCTTGCTCGAATTGGCCGTGATGAGAATTCTGTAGACATTGAACTTTTTAATAGTCCCAACGATATTCTTGAACTACGCATTTGGGCCTCTTATCGTGGACAAACATTAGCCAGAACAGGTTAGTATTTGTCTACTTCAAACTTTCATTCTTGACTATTTAATGACAACTTTTCTATTATGCTCTGGTAAAGACAAAAATGCCATAAATTTTAATTTTGTATTGCATTCCATTCGATATCCATGTTGATAGATAGTGAGAAGTTATCTTTCTTGTTGGCTATATTATTTAGTTTAAACACGAGGTTCCTGGTGTCTTTCACTGCTTGCATGTGGTTTTTTATTGCCTTTGCTGTTATATTATTAATGCATTAAGCTCTCAATATGTTCATTCATTTTTTTTTTTTTTTTGGGTTTCCTGGTTACCTCTATTACTTGGTTACTCTAATTGTCAAATTGCTTTTTCAAACAGTGCCTCTTTTCTAATCATCTAGTTCAACCTTGCTGTAATTGCAGCTTCCTTTACTTGGTCCTGCTAGTATTTTAGCTATTATGTTTTCAAGTTTGCATATTCATTCTCCTCCTCTTTTGTGGGTCATTTTTTTAACTGTGCTGAAATCTAATTTGTTTTTTTTACTTTGTAAAGTTCACTTCCTTTGTGGTGATATGTGATAATTGGTACAGCTTATTATTTACCTGATATTGTGCTGTTGAGCTTCTTGTTATCAAAATTATTTGTGCTTCCATTTTCCTGCTAAAATTTAGATATTTTTTAGAAATAAATTAATTTGTTCTTTTCTCTTGTGGGTCACAAGAAAAAATTATAATGTTCATGATCATGGTGCTGTTTGTATTTTTTCTTCATTAAACAAGTTTCTTGATTTCAATTCATTATAATCAATGGTTTTTTGTTTCTTGAGAAAATTATCTACTTGTTTATGCTATGCAGTTCGGGGTATGATGTATTATAGAAAAGCTATTATGCTTCAAAGCTATTTGGAAAGAATAGCTTCTGGAGGTTAGCACATTCAGCTTTATCACCTTATTTTTTCTTTCTTTCCAAGTTATCTCATTGCGTTTGGCAATATCAGATATGGAAGCTGCAATTTCTAGTAGGGATGCAGCTGATACTCAAGGGTTCGATTTATCACCTGAAGCAAGGGCTCAAGCTGATTTGAAGTTTACATATGTCGTTACATGTCAAATTTATGGAAAGCAGAAAGAGGAAGGGAAGCCTCAGGCTGTTGATATTGCTCTGCTGATGCAAAAGTGAGTAATTGAATTCTTCCTTATTCCTTTTTTTCCTTCATGGATTTAATGTGCCATGCTGTTAAGTTATTGTTAAACCCAAAAACTTAAACTCATAGGTAAGAGCCTAGTAATGGTATTTAAGCTAAAACATGCCCGCCCACATATGGGGCATGTGACAAATACACAACCATACACAAAAGTATATCTCAATACATGACATTTTTGGTCTAAGGGATCCTCATAATATATGAGGTTAAGCCCAAAGCAAAGCCTTGAACTTGCAGATTACAGTCCATCTATAGTATTTAAGTTCTTTCCTAAAGAACTGAGCATGTATCTAATATGCTACATGTGTGTTCACTTTGTCCAGTTTTGAAATTCTTCTTATAGTTCTGAGAAATGACAGTAAGTAGGATAATGCTGCATGGTACTTATTTCTGATCTGTGTTTTTAAATTTAGATCTTCGGGCAATTCTAGACTTAATAGTATTATCATCTGGAGTCTGGAATTGATTTTCTTATTTCTTCAATTTATGTTACTCTTATTTTCTATACCTACTTTGGCTTCTGTCTCTAGAAATGAAGCCCTTCGTGTTGCTTTCATTGATGAAGTTGAAACATTAAAGGATGGTAAGGTACAAAGAGAATACTACTCAAAGCTTGTGAAGGCTGATCTCAATGGGAAAGATAAGGTTCGCTTTCCTTTGTTGTTTTACTTCTAATATTTATACTTGCTAGCCTTTTCCAGTTCTGTAAGGTAGTAATTATCAGATATTCTCTTCCCTTCAGTGGCTATTAGGTGAATATTGGAGTCAAAATCTTATGATTTTTTTAATTTTATAAGTTCAGAAGTATAATGATGTTATTTTCTGTGAGCTAAATATTTTTCTTTGTTTCTTTAATAAATTTATTGTATGAAAATGTGAAATGGAGGTGTACCGACATGCAATTGCTCTTAGAAAAAATCCTGTTGGTATTTTGGTTTGGTGTTAGAGATACCATGGGATGCCACCATAGTTCCTAGCTGAAGAATGTTAGGGAATGCAATTCAACACAGTAGGCACTTTTGGTATGTGAACCTGTAATGTACTATTTACATTGCATTATATAGTATAGAATTGTAATATATTATGTAATACTATATAGAATGTTATGTGATGTATCGAAAAATATTGCTTTTTATTATTTTTATACGATACTATGTTTGATGGTTGAAATGTATTGGATAATAATATTTTTATTCTTGAACAAAAAAAAAAAAAAAAAAAAAAAACTAATATATACTTTTCAATTAATAATTGATAAAATAAACTTATATGAATCTTTAAATAGATATTTAAAATGAAAACAATATATTATGTTTCACTAATAAATTAAATGTTAAATAGAAGCAATTTAATAGTGACTACAATATTTTAATCAAAATGCAATATGAGAAAGCAAAATTTTGAGTCGTCGATCTGGATCAGTATGTGCTGATTATGATGAATTCAAAGAGAAATTGAAGAAAGAATGTTTGGTGCTTTCCTTCTTGGTTACATAAAGAGCTGTTGAGCCAACATATATTCCGGCCAGGTTTAATAGAAGGTTTACAGAGGGAAAAGAAAGAGGGGAGTGGTTACGAAATCTTTAAGTATGGAGTGTTTGGTCCTGGTAACAAGCAGTATGAACATTTTAGCAAGGTTGCTAAGGTGGTGGACAATATCCTTCTGGAGCAGGGTGCAAAAACTGGATCAGTGCATTGAAGATGATTTTTCTGCATGGCTATAAATGTTGTGGCTTGAGCTGGATATATTGGTTTGAGGTGAGGATGATTTGGCATCTGTTACTGCCCCTTACACTGCAGCTATATAAAAATATCGGGTTGTATTTTATGACCTTGTAGATGCACTACTTGAGTATGAAAGCTGGGGCAATGCCAATGATCTTGCTGTTCATGATGTTCAACACCCTTACTGGTTTAATATGGCAATACAAAAGGAACTTCATACTCCACAAACACTGCCAAAAGTGTTTGTTATTGTGATTGGCCCAGGCACTGTATTGGCTCCTTTCAAGGGTTTCCTGCAGGAAGGATTTGCTTTGAAGGAAGATGGAGTAGAGTTGGAACCCTCTGCTCTATTTTTTTGGATGTCACAATTGCCAAATGGATTTCATTTATGAGGATGATGACTTAAGAAAGGGCGACATAGGTTTTTAATTGTGTAAATAGTTGGGTTTTGGGGAGGATTAGGGAGAGCTTTGAGAATCTAGTTTCAACTTAGCATTTTATTCCAGGAGGCAGAGCAGCATCAGAGTCTCTTGGTGGAGTACCAGAGATTTTATCTTTTTAATTGCGATCCCTATCTTTTCCGTCAACAAATTACATTCTGTACTAAAATTCAGAATTCTAATGGCTTGCAACCTATTCCTTTAAAGTGGCAGTTGCATTGACATAATTTAAAGTTACTTTATCAAGACTGCCAACCTATCGTTAGATTATTTTGCTTGGGGACTTTCAATTGGTTTCAAATTGTCTTTTCTGGTTCTGCAGGAAATCTACTCCATAAAATTGCCTGGAAACCCAAAGCTTGGTGAAGGAAAACCAGAAAATCAAAACCATGCAATTATATTTACTCGAGGAAATGCAATTCAAACAATAGACATGAATCAGGTGAAAAATTGTTTTGAAGCCATTTACTATGTTCTCCAGAACTCTTAATGGTTGTTTGTTTGATGGAATATGAAACCTTTAGCTTTAGACCTTCAAGCAGATTTTATAACACCTAGCAAGTGTTTCAATGAGTCTGGTTTTAGGAATTTTTTTTTTTTTTTAATTCTTTGAAGTTTGCTATGAGGGTTTTAGTTGTCGATAAATAAAGCAATATATGTTTCATCCATTAAATAGATACACATCATAATCTTCCCTTCCTCAACTCCTTAACTTCCGTTTCGATGAGTGAACTATAATGCACAAAGTCCCTACTTTGTTTTTTTTTTTTTTTTTGTATGCCAGGACAATTACTTTGAGGAAGCCTTGAAGATGAGAAATCTTCTTGAAGAATTCCATTGTGATCATGGCATTCGTCCTCCAACCATTCTTGGTGTTAGGGAGCATGTTTTCACTGGAAGGCATGTTTCCATAATATAATTATCTGTTTCTCACATGTTTCTCCAGCTGAGTTTGTTGTCCTTGCCTTTTGTAATCAATCTTTGATGATCTGCAGTGTCTCTTCTTTAGCGTCTTTCATGTCCAACCAAGAGACCAGTTTTGTAACTCTAGGTCAACGTGTTCTGGCAAATCCTTTAAAGTAAGTTCACTTTGTTAAGTACATGATTTGTATGATTGAGTTCATTTTAGTGTATACTAGATGAGAATGATCACCAAAAAAAAAAAAAAACCGATTTTGTCTAATTGTTATTTGAATTGTCTATAATGTTTAGGTGCCGTATGCATTATGGTCATCCAGATGTTTTTGATAGAGTTTTTCACATAACACGGGGTGGTGTCAGCAAGGCATCTCGTGTTATCAATATCAGTGAAGATATCTATGCTGGTATATCTGTTTCACTTGATAAGACGCAATTATGATGGATTGTATACTACGTTTCTGTGAAATGTTTTGTGTTATCTTGAATTACATAAAGTTGCAAGTTAAATTTCAGGGTTTAATTCAACTTTACGGCAAGGAAATATTACTCATCATGAGTATATTCAGGTATGTTTCCTCCTTTTCTCTCCCTATATCCTTGGCATTTATGAGATTAAAATTTCTTATTTAAACTCAACAGGTCGGTAAAGGGCGAGATGTTGGTCTTAATCAGATTGCTCTATTTGAAGGGAAGGTTGCTGGTGGTAATGGTGAACAGGTTCTTAGTCGGGATGTTTACAGGCTTGGGCAGCTGTTTGATTTCTTTCGGATGCTGTCATTTTACTTTACCACTGTTGGCTTCTATTTTTGTACAATGGTATGGCCCTGCTACACTATTTTACCATTCTAGTTGGATGTCTGAAGGTTTAAAACTAATGATAGATCAACTGAAGTATTTTTTGGCAACTAAGTTTTGTGTAATCCAATAATAATTGTGTTCCATGTTTCTTTACTTTCTGTTTTGACTCAGTATGTGCTGTTGAAATGTATTTCTCTTTTATGTGGTAAACTAGATCCCTTGGTTATTTATTTTTCCATTAGTCAGGGATATCTTCATCGTGCTTAAATTTTCTCCTTTTTCTGTAATGATCAAACTTCCTAAACAATTACATCCAAGAGGGAGTTGCTTTTAGTTGGTGTTGGAAGCTGGATGATTGTGTTGTAAATTGGATCCCTGAACAATTTCTTCTTTTTGCTCGTGCAGTTAACAGTGTTGACAGTATACATTTTTCTCTATGGGAAGGCCTATTTGGTAAGGATCTTTTTTCATCACGTTTGCCAAGGTTTTTTTGTGTTGTATAGTTATTGAAGTTAGTATATTAATTTTGGAGGCTATTGCTCCTTCATAAACTAAGATTTTATTGACATTTTGTTAGCATTTCAAACAGTTCAAACTAAACGCTGCTGCTAATAAAAGTCTTCTTTATGTATAATAAATTATGTACATGTTTCCGATTTTGACTGAATTGCTTCTTTTGATATGACAGCTTTATATGAAGTATTAAGGTAGAGAATTTAATTAGCTTTTCCACTTTACTTGTCCTCAGGGAGCATTTTATTTTATTTTAGCTTGACAGTCTTGCTTTGAGTCAGGTAGCTTTCAGTTTATAAATCTGAACATCACCCCAAGGCTGATCCTGATTGTTGGACAGTGTCATTTTTTTGTAGATCCTGCATTATTGCAAGTTTTTGTTTATCAATGAAGTGTGCCTGTGTGTGTATTAAACTTTTCATATTCCTTTAACCTGTTACAAATAGAAGCTGTGTTTGTGTGTATGCGTTAAGTATTTCCAGTTGACTTTCTAGGTCTCTGAAACATTTTTTTCAGGCACTATCTGGAGTTGGTGAAGTCCTCCAAGAGAGAGCTCAGATAACAAAGAACAGTGCTCTGACTACTGCTCTGAATACGCAGTTTCTCTTTCAAATTGGTGTTTTCACTGCTGTGCCAATGGTTTTGGGCTTCATATTAGAACAGGGTTTCTTTAGGGTAATTACTTGTCCAATACTCATTTTCCTAGCTCTTTCTTTTATTGCCCATAAGATGAAGTGCTATTTGCTGGTTAGTGTTGAAGATGGTTTTTTATATGTTCTGTTATTGACATCCATTATCTTGTTTTGTGATACATATATATGCGGTATTTCATTGTGATTCATTTGGTATTTGTTGGTTGCTATCATCCCTGATAATGTTGGTAATTAAATCACTGTGTTTCTCATTTATGTTAATGATGGTGTGATGCTTTTTGTCTTCAGTGATCTAGATATGTTTTTTCAAAATGTATGCTTCAGATTGTTTCCTTTCTGATTGTTTTAAATATGTTATTGAACTGATGTTAATCTTTTGTGGTTTGGATTTCTTTTTACATTTGTACTTAAATGTCAGATTGTATTATAAAATGTTAAACCGCGCCTTTACAACTTTACTGAACATTGATTTTGACTGAAAATCATCAACACAGTTGTCAACTGAATATTATTGCTGGTTTTTTACTTGGTTAAGATTTGCGTTAGTAAAAAGATTTTAGATCATTTCAATTTTTTGCTAGGACAATGGTTCCCCATTACTTACATGCGTGAAGAATAAGACAGAATAAGGAAGAGGAGGAAAGGGAAAATAAACGGACAGAAAGGAAATGTGGGATAAAATAAGATAACAAAAAATCGTAGAAAAACAAAAGAAGATGGGAGAGAAACCACTATCCAGTATTTCATGTTCATTAAAGTCAAGAGTCTTTTCAAAACAACATAGGCATATTAATATGGAGCCCAAAAACTCCATAACAAGATAAAAGCTTGAACTATCTTTAATATGGTAAACCTCACATAAATAGAACAAAATTCCTTAAATGAGTATTTCCTAACATAACTACTAGTATAAGTGCCAAAGCTTTTTTGTAAGAGTGATGCCATGTGAATTTATAATGACTACGATTTTAGTACCAATGATGATGTATCATCATGTAAATGAATGTTACTTTATCTTTAATTCAAAATCTCTTAATCACATAGTAATATATTATTATTGATACTCAAATTAGTACTAATTATAAGTTCACATGATTTTATTATTTTTTTTACTTTTCCATCATTTACTTTTTCCAAGAATGGAGTTTCTTGGTAGAATAGTTTTTGCTGCTGTGTCTGCCACGTGAGGTTATTGAAATCATCTACATTTATGAGGTGATGTTTCATGTATTGACATTTTGTAAATAAGATGCTCCACCTTCTTTGTGCATATCATGTAATTCAGATCTTTGTTTCTTTGACAAAGCACCTTTATATAATTAGTCTACTGATATACTTCTGATTGATACTGGCTGTAGGCTGTTGTCAGTTTTATCACAATGCAGCTTCAACTTTGTTCTGTCTTTTTCACATTTTCTCTTGGCACAAGAACACATTACTTTGGTCGGACTATTCTTCATGGTGGTGCAAGAGTATGTTCTCTCTTTTCCTGCTTAATTACTTTATTTGGGTCTGTTAAATAATTAATCTTCTTCTTTCTTCAGTATCAAGCTACTGGCAGGGGTTTTGTGGTCCGCCATATTAAATTTTCAGAGAACTACAGGCTTTATTCCCGCAGTCACTTTGTTAAAGGGTGGGCTCTATTTTTTTCATTCACGCCAGACATCCACACTCATACTGAGAGATCGTAGCTCTTAAATTTGACTGAGCATTCTAATTTTACCTGTCTTCAGGATAGAAGTTGTGCTACTGTTGGTGGTATATCTTGCATATGGGTACAGTGAGGGTGGTGCCTTATCTTATATTCTTGTTTCAATCAGCAGTTGGTTTATGGCTCTTTCTTGGCTTTATGCTCCCTATTTGTTCAACCCATCAGGATTTGAGTGGCAAAAGTAAGCAATGCTTTTATATTCTCTTTCAGCTGAGTTTCTAGAGCATTTGATTGAATAATCGTTCTTTTGATTTTAGAATAGTGGAGGACTTCAAAGATTGGACAAATTGGCTTCTTTACAGAGGTGGAATAGGAGTTAAAGGAGAAGAAAGCTGGGAAGCCTGGTGGGAAGAGGAGCTGGTATTTACTTTGTTTCTCCTATTAATTATCAAATGATGTTTGCCATCAGTTTACAATGTTATGATCTTTTAGTAGATTGATTTGTTCATCATCTTCTACTATGTCCTGATGGTTAATCCTACCGTGCTATTGATGCCATATTTAATCATTCAAGTCTGTCTGGTATAATGTTTTCTGTTAAATTACGAGCTGTTAGGCATCATTACTCAGTCTTTGTTATGTAGTGCCACTTTTAGCATCAAACTCATATGCTTTATATTTATGTTCTAATTATTTTTTCAATATTAATGTCTACAGGCACACATTCGAACTTTGAGGGGGAGAATATTGGAGACTATTTTGAGCTTAAGATTTTTCCTCTTTCAGTATGGTATTGTCTACAAGTTAGATGTTGAGGGTCAAAGCACATCATTAGCGGTAAAAAACTCTCTTCATAAGTTTATCCTATTCTTTTTTCATCTTTTAGAAGCGTGCTCTACACTGTCAAGTGGCTTATATTGCATGCTTAAGGATAGGATGAATTTCTTTGTGCTTTTTTTGAGCTTTTTAAAGGGCCTGACTCTGGTTCAAAGGATGAGTTCATTACATAATGATGTGCGTGTAATATATTTGTGTTTTCAATTTGTTTAGGTCTATGGTCTTTCATGGGTTGTGCTTGCCATGATAATCCTGCTTTTCAAGGTATATATGCACTTTTTGAAACTCCTAAGATTGGACTTCAATTTTCAAACATAACATCGTTCGTTTTGTAATCTGAATTTCCTTTACAAATCTGATTTTACAGGTATTCACGTTTAGCCAAAAGATATCAGTCAATTTCCAGCTCGTGTTGCGCTTTATCCAAGGTGTCACCCTCTTATTGGCTCTGGCTGGTGTGGCCATTGCTGTTGCCATTACGAAGTTGTCGGTCACAGATGTATTTGCTAGTATCTTAGCATTTGTACCCACTGGATGGGGAATTCTTTGTGTAAGTTCTCTCCACCTGAATCTTTGATTTTCTCTTGTATTTTCCACTCATTGAGGCCATCTTTTTAGAGAATAGGTAAAAAATGTACTTTAAAGTGAATTGGTTTCCTTTGGATGTCAAGTTGAACATCATAAGACTGTAGAGGAAACAGAAGAAAAATGGTCATGGCTAGGAATTGCCCCCTTATTTGAGGATTGCTTTCATATATAGATCTTTACTTTTAACACAACATATTTTCCATTTTCTGGCAGATTGCTGCTGCTTGGAAGCCTCTGATGAAGAAGATTGGACTCTGGAAATCCATCCGTTCCCTTGCCCGACTCTATGATGCTGGGATGGGGATGTTTGTCTTCGTCCCTGTCGCATTCTTCTCATGGTTCCCATTTGTATCGACATTCCAAACTCGACTCATGTTCAACCAAGCTTTCAGCCGAGGTCTCGAAATCTCCCTCATCCTTGCCGGCAACAACCCCAATACAGGCATATGATCTGAATCAGAGAATTAGGTATCTTGTAAATGAGTTTCTCCCAATTTCTTAGATGAGTTTTGTATTAGTGTGAAGCTACGTCCTCTACTAGGATTTATTCTCAGATGATCTCTGTGTGTGAATAACTATTGTAGTAATCTATGCCAGACCTTATTTCAGCATATATTTGATCGCATAATTTAAGGTATTATTGTTTTATTTAAATGACGATCTATAATCTATGTGTTGACGAAAGGCAGGCTCCTGTTTGGTGGCGATTATTGAATTATCTAACTCTTAAATCGGATTGTTACCAATTCGTTGTAGCTTATATTGCTGATTACATGAATCGTGGGAAACTGAGCATCTCAATATATTTTAGAAATTAAATTCATCTTTTGAAAAATAAAAATAAAAACACTAACAGACTAATGCTCTCATTAGTTGTTTCTACAGAATTGTGACATTTATATTCGTTGGTATAAAACTGGACGTGCTATATGGCTTCAATTAAGTCATGGATGGCAACCTCACTGAAATTCTTCATACTGTAGAATTACTTAAATAAATAAGATTATATTTTTCAATGAATGCACCATATAAAAGGAAATAAAGAGTATCACATGGGTTGAATGAGGCATATCACATGGGTTAAACATCAGCCATTTAATACAACAAATTAAATGTCAAAATTGTTGAATCTTAAGATGTATGTATGTATTATATTACTTAGTTAAGTCAATTTTCTAATAAGTTGAGTTGGAATAATATGAAATAAAATTTATAATTAATTTTGTTTTTGATTCCTACTTTTAATTGGGTTATCTCTATATTGCTATTTCTTTGAAAGGTTTGGGAAGAATATATTCTTTTGCGATTAAGTGATGAAAAAAAAAATGTCTTTAAAATAATAATATATATATATTTTTTTATCTTTTAAAACGGTCCATAAAAATTCGACATTTAATTACCCAAATATGTAATCATCGTGCGATTAACGCAACCAAACCGTCTCACTCTCCACGTATTACCCTTTGTCCTACTCCTTCTCCAACACGTTCTTCTAATCTCAACCCTCCGTTTCTCATCAACTCCATCCAGGCGTTCATCCCATCTTCTCCTGCACTATATAGACATCTCTCGGCGCTTCTTCTCGCCTCGCTGTATCAGCAAGTCGTAAACAAATCACGGCCTCTCAGATCTAAACGGGGAAGAAAAGAAAAAAAGGAAAAAAAATCAAAATAAACCCTCATTTGAAATTCACTACCAAACAAAATCAAATTACTATTACTATTAGGATTAGGGTTAGGGTTTGAATTTGGGGATTTCACATAATCAATGAACGATCAGCAAACGCTGATGATGATCAACCAAGCTCAGATCATGAATCAACCGCCTCCGCTGCCGCAGGTAATTTCTTGGTTTCTTTACTGTCGTGTTTGTCATGGTTGTTGTTTTGGTGATTATTGTTGTCAATCTTACGAGACGATGAGTCGGGATTGTTTTCAGGTGATGAGTCAGCAGCCGCAATTGCCGGTTCATTCTCACCCGTTGATCTTGAATCGTGGTTTTGTCGGTAATAGTAATAATGATAATAATACTAATAAACTGAAGCCATGGCAGGCTTTGCAGCAAAACCCTGGCAAGATTGGTAATTTTGGTGTGTCTAAACAGCGGACTAATAATAATAATAACAATTGGAAGGGGAAGAAGATGAAACATAGTGTCGGTCACGGTAGTACCCAAGGGTACAACCCTCCAACGCTTCATGAATTGCAGTCACAGAACCGTCAAAAGACAAGGAAGTTTTACCCCAATAAGAAGAAGTTTAATAATAATGGCTGTAATAACAGTAGGTTTGCTCCATATGCCCCGCGTAATACGACTTCTTTTATTATTAGAGCAAAGAAGTCTGGTGGAATTGCTTCCTTGGTCTCTCCGTGCCCTGTCACGCCAGCGGTCTTGCCAACTCCTATATTTTCGCCTTCAAGGGAGGTTTTGGGTGACATGGCAAAAGAAGAATGGGGAGTTGATGGATATGGTTCAATGAAGGGTTTGATTAGGTTAAGATCTGGAAATGAGCTTGAGAATGAGCATGATGAGGAAGATGACGATGATGCTAATGGATCTAGTGAGAGCGATGTAGAGGAGCATGTCGAGGTTGAGAGGAGGTTAGATCATGATTTGAGTCGTTTTGAAATGATATATCCGAATTACAGTGGTAGCAACGCTGGAGGAGATTATAATAATGTTTTAGAGAATAGAGTCGATGATCAGGATAGTCATATTGCACAATTGGAGGAGGAAAACTTGACATTGAAAGAGAGGTTGTTTTTGATGGAGAGAGAAATGGCAGATATGAGGAGAAGGTTGCTGTTTCTCGAGAGACAGAATAGTAATCATCCAAATGGTGTGGGTGGGGAAGATGTTAACGAAGAGGTGGTGGAAAATGGATCAGAGA
The DNA here is from genome assembly GCA_026122585.1 of Anacardium occidentale. NCBI lineage: Eukaryota > Viridiplantae > Streptophyta > Magnoliopsida > Sapindales > Anacardiaceae > Anacardium > Anacardium occidentale. The sequence continues at coordinate 601,878 of JAJEJH010000182.1, forward strand.
ATGAGAGTGAAAATGGGTCTGATGTTCGTGAGTGCAAAGAAGAGAATAATGAAGATTTTTGTATGGAAGAGTGTGTACCTGATGAGAGGAAGAAAGGAGAAAAAAAAGGAAAGACAATTAAGAATGAGTTTGTTAATGAAGCCTTATTAGCAGAAGAAGAGGGTCAAATAAAGGTAGAAAAACTGGATGATGTCATGGATTCAGAGGATGAATCCAAAAGAGAAGAAAAGGAAGCTGGGAACGGAATTCAAGAGAAAGGCATGGATAAGCAAGCATGTTGAAGAGATCATTGATGGGGACTTATGTGTTTGTTCTGCCAGTATGTATCTGGGTTCTGATAGTAATTTGGGAATGTTTTGTGCAGCTTATGGATATATGGTGTCGATGTAGATGTAATATAATTTCTGCTTTGTTTTTCATGTCTTGTTTGTGTTACAGAGAAAGAGAGGAAGGCGGGACTTGTTCTCCATTCTTTGCTCTTGTTTGACTTAGATAGTGAGTAGGCCCTAGTTTCTTTTTTTCTCTCCTTTTATTTCTGGGTTTATTTTTCTTTCTGCTAGGATAGTTGAGTTTTCTGTTGGAGACATATCCTGTTGAAATGTACGAGGTAAATCAATGGACTACTGTGTTCCTAACTTTCTTTTGCTTAATATCATCAAGATCTTTTAAATAAAGTTATTAGTGTTGTTTATTTTACTTAGGAAATATGTTTAATGGGAATGAATTTATTGTACTGATGGAATAATATCTACCGAGTAAATTAATGTTTCTGGTATATTATATTTCAGTTTTCCTCATTATTTCCAATTCCAATGAGATCTTTTGACTTATGTGCCACAATAAGGTAATTGTAATGTTTCTCAATTAACTTCTTGCCCAGTGTAAGTTCTAACCAATTTCGACACATTTGATTGTTCTTTGTATCTCTGCACTTTGCCTTCTTTTGTTATTTCCAAGTGTGTATCCTTGTTTACTTTAAAGTTTCTGTAAAACAACCAGAAGAGTTATATAAGCATATCTTTTGTAGATTCTTTGAGCTGGTTGCTACATCCGAATGTCAGGGGCGGCAGTCTGTATCTGCCGTGATTTGATATACTTGCCAGTAAGTGCGCAACGTTTATACATTTTGTTTGTTGCGAGTACTAACAACATTTCCTGCCATTTCTGTTGTTTGATATGATTAGTTGATATTGAAAAGTTATAGTAGTAGCTGAAATAAGAATTCTTCAAAAAAGTGGTAACGGCTCACACATTATTGAAGTTCTATATTGTCCTCATTACCTATTGGATGGCTTCCTTTTTGTTTCGTGATTTTATTTTCTATGTTAATTATTTCTCCATATGTCGATGCTAAGAAAATTGAATTATATTCTCCAAATGTTTATGTCATTGGGATATTTCCAGGAATTATTGAAGAAGAAATCAGATGGTCTTGGTTGGTAGGCCAGTGTGCTGAGCACTTAGATTTGGAGGGTTTGAAGAATTAAAGATGCTACAGCAGCTCCAGATGGATCCTTGTTTCCATTGTATGTGTTGGCAATGAGGCACATTAGCTTCTGTGGCTTCCATGGAGTGTTGATATAATTGTCTTGTTATCATTGGGAAAGCAGACTGCTATATTGTTCTCCTGGTACACATTTGATACTTTGCCTTGTAGTATCCAATCTTGTTTCATTCCCAAGGAAAGATGCCCAACTGATAAGAATAATATAAATGCTTGTCCTCCAAATACAACTCTGGATTCTTGAAATTACTGACGTTTTATTCTTTTATTTTTTTGCGACCCCATTCCCCATGAAGTTTCGAATATTGTTACTAAATCAAGAAAGATACTTGAATCAAACTAGAAGAAGTCAAGGTGAGGAAAACGAAACCAACGCTAGTTTCTCTATTGAGAAATATTCAAATTGAGGGAAATTGACCCTGAAATTGGGATGCTTTTCATTCTCCTGACTGAAGGCATTCAAATCAGTGAGAAACCTTTTCTTTCAAAATGGCACAAATATCATCAACAAGGCAGAACCAAAAAGATATGCTACAATCATATGCAGGAAGAGAAACAGACCTTACATGAAATGAGCAAGAAAATATGGACCCATTAAGACAAGGTTGATAACATTCTGATTAATCAGAATCATTTCTCTGTGGTTTTATTAGATGTAAGTTGGCAGAAAAATAAATAAAAATAAAAAAAAGGTTATCGAGGATGCTGAGAAATTTATAAAACTACATTAAATGATTTTTACCTGAATTGGAGATGCTCTTCCAGGTCTTCTTGTAAAAATTTCTTGACCCTCGATTAAACTATAGCCCGTCTGCAAGAATTCAAACATTTAAACAAGTTTTAATAATGGCAAAACAGTTTTCTCAGCCGATAATTGGTACTGTTTATTATTTTTTTACATTATAAAAACCATGATTTTGTTTTTTTTTTTTTTTTTTTTTGGCATCCTAATTTGATCTCAGTTCTGCAACAAAAACACAAAATTAATACTTACTGGATCAGCCACACCTGGTATGTCTTCTAAAATTTTCACTGCACGTTCAACATCTTGCGAAGCCTTAAATTCTATTCAAAATAATCGCAAAACTTTGAAGAGCAAATTAATAAATTAACTAATTAAGCTCATGCTGTGTATATTTATTTGAAAAGGCATTCCTGAAGTTTCATACGTTGAGTTCCTGAGGAGAAGCTGATTTGCCACGGCCTTAAATGTTGGAATTTCTTAGCTGGGCACACATTGATTGTGATTTTAATTTGATTAAAATGAAGCCGGTCTATGTATAGTCCAGAATCAATTTATTGGACATTCCGTGATCATATTATAGAGCCCATTATATTTCATATTGAGCCTTCTAATTTGGGTGATAAGTGTGAATTATTGTGGTCTATTGGGCTTTTAATCAGAGAATCCATTAGACTTATAATTAAAAATAGCTAGGCCCCCTTTCCAAACAGAATGAGCACTCCACCTATTCCAAAACTATCGCATTCTAGACTATTGTTGGGAAGGAAGATTATTGTCACAAATTGATATTCAATCTCAAGTTTTTTTTTTTTTTGTATCAAATCAATCTATTTCAAACGATGGCTCAATTAGATTGGTCTAAAACCCTAGTATTTTAATTACGATGTTTTATAATCTTGTATGTGAGTTGATTGAATTAATCACTTTGTAAATTTGGTTACGTAAATTGTTTAATCAATTTATAGTTTGCTTTTATTTGGTATTAGAGTAGGTATATATAGGTTAAAAAACCTATTCTTATTATTGAGATTGTGTTAGAATTGGCTCACTTCTGTTTTTAGTGTTCTTAAAGTAATGATAAAATTGAGATTTAATTCTTTTAAATTTAGTTTTGAAAACTTGGTTGTAGTTGAACAAACTCCCTTTAACGAATCTAGACCCAAAAAATTATGTGAAAATCATATTGGAGTCAATTTGAATAGATTTTGTATTTTTGGATAATGATGTCCAAGCTTTTACTACTTTCAGTGGTATCACCATCGAAAAATGCAATGGGGAGAATCAACCAAGCAAACTAGTTATTTTCCTCATGGTTTTTATTCAATTGATGATTAGAATCAACCAATTTTGTGTTGGATTTTAAAAATTGAAATTAGTGTTTATCTTTATTACACGAGTTGAAACTGAATTAGAAAATTTTGATTACTTGACCCATTTGGTCAATAGGTATAATCATACCTAGAGTTAATGAGTTGACCCAAGTCATATCAAGTGGGTCATTGGTCAACCTGAACTGCATTTGTCACCATTGCATTGTGTATATGAGAGGTGTAGCTAGCGTGTAGCAACATGTGCTAGCGCTACAGGTGTTGTCTCAACTTGTGACAACACATATGATTGGTTTACTAACATGTGTAGACACGTAACGATGCATGAGGGCATTTTTAGACGTGTGTGGGCACATCAACATGTTTTTCCAGTGCATAACATTGCATTCTTACATCTTGAAGGGTGTAATAGCATTTGTAACACTTGTATAACCTTATTTGTTATGGTTTATTACATATAATTTCTATCCAAATAGGGTTATTATGTGTATTAGATTTTTTTTGGCAACATAAGGTTAATTTTATGGAGATATATGGTCATAAATATATGCAATACACTCAAAGTTGGTTGTGTTTATTCAATCAACATGTATTTTCCTTTTAAAAAGATAAACATTGATTTAGAAAGTTTATATGTCCAAAGGAGGCATTTCTTTTAAAAATCAAATGTTTTATTTTCTTATCTTCTGCTTAGGACTTTAATAGCATGTTATTTTTTTTACTTAAAGGAGAGTTAATGGTGATGTAATATGGAATCTAATTGAGATTAACTTCTGATTTTTTAAAGCTATTTTGATTATTGATTGTCTTTAATAATAATTGGTTGCATTGTTTTCATTTGGAATCAATAACTATGGTACTATTGAGGTCTTGACTAACAGTAATTTTAATGTATGGAGATTTGATATTGAGTTTGTATTCGACATTACTAATGTTGATATGGTCTTGCCAAAGGACAAACCACCTAAACCCACTGATGAGAGTATTACATTTGAAAAGGAATTATATGCAAAATGAGAAAGGTCTAACAGACTAAGTATTGTAATCATAAAAAAGACCATTACTGAATACTTTTTTAATAGTCTATCATAAGCCATTGATATTAGAGATTTCTCTCCACAATTGGGCAAACATACAAAGTTTTTAAATTGCTTAATTATTGAGTGAATTATATGGTGCCAAATATAATAGCTCAAAGGGGGTTAGGGAATTTATTTTAGAGATTATGGGGATTCAATCGAAATTGAAGAGTCATGAAATTCCTCTCAATGATAGGTTTATTATTTATTATACTCTCAACTCTGCCTATATAATTTAGTCAACTTAAGATAATATATAATGTTTAAAGTGTTAAATGACTTGATCACTAAATATGTAGCTAAAGAAAATAAGTTGAAATCTAAGAGAGTTGAAATTGTCAACCTAGTTGGTTCATCAAAAGGTCATTACAAATGGAAATGGAAAAATCAGAAGCATAGGGCCCATACTTTGAAGAACTTATGGAGTTTTAAAAGGAAGGATACTAAGGCTTGGTTAGATAAGAAAAAAAAAAGAGCACGGTAATGCTCTAGCTTTTGTCTGTTATGAATCTAAGCTTGTTGATGTTCTTAGAGATAGTTGGTGGCTTGATAGTAATGTTACAATTCATGAGATTTCTTTTTTATAAGGTCTAATCAATATGCAAGATTCGACCAAGAGAGAGACTAAATTTAAAGTTAGAAATAATTATGATATTGAAGTTTGTTGTATTGGTTCTATTAAGCTGTTATTAGATTCTAGTTACGAACTTTATTTCGAGAATTGCTTTTATGTTCCTCTTCTAAGAGGGATTTGATTTATGTTCTCTTGCTTGACAAAATGGGATACAAACTTATCTTTGAGAATAGTACAACTGAATTGTGGTTTGATTCTCAATTTTTGGATGTTATGTTTTGTTTAACAATTTATACAAATTGTGTTTGACTCCCAATAATGTTAGTTATTCCTTGAATGTTTTGGTGTTAAAAGGCCTTGGATTAGAAAGAGATCCTTCTGATTATGGCATGGAAGATTATCCTCAATTGGATTTTCAAGATCTAAGACTTTTGTTGATTTATAAAGGGCAAACTGACAAAGACTAAGAAATATGAATCAACTAGGAGTTAAGATAATATGAATCAACTAGGAGTCAAGATAATATGAATTGATTAGGAGTCAAGATCTTCTAAAGATTATTCATATAGATATAAGTAAGCCCTACTTGACTATCTTGTATGGTAATATAAATTTTATCACTTTCATTGATGATTATTCCATTTATGATGACTTAGAACAATAATAAAATCTTTTGCTAAGTATTTGCAAGATTGTGGTATTGTTCTTAAGTCAACTATGCTTGAGACTTCTAAACAAAAGAATGTAGTTGAGAGATGCAATCGCACCCTCAAAGTATGGCTTTTATGTTATTTCAACTTGCATAATTCCTTTGTTTGTGGGATCATTTTCTTAGGAGAGACAATGAAAAGAATTTTAGAAAGAATTTCTACCTATGCTTAGATTGCAGATAAATGGAATTTTTAATGATAAGACCTTTTCAATTGTGGCCAATATCTTATTACAAATAATTTCGATAAATTTAGGAGAAAAACAAACATTTAGATCTAATTTGCCATAGTATATGTGAGGTGAAACATTAAAAACTATATTGTATATCCTTAATAGGGTCCCTTTTAAATATGTGCTGAATATTTTTTTTGAATTATAGACAAGCAAAAAACCTAATTTGAGACACGTTTGAGTTTAAAAGTGTCCAACTAAGGTAAGAGTCTATAACTCTATGAAGAAGAAATTGGATCTTAAGACCATTCATGGATATTTCATTGGTTATCCTAAACAATTCCAAAGGATATAGATTCTATTGTCATTCTTGTAATACTAGAGTGGTTGAATCCATAATAGTCAAGTTCTTAGAACTATATACAACAAAAGGTAACCTTGAGAGATTATGAAGCAATTTTGTTTGATACTTCTTGTTCCTTTTATAAGTATGGTGGTATTTTGCAAAATCCCATCATAAAGTTTTGACAACAAGTTTTCCAAACTCCTATAGAAGTTGAACTTGTTGAAAATAAGGCTATTGTTGAAGATTTTTTTGTTGATCCCACTTTAGATTAGTCATTTATAATTGGAGTAGTTCTTTATGAACCAATAATTGAGATTTGTGTAAGAAAATCAACGAGGTAAAGATGTCCAATAATTTTTTATGATTATTATATTTATCTTGGTGAGGCAAAATATGACATTGGTTTGATCATAGATCTTGCGAGTTATATTGAAGTTGTTTCATGCCTACATTTTGATGAATGGTTAAGAGCCTTGAATAAAAAAAATACAATCTGTAGGTGATAATAAAGTGACAGATCTAGTGGAGTTGCTTGTTGATGTCAAGCCATATGTGGCAAATGGGTTTTTAAGACCAAGAAATACTCAAAAGGCATAATTGACATATTGAAGACAATATTGGTTGCAAAAGGCTTTACTTAGAGAAAAGACATAGGCTTTAATGAGACATTCTCTCCTATTTTGAATAAGGATTCATTCAAAATTATAATGGCTTTGGTAGCTAATTTAACTTAAAGTTTCATCAAATGGATGTAAATACAACTTTTCTAAATGGAAATCTTTGTAAGTAAGTTTATGTGAAGCAACCAAAAGGCTTTGAATTTGAAGGAAAATAAAACGTTTGGTTTGTAGGCTTAAGAAGTTCATATATGGTTTAAAACAACCTTCTTGGTAGAGGTATATGAAATTTGATAGAGTGGGGACTTTTAAGATATTGGTCGAGAAAAAATTTGACCAATTTGTTTATATCAAGATCAACAAGAGAATGTTTATTATTTTGGTCCTTTATGTCGATGACATTCTCCTAGCAAATAATGATGCCATGATGCTCTTTAGGACCAAATAATTCTTGTCTAAGTCTTTTCACATAAAAGATCTTAGATAAGCATATTTTATCATTGGTATTGAAATTCATCGTTATAGAGCTTGCTAGTTACTTGGGCTATCACAAAGGGCCTATATTAAATACGTGTTCAAGAGGCATAATATGTATAATTATAAGGCTGGTGATGTACTTGTAGTGAACAAAGATAAATTTATTATCAAACATTATCCTTAAAATGATATAGAAAAGGTATCTATGTTTCAAGTTCTTTATATTAGTGCAACTAGAAGCTTGATGTACACTTAAGTTTCCACTAGACCTGACATAGTTTTTGTTATAAATGTTCTTGGTTGTTATCTTTCTAATTTAAACACTAATTATTGGATTGCAATTAAGAAAATTATGAGACACTTACAGAGGATAAAAAACTTCAAGCTTGTGTATAAAAGGGTAGAAAATCTAGAAATAGTAGGATATTTTGATTTTGGTTTTGGTGGTTTTTAAGATGATTACAAATCTACTTTAAGATGCATTTTTATGCTCTTTGTTGAGGCCATATTATAGAAGAGTGTCAAATAGACCTTAGTAACATTTTTAACCATGTATGTAAAGTTTATTGCTTATTATGAAGTAGCCACTCAAGCAATATGGTTGAAGAATTTCATTTCAAAACTTCATGTGGTTGATTCCATCTCTACAATGTTGGTGATTTAATGTGACAACAATGCAATTGTGTTGTTTTATAAGAACAATAGGATCGATAGTAAATCAAAATATTTGGAGATTAAATATCTTATAGTCAATGACTGTTTAAAGAAATATGACATTGCAACAAAATACATCATTACAGATTTCATGTTGGCATCTCTTAACCAAGAGACTTAAACCTATTGCTTTTAAGCAACATGTAGAAAATATAGGTGTTTTAAAGTCATTTGATTTTCTTGGTTAGTGTAGGACTCATTAATATATTATTTATTGCATTAATAATATTGATTATGAATGAACATACATTGAGTTTTATTTGGATCATGATCATATTGTACATAATTATATACATATATACACATATATGTAGTTATGGTACATCATATGTCTCAAGAATATGATTCATCTTAAGTATGACAGTTGTATGAGTATGTTTCTTTGCTTATTTTGAGATTATTGATGAAATATATTGACTTCATTAAAAGATATGGTTTTCTCTAGTTTTTATATTTAAGTATGTTGATGGAAGAGAAATCATATTGAGAACCAATAGGTGAGAACATATTTTTCTGATCACTTTGGAGTGTTATTTCTGTCACACTTTCAAATTAATGATTCATGTGATATTGTTATGAGTAATTGTAATAATAGATACCTTATGTTATTATGAAACATATAAATTGTCTTAATTTTTAATAAATAATCATATCAACAAAATTGTATAGCTGAAGTGTTGTTTTTGGACCTTTTTTTTTTCTTAAAATAAGTGACCATTTAAAGAATGAAAATGTCGTTAACTCGAGAGAAAAAAATATGTTTTATTTTCTTAAAATTAATAATCAATGTTTTCTAAGTGGGAAAATGTTGAAATTTCTTATATGGACGTACATTGATTATAGTTTATAATTTGATTAAAATAAAATCGGGTAAATAAATAATCAAGAATCAATTTATTGGGCATAATGTGATCATATTATGAAGCCTATTACACTTCATATCGGGCTTTTAATGAGGATGATAAGTGTGGATTATTAGACTTTTAATATAAAGACCCATTAGGCTTATTATTAATAATGACTATGTTCTCTTCCCAAGTAGAATGTATAATACTTTACCCATTCCAAAGCTATTAACTATTACTAGGAAAGAAAACCTTTGCTATATATTAACATTCAATCTCAATTTTCTTTCCATCAAACAAATCTTGTTCAAGAGATGACTTAATCAGATTTGTCCAAAACCCTATAACTTTGATTACAGTGTTTTCTAATCTTGAGTATGATTTAATTGAATTGATATGTGTAAAATTAGTTATGCAAAGTCTTTGGTCAATTCCTACTTTGTTTAAACTTGGATGCTGATAAGAGCAACAATGAGTTGGTTTTGTTCTTCAGTGAAGGTAAGCTGTTGTTGGTCTACAATTGAACTTCTCAAAAGAAGAGAAGTTAATTAGATGAGTTAGAGAGAGCTTGAAAGGCATTTTAGAGGACAAATAATGATTTCTTTAAGTTAATGGAGGTTAGTATGCGCTAATGTTTGTTGCATGAATCTTTTAAATGAGAAAAGTGGGTAAGTGAGTATAAGAGAGCGAGTTTAGGTTTTCAATGGTTAACAGTTGATGACTATTACTAGTGGTGTTCAAAGCATGAATACACACACAGACACATGGTTGATGACTATTACTAGTGGTGTTTGAAGCAATAAAATCTAGATGGATATATGTGTGTGTAATATCTTGGGATTTGTTATTGTTCTAAAGCACGACGATCAAGAATTTGATTGAAATTAGCCATGAGAGGTAGTTGACATATTATTTGCTCTTGAATAGGTTTGAAGTTTAAATCTTTCAATAGAATTTTTTCAAGTTTGAATCTCAAATAAGTTTATATTAATGTTCGTAGACTGAAAATAATAATATCTTTTCCACATTAATGAGATTTTAAAAGAGTTAGGCTTGAGATTAATATTTGTACAAAGGCCATTATTTTACACTTCTTTAAAATTATAGACATTTCAAATGCAATTTTGCAAAGCTTCAAATTATGAGTACATATTAAATTTTTGAAAGGGAGATTAGGTATTATGCAAGTGAAAGTCTAAAGAGTAATGGGTTAAGACATATTATTAAATAACAATCAAGGCACATTAAAACTTATGAAGCCACCACATGATGAATACTTCTTAAAGCAACCATAACCCATAAAATAAATAATCCAATCCACCACTTTGAAACCAAGGGTGGATTCAAGCTGAGTTGAGCCTAAACAAGGGCTAGCTTTAGCTCAACTTGAATCCAAAACAGTGAATTTGAGCTTAAGCTAGTTGGCAATAATATCAGAGAAGATGAATTGCAACATCAAAGAATGAGAAAAGTCGTTAGAGAAGAAGAAATATGGTTGGAGAATAAGTAAAATTATAAGAGAAAAAGAAAAAGAATTGCTAACAAGGCAAACTTCAACTTTAACAACAATCTTGAGTTAGATGAATTTAAATTGCTTCAGTTTAAGTTGGATTATTTCAAACCTATTCAAGCATGAGTCGACTTAGGCTCGAATTCACCGTTACTTGAAACATTGTTTAAGTTTAAAATCATGTGATATTCGGCATGGCAAGCTTCTCATGATATAATTGGAAATATAGTCACCATATCCCTATTTTTGCAAAATCTAGACTTATATCATACAACACTAGGAAGGATTAAAAACAAACTTCTATAGTTTTTCTTAACTAAACATTCATCTTAAATAATGTTGATCAGAAAATGAATGTTTGCAAGAGAAACCATAATGTAACAAAAAAAGTAAATTAAAATTTTGCCCCCTTATAATAAATTGAGTAGATTACATTTCCCACCCAAGGTTTGCCTTAAAAATCCTTTTCCACCCCTTAATAACATAAATAATACTTTCGTATCCAAAGTCAAATTTTGTTTAAGAAAAACAAACAGTGTGAAGGTAAAATAGTAATATTACAATTTATAAACTTGAAATATTAAAAAAAATTCCTTTTATAAATCTAACCTCAAAGTTTTAAATATGACATTTTATCTCTTTAATGGAGTTTAAAAACTTATATTTAATCCTTAAAGCCTTAGCTGCTACTGAATCTCACTAACATTATTGATGCCAATCGAGTCATGACATAGAGTCTACCAAGAATAACAAGGTCGTGTAACAAAGAGGTGCAATAGATTGAAGAGAGATTGAGTCCCCTCATAGAGGGAGATTATAAAATGACTTCGTCAGCTTTTTAGTTTACATAGTTAGAGATATTATACACCATAATAAATTTGAAATGGCAATATCATTATAGGAATGAGTTGTAAATGGAGAGATAAGCACTAGAAGTATGCTTGGTAATCAAATTGTCATTGAGAATTAGTTGAAAATGGAGAATCGTTGTTGAAAATAAAGAGTTGATTGGCTTCAAGGATGAAAATGGTGAAGGTTAAAGGAAATGAAGAGAAGAGGGTTGTAATAAAAATTTGGTATTTAAAGGATTTTTTTTTATAATTTTTGTTGTTTTGGATTATATAATAATTTTGAAAAATAAAATAGTTAAGAGTAAACTGATAATTTAATTTCCAAACACTGTCAGAATTCTGTTTTGTTAATGAAGTTTGACTTTGTATGGAAAAATGTTATATGTGATATCAAAGAGTTGAAAGCGTTCTAGGCCAAACCTTGGGTGGGAAAATAATTTACTCTAATAAATATGGCAACATAGTGATGTTAAGGTTATGATACCATCTGGTAAGTATCCTATTAAAAAATGTCAATATTTACAAGAGAAAAGACGGATTATGTTTCCATAAACAATAGTAAAGACAACTTGTTAACATAATGCCTCTTCACACAACAACCACTTGGAGCAATATCTTATTGATCGATCTCCAAGTCATATCTTCACAACCTTATCATGCAATTACTTGTTGGACACTAAATAGTATCTTATTGTAACAAAACTTTAGGCACTATCAATTCAGAAACGTTTGACTGATGATCAGCTTCAAATCAACGGCCAAAAATTCAACCTGCTCCCATAGTATCTTAGTTGTATTCGAATTGTTAATACTGCTCACAATAATTTAATTGTCCCTTTTGATTCAATGCATGCAGAAGTGATAGCCAAAAGGCTTTAGGTTTCTTCTAATCTTAGTTAATTCAATGCTTAATTAATTTTAATTGCTTGGACTGCATAGTTTATAAGACATTCCGATAACCATCAACCCACAAAACCTAACAATTTATCAGCTAATCTGTCATTTTTCTGATAATTAAACTCATCAGTTCAGGTTTTTGAGCACAAACCCTAGCTGTGCAGCTGCCATACATCATCTCCACTTAGGTCTGAAATTACGAACACGTGTGTTAATATCCGTGCAACAATGGAATATAAAATGCTGAAAATCACAAATAAATTTACTTATAAATAGCAGTATTTCCAAGTGTTCCGCTATAAGCGAATTTCACTTAACTTTGTTCTTAGCTAATTAACATTAGAGGGTTATTAATTAATTTCTCTTGTGTGAAACAATGCACAGGTCAAGGAATTTGAAGGGTTTTATTCGCTTAGTGATATTCTTTATGTTGTTTTTGGCTGTGAGGCCTCAGTTAACTACAGATTTTTATTCAAAATCTTGTCCCAATCTTCTTCAAATTGTGCGAAAGGAAGTTATCAAAGCTCTTAAAGCCGAAATGAGAATGGCAGCTTCTTTGCTTCGCCTTCATTTCCATGATTGCTTTGTGAATGTAAGTTCAAGTTCTTAAGTGCTAATTCAGTTAAAATGTCATGTTCAAACTTCAATTTGGTTCATGTGTTTACTAGTTTCATGATTGATTAGTTATATATACAATCATTATAGGAAAAATTTTTTTCATTTTAAGCCGTAAAAGTATTCAAATATTTATATACTAGTTGTGTTGAGACAATTTTTGATAATTTCTTGACACGTTTCTTGCTTCTGAAGACATCATATTTCCTACAGTGAGAGTTGTTAAAAAAATGAGTATATCAGTGTTTGAATGTATGAGAATAAACGATCATTTTCATTATACTTGCTTATGTACAGTTTAGACTTTGAAAATATGTGTGAATATCTTAGAGTATACTGTAATATATGTATATATAGAGTTTAGCACTCTCATTTTCATGAATAATTTTTCATTTTCTTTTGGTCAAAGGCATGCATGCAATAAGAATATTCCAATCCCAGAAGGAACTTTAACAATTATTAATATGGTTGATAAAATTGTTGTTGATTCAAAATAACTTTTGCGAGTAATGTAAAATCATGAGTTGGGGTGGGTAAGAGCTCTCATGCAACAACACTCTTAATTTTTATTATCTTTTTTTAGAACAAACTTCTCTAATTAGTTAAGCCTATCATTAGGTGATTATTAACATCATAACCATAGTTAATTAATTAATTAATTATGTCCAAATTTAATTCTTTACAGGGGTGTGATGCATCAATTCTGTTGGATGGAAGTGACAGTGAGAAGTTCTCACTTGCTAATAATAATTCAGCAAGAGGATTCGAGGTTATAGACTCCATAAAAACTGCAGTGGAGTCTCAATGCAGTGGAGTTGTCTCATGTGCTGATATATTAACCATAGCTGCAAGGGACTCTGTGGTCTTGGTAAGCTTTTAACTATGCGTAAACCAATAAATAATATTAAATTTATAACGTTGGGAGATCCGAATTGACGAAATTATTAACACGACAGTATGACATTAACCATAATTTATGTAAATGTTGATTTTTCGGATGATTAATTTGGTGTTCACATGCCTATATCTTTTAAATTTGAAGTAGTGGAACTAAGGTATTAATTTAATTTGCAGAGCGGAGGACCTACTTGGACAGTTCCGTTGGGAAGAAGGGATGGATTAGTGGCAAACCGGTCAGCATCTGATAATCTTCCTTCTCCGTTTGAAGGAATAGATCGAATATCTATAAAATTTTCTGACGTGGGTCTAAACATCTCTGATGTGGTTGCCCTTTCAGGTACATATACCCACACACACACACACATATATGTATATTTCAATTTATATTACTATACGGAACAAGAAAAATTTGTTTGTGACATGTACTTAGGATATGTAAGTTGATTATCGTAATAGTATTGCTCCAACATTCCAGGTTTCCTCCTAGTTTAATATGATCGGTAGAACTCATATTATTTTTAAACTGACTTCTCAAATAGTGAGAGGTCTTTTCATTTTCAATGATTCTAACAATAGAATCCCACCTAATGGTTTAGTAAATCTTATGTAAGATCGAAAAGGGTGAAACTTGGTCTGTAACTCTATTAATTCCTAAGTACTCTTTATTATTCTCTAATCTATTCTGGTATTTAGGTGCTCATACATTTGGTTTAGCCAAGTGTTCACTCTTCAGCAATAGACTATTCAATTTCAATCAAACAGGCTCTCCAGACACAACAATGGATCCAGAAATGCTTTCTGATTTGCAAAGTTTCTGCCCACTTAATGGCGATGGAAACAAGATGACTTTTCTTGATCGAAACTCCTCCGATCTATTTGACAACCATTATTTCCAGAACTTGGTCCACAACAAGGGTCTTCTTTCTTCAGATCAAGCTTTGTATTCAAGCTCTGAGGCTCAGTCCACAACCAAGAGCATTGTTGAAAGCTACAGCGAAAATTCAAGCCTTTTCTTCTCTGACTTCGTCAATTCTATGATCAGAATGGGGAATATCGGTCCTCTTACTGGCTCCAACGGTGAGATCCGGAAGAATTGCAGGACGGTTGGTTCTTAAAATAGTGCTACATGAACCAAAAACCGGTAAAATAAAGGAAATAAAATTTGCCATATAAAATATTAAAGCTGTGTGATGAATGTTAAATTTGCTAATCAAGGTCTTGTTGTAAGATCTACTGTCAAAGTATGGAGTTAATTATAGTTACATGAAATTTAGTGATGTAGCCTATATGATAGTTTTTGCATTTCTAATTGAGATAGAAGAGTTTTCTAGGAATTAATTTCATGATGAAACACGTTAATTAATAGGAGTAAATATATATAAACTCATCCTACAAACTAATTCATATAAAAATTTATTCTTTAATATTATTCATAAAACACCAAATTTTTATATTCATAAAGTTTTGATATTAATTTTATCTGGATCATTATCAAATATTGTTAGATTCATTTAATATACCGAAATAATATTTCATAGATAAAAAATGATTAAACATATATTAGAATGTCTTAATTAGAGAATTGTTATTAATTATAATATATAAGTATAATTTAATTTGTATTAAAAGTTTATATATTTAATATTATTCTCTTATTTTTACAGTAAGATTCCGTTTTCAGCATCCTTAATTAGGTCCTTCTACCCTCCTAATTTGACTGACTTTCCGTGTCTAGAACATTTTCGCTTATGCTTATAATGTTGGAAATTTTGTCCTCGAATTTGAGAGACACAGTCTAAGTTATATCTTTAATTAATGATAATAATTATACTTTCCTAAGTGACATTAACGTGTAAAGAGTAAGTTAATAGGTACTCTTAAATATAAATGAGAATTATTAAAAGCATATTCTAATCTAGGCTTGTCCTAAGGTTCCTCTGCGTGAAACTTATACGTAAATAATGCTGCGCATCGCTCATGGTATTAAAATACACGTTCTCGATAAAATTCACAAGTTAAATTATGAATTTATTTAGAATATTATTAGGTAAGAACTTTATCATGTACGGACGTTTCAAGCTAAATTATTGTGTTTTTATATATATATATATCAATCAATCAATTCGTTACATTCGTAATCTCAAACATTAGCAGACAAAATTTAAGGCAATTTCTTGTCGGTAATCGAAAAGATATTATATTTTAGTGTTGTCATCCTCAGTCAAGAATTATTAATATTTGTATTATTATTGTAATGTAAAGACAAAACAACAAAGGGGTGAAATAATGTAGTTAGAAAGGTCAAGGATATTTCAAAGCCAAAATTTGATTAATTTCTCACTTGCTTAACTTCTTAATTCTAAAATGGCAAATTATTTATTTAATACTCTAAGAAAGCTTACAAATTAAAACAAGAAAACTTATTAGAATTATGGCAACCCTTCTTGCCAACAAAACATGGACACTTGAATATCTCATAATAGCATATACTCATCCCCCTAGTTAAATTATTCTATTAATTAACCCTTCTGCAGTTGGTTCTAATTTCACCGTTGCTGCCTGTCAAAGGGCTAATATTTCCCATCTTGATCATAGACGCACCAAAGGCATCAAAGAAAGCAGATTGGCTGCCGGCAAACTGATTGACGATGGCCACCGTGTCAGCACCGGAAGTCGAAAATAATTCCTGATCAGTTTGGAGAAGGCTGCGGTTGTTTTGGATATTAACGAAGTAGTTGTTATCAAAGGCATCAGGGGTTGTTACATCAAGATTGTTTAAATTTTGATTAGAGGATTGACAATTTTCTTGAAGAGTCTGTAAATATGTGGGATCGAGTGTTGGGTCCGGGTTGCTTGCATTTATACGTTGGTTGAATGAGACACAACGAGCTCTTCCAATGGTGTGTGCACCTAATTCATAGCCATTTCCACAAACATATAAAAGAAAGAATAATTTAATTGATGAATATTTATACACAAAAATTTGTATATTTATATGAAAATTCTTTGATTACAAACACTCGAAAGTTCTGATAAACCCTGAAAGGGAAAGTTTTAGTGTTTTTAACATAAAAAAGTTTGACTCACGCCAACTATAGATAAAAAATTGGAAAATTTTAACATGTTATGAAAACTATAATTTTCGATGCTGTCGTATAATTAATATTTGATATTTTTTATATATGAAAATATTCGGATGTAGACATTTGTATTTCTTGTAAAAAGGATATGAACTTCTATCAGCTAGTCAACTGATCTAAGTAAACAGCATTTCACAATTTTCAATATGAGAGAACTTGATATATATATATATCTTTTACTGTTAGACAAGATCAGTAAACTATTTACCTATGTCAATTAATCAACATCAAAATTTTAAAATGTACAAAAACAGTGGATGCGGATGCCCAATTAGTGTTAATATTCTTTGTCAGCGATTATGTTTTAACTTCCTTTTGTTTAATATTTAGAATCGGTCAAATTTGAAATGAATTAAAAGAGTTACCAGATAAAGCGACTAGGTCAGTCGTGTCAAGTCCCTGATCTGCGAACTTTTGTGTAATAGTAGGTAGATCTTCAGTGGGACTTGGAATGGCCGTGGTTCCGGCTCTGTTTGCAGTTGTGCTATCTCTTCTTCCAAATTGCACATCCCAGGATTGACCTCCATCCTGTAAATTAACCTCAAAGTCAGTTTTCATATTAATAATATTCATACACAAAGTCAACTTAATACTCAGGCAGCTAGCCAGAGGAAGAAGTTGGAAAAAATAAGTACCAAAACAACTAAAATTTCAGAGGCAAGAGCCAAGATATCAGCACAAGAGACAACGCCTGGGCAAACATTTTCAACTGCTGTTTTGACATCATCAATTACTGCATATCCATCTGTGGATTCGTTTGGTACTGCACTCTTCTCGCTGTCTATGCCAGTTGCATTGTCTAACAATAGCGAAGCGTCGCAGCCCTTCATCAAACAAAAAAAAAAAAACGCAAATCAAGAAAACTAATATTTATGATATAGTTTATCTCGTACTGTCCAGGGTAAAGAAAGAAAAAAAATAGTTACATTGACAAAGCAATCGTGGAAGTGAACACGAATAATTTTAGCGCCAAGTCGGACGTCACTGTTGCGAGCTGGGACTAAAACACCACTAACAATGCTAGTTAAGTTAGGGCATGTGGTATCATAAAAGGTGGAGCTCAATTGAGCCCTAGAAGCCCCAAACGTTACAGCAAGAATGAGAAAAATGGTTGAACATAGAAATGAAGACATTTTCTTTCTTCTTTCAGTTAAGAGAGTAAATAGAACTCAAGATTCTACTTGCTTTTGCGAGAACTATAACTAATTGGAATCCTTTATATAGAGAAAGGTGGAGGTTTGACTAGTCATGGACTTTCCCTCTCTAATTAATTAAACAGAAAATATTCAAATATTGTGGCCTTGTCTGCACTTATTTGTTTGAATTGCCCATGTCTCTTGTGATTTAAAAAAGACTTTTCAAAAACAACTCTAGGTCAGCTCTTGATTTCTTTAGAGTTAATTAAGAACAAATTTTAATTTACCCAAGAAATAATTAAGTCTAATTTGTTGTCCATAACTAATTACAAGACATACAAGTTTATATATAATTAATTCTGTTAAAGAATATGACTTTTTTATGAAATTCAATTTTCCAGGTGATTGGTATTTAGTCCACTTAAGTACTGTGTGTTGAGCACACATATATACCATATTATTCTAATATTATATAATTTTGCTGGTATCACTTTAGACGTAATTTATAGATAAATCAATTTGTAACTGTAGGGAGATCATGGAGCAAACATATTAATTTCAACACTGTGGCTTATTCAAATTGCGTTATAAGTACTTATCAGTTGTAGTCAAATTAGGAGGCATCAAAATTTGGATTTTATATGAAAGATCAATCACCTATTATGTTTTTTTTAAAAAAAAAACAAATAAAGAAAATTCTAGTACAGCTACAATACAGCTGTTATATGATCATTCACTTCACTAATAGCTAGATACCAAGTTTTTGTAGATGAAAATTACTTGAAACAAATTCTTTATAATTATTTCTCACATGGAGTGGTCAACAAGTTGTTATTGTTGTTGGTCTTTCTTTTTTTTTTTTTGGGGGGGGTAAATAATCACATGGAGTTGTTATTGTTGTTGTTAACTATATAATGAGGTATTAAGCATTTATGACCTTTATATATAGTGAATTTGTCATCATGACTTCACCCATTAAGTTTTTGTATGAATGTCTTATGTTTGTAAGTTTTCACAAAATTTTGTTATCTTTATTTGCAGTGAATTTGTCCTCATGACTTTAGGATGTAAGCGCATTTGTTAAACCTCATCAAATTTTGTGTTTTATTTATAGTTTTGTTCAATATATCTGTATTTTTTTAACTGTTGGTATTGCAGAAATAGTATAATTTTATACTACTTTCTTTTTTAGCACACAATAAATGATATTAGTGGCCTCAAATTCAATTCAGGATTATTAAAATTCCACATTTGAGTCTAAAGCACACAATAAATGATATTAGTGGCCTCAAATTCAATTCAGGATTATTAAAATTCCACATTTGAGTCTAAGTTTTAAAGAAGAAAATGGTAGAATTTTTCTCATTCTCGTGAATAATTGTGAGCACCGAATAAATTTTGAAGTTAATCAGTTTAATGGATCAAATTCCTTTCTTGTGTCAATAGGAATTAGAGTCGGCCCTTAAGGAAGAGAAACCTACAGGACATATGAGTGGTGCAATATGGAAAAAGATCAACCAACAAGTATATAGGATAATATATTGGTGACTAAGGTAAAAAGGTATCCTTACATGAAAGAGACATCTTCGTGGAAGCTCTACCAAAGATAAGGCTAAAGGTTTTTCAAACTTGTGTATGGATGAAACTAAAATTTATGAATCAGAGTTTGCTTTAATTGGTTTGTTATTAGTATCTCATTTTGATGAGTGGAGCTTTGGACTCAAGATACAACCTATTATATATGTGTTACAACAAAGAATAGTGTTCTAGTTCTAAGGAACTAGTCGGTGTAGCTTTTTAAGGGTAATGATAGCACTTGTAAAACAATAGGTATAAGCATTATCCATTTACAAATATAATGAATTAATTAGAAATTTGATAAATATCCAATATATTCTGAATTTAATGAAGAATCTAATATCATTAGAAATTGTAAAATATAAATGAATCAGTATAAGTTTATGAGATAATGTTCTTAAAAAGTATAAGTTTATGAGATAATGTTTTTAAAATTTCATTAGACTCGTGATTGTGATTGTGAAATGTATCAGAAGAAATAATCATTTGCACTACTTGTAAAGAAATACAATCATTAGATCAACAACTATAGTCTCTCTAGAGGATTTAGAATTGGAAACGACTAGGTCATGACATATATGTTTAAAACACGTGGGACAGAAAACAATGGAAAGTTTAGTGAATCAAGGTTTATTTAAGCATGTAAATTGGAATTTTTTGAAAATGGTACTCTAGAAAAACAAACAAAAGCTTAGTTTGGATATGCAATTCATGGTACAAAATGAATTCTAGATTATATGCAAACAAATATTTGAGAGGTATTTAGAGTTTGGAAACTATTAGATGGATGAATTGTCTCGTCAAGGTGGAGTTTTTTCTTGTAGTTTTTTTTTTTTTTTTTTGGTCAAGGTAACTCAAAATATATTATTTATGATATTGTGTTTTATGTCTCACAGAAAATAGTTAAGAAGTTGTTATTGTAGTTGTTAGCTATATAATGGATTATTAAGTCTGTGTATGTTATTCCACAATTTAGTTTCATTATGATTTTCCAAGGTGAATGTCACAAGTTTGTAAATGAATTTTCATAAAATTTTATAATGGTCCTTTATAATGAATTAGTCATCACGACCCAAGGACATAGACAACCCACGAAAAATTTTGCATTTATTATCATTATTTTTTTACTTAACATATATATATATATATATATATATATATATATATATATATATATATTTGTATTTTCGTAAGTGCTTTTCCTGCATAAGTAGTATAATTTTTTACTATTTTCTTTTTTTAGCACAACAAGTTTGAGTATAGGGTATGCATGTTGTGTAACATGAGAAAGCTATTTTATTTTTAAATGCCTGTAAATCAACAGAATGAAAATAATTAGACATTTGGGAGCTTCGCAAATGTTATTTGAATTCTTCTTTAAACGTGAGAATGCTCACAAGATTTATGTAAAAATTTTCTTATTAGAAAATTACTCAATATAAATTTATAGTCAATTTTCAGTGTATAACATCTTGAAATTGTAGCATATTGGGCTGATAACTTCACAAAATCTAAAATTAAAATTAATAATCCAACGCTCACATTTAATCTACAAGTTAACCATTTTAAGATTTATATACTTAAAAATAATATATATATATATATATATAAAATATTTTATTGTTACTTTACATCCATTAGTTTTGTTGCTGTGCTGAAGAAATTTATCTGTCATATTTCTTTTTTTGTTTTTTTTTTAAAAAAGCAGTCGGCCTTGATTAGCGTAGGGAAATTCTAAATTTGATTTGTCTTTGTGGTCAACGAATTTTGGATCTTTTGGATGAAGCAAATAAGAATCTTGCCTGCAGATACTTTGTCAATCGCATTCAACTTTGGATGTTCTGACTTTTCTCACAATTTAAAGCGATTATGTCCTGTAATTGGATAAGACAATCCATGCATGGGTGTAATTTGAAAGGAACAACTTAACAGTTTTTAATTTTATCTAATATTCTTGTGACTCAAACTAAAATCATGGTATAAAAATTAAATTATTAGTGAATTCTAAAGACTAATTTAATGTTGAAGCAATTATTTGCCTTTTCAATATATTAATTATAAAAATTAACTAATTTCATTAACAGTATTTAAAAAAAGATGTTATTTCTTGACTTCAAAGATATAAATTTATTATTCTAACATAGTTTGAATGAGAAATTGTTGTATTCTCTAAGTTCAAATCGTAGGTTTTTTTAATTATATGATAATTTCCTCTAATAATCCTAAGAAAGAATTAAGAAAAACTTAATCTCCTCGAACAAAACAAAAGGGAAAAAAATATACTTGGAGAAAAATTTGTCTTCATTACATGATTTTTTTTTTTTTTATTAAACCTTGGAAGGCTAACCCGTCTTGTCAAATGTACCAGGATGCTAAAAACTGTGAAGAATGGCTTGTGGTTATTGTTTGGTGTATTAACGGCAGATGGTGAAGTCAAACGGCGTTAGCAAGAGACGTATGCAGGAGACATTAAACGCAGTCGTTTCTAAAGCAAGTAATAAAAAATTGTAAGTGCAGCAGTTGGTGTTGAGCGTCTCAAGGCAGCAAGTCTGAGTTTTTCAATATGTTCTTCTTCTCTGGAAACTTCTTCTCCAGCTAAGGATTTGAGGGTTATTTTGTTTGTATCACAGTAATGTCTGATCTGATTTTCATGTAATTTTTGTTTTCATAAATCAAATGGTTGGTATTAGTCAGTTAATCAGTTTGTTAGAGATGAACGGCAGTGATAGTTTACAGCTTTTGTTTTCCAGGTTAAGTGTATAAATTTGTTTTTTTTCTTTGTATTTTGTGTGAGATATTTTTGGGAAATAAAATCTTCTCTCTGCTATTGAGGTATTATTCATATATCTTGAGTTTTGTTCTAATTTCTGTTCATGGTATCAGAGCCCTAGACATACGTCAAGAAGATGGATCCAAGTAAAATGGAACGTGAGAAGAACACAGCTGAGAAAAATAGTTGTTTTTGGAGCCCTGGTTCTTCAACGTTGTTACAGCACGGAAATATTTTAGGCATGGTTATACCTGCGGTGAACCCTAAGTTGACGGAGGACAACTATCGATATTGGCGAGCACAGGCTTTGAATATGGTAGGCTCTTTTGATCTTGAAGAACATCTAATTGGAGCAGAATTATGTCCTTCATCTTTTGTATATGAAAAAGATGTAGATACTGGTGATATGATTAAGAAGAGAAATGTTGAATATCTAGCATGGAAAAAATGTGATAAAATGTTAACTACTTGGTTGCTGGCTTCAATCTCTGAATTCATGTTTGTGCATGTGTCAAAATGTGTGACTGCTAATGAAATTTGGTGCACTTTGCAAAATTATTTTGTTTCTGAATCCAGAACAAAGATAGCTCAGTTAAAGCTAACATTGCAGACTTTGAAGAAAGGATCTGTTAGTATAAATGAGTATGTTAGGAAGATGCAAGAGATTTACGATGTGTTAGTGACTAGTGGTCAGTTGATTTCTGAAGAGGAGTTGATAAATTTTGTTATAGACGGTTTAGGTGTTGAATATGATCCTGTAGTAGCTCAAATTCAATCAAGAATGGATTCTGATGGTGAAAGCTTTAATTTGGCGAAAGCAAAAAATTTATTACAGAAGTTTGAACAGAGGTTAATAAGAAGTTCAGGGTATGTTTTGGAGACACAAGCAGGAATAGCAAATTTTGCTAGAAGTACTGGTGATAGGAATGGAATGCAAGCAAAGTCCAGAGGAGAAGGGAATAATATGGGAGCATATGTGAGAAATAATACATTTGGAGAAAATCAGCATGGATACAAAGCACTGATGCAGGCTAGAGGGTCAAGTTATGGTGGTTATCAGTCTAAAGGAAGAGGTAGAGGATTCATGAAACCTAAAGTAGTGTGTCAGTTGTGTGGTAAGAGTGGGCATGTGGTTGCAAAATGCTATCATAGATTTGATGTCACATACTTAGGAGAAAATCAATTTTATACAGAGCAGAATGCTGGAAATTATGGAGGGGTGAGTCATTTTAATTCACAATCTGGTGAAGAGCATGATTACCGATATGAGGAAGATGAGGAAGTAATTAGAAATGATTCAGTGCAGTCTACTAGCAAGGTGCAAGCACAAAAACCAATGTATATGAATAAAGCAAAAGGGATGCTAGTCAATTCTGTGGATCAAGGAAGTTTTGATCAAGCACAAGGGTTGATAGCTACACCACACGTAGTTAAAGATCTCAGCTGGTATATGGATTCTGGAGCAACGGAGCATGTAGTGTCAAATGCCAATCAGCTGGATAACAGAGTGAAGTATAATGGAAAGCAGCAGTTGCAAGTTGGCAGTGGAGATTGTCTTACAATTTCACATACAGGTTGTGTTTCCTTGACTTCTAAATTCAATGCAAAATCTGTATTGTTGAAGCGTATTCTTTGTGTTCCTGCTATTACTAAGAATTTGTTGAGTGTGTCCAAATTAACAAGAGACAATGATGTGGTAGTTGAATTTAATGCAGAAAAATGTCTAGTAAAAGATAGAGCTACACAAAAAATTTTACTTGAGGGTGTACTTAAAAATGGCTTATATCAGTTGCTAGATCAGACTTGTGACATGAATCAGCATGGGAGTTCTGGAGTAATTCAAAATGCAAATGGCTGTGTTTATCAAACAAATACAGTAAGTTTTGAGGTATGGCACAGAAGACTTGGTCATTCTGGTAAACAAGCAGTAAAACAAGTACTTAGAGAGATTGGAGAGTCTGAAATAAACTTGGCTGATGAGTTCTTTTGTTCTGATTGTCAGTTTGGTAAAAATCATCAGAAGACTTTTCCTAGTTCTGAATCTAGAGCTTCGAAACCTTTGGAATTAATACATAGTGATCTATGGGGACCTTCACCTGTTATTTCAAAAGAAGGATATAGGTATTATGTTCACTTTGTTGATGATTTTTCTAGATTTACTTGGGTTTTTCCTTTGAAACAAAAGACAGAAGTGAGGGATGTGTTTATTCAGTTTCATAAATTGGTAGAGTTGCAATTTGAAAACAAAATCAAAACACTTCAAAGTGATTGGGGAGGAGAGTACAGGAGTTTAGTATCTTACTTAAGTGATAAGGGTATTGTTTTTAGACATCCTTGTCCTCATACTCATCAACAAAATGGGAGAGCGGAAAGAAAGCATAGGCATATTGTAGAAACTGGGTTGGTTCTTCTGTCACAGGCTGGAATGCCATTAAATCAGTGGTGGTTAGCTTTTCAGAATGCTATCTTTGTGATAAATAGGTTACCTACTACAGTGTTGAATAATGAATCTCCATTTCAAGTGTTGTTCAATAAAACACCAGATTATTCATCACTGAGAATCTTTGGATGTGCCTGTTATCCTTATTTGAGACCATATAATAGGCATAAATTCTCCTTTCATACTCAAAAGTGTGTGTTTGTTGGGTATAGTTTGGTGCACAAAGGATATATATGTTTAAATTCCTCAGGAAATTTGTTTATTGCTGCTAGTGTAAACTTCAATGAGTCTGAATTTCCATATCGAACAGATCCTCAGTTTCAAAAACTCAAAAATGTCATGAGTCATAATAAAGAAGTGCCTTGGGTTACTTCAGGGAGTTTCTTTCTTCCTAAGTCAGAGAGTTTATCTGGAACACAGGAGTTGAGTTTGTCCAAAATTGGTGATCAACTCAAGAATCCAAATCAAAGCTTGTATCATTCACCAAATCAGTTTGTTCAGTCTGGTTCTTCTATTTCAGAGTCCACAGAAAAAGATCTAGGTGTACAGGAAGTAGTTCAGCAGTTAGCTGGCTGTTCTGAAAACATGAATTCTTGCGGTTCAAAAGAAATGGCTGAGTTAGAAAATGTAATATCAGGTGAAAGCAGAAATGAGGTTCTGAAAGGAAGAAATTCTAAGGTAGAAATAGAAGGGCATCCAATGATAACAAGGTCTAAAACAGGTTCTTTACCAGCGCCAAGGGTTTTTATAAGTAACTTGAATGAGTTCGAGTTGAGAGAGCCAAAAACAGTGGAAGAAGCTTTAACTAAATCACAGTGGGTTGAAGCTATGAAAACTGAATTTGAAGCACTTCAGAGAAATAAAACTTGGGAGTTGGTGCCAGCAAATAAGGATATGAATGTAGTAGGGCATAAATGGGTGTATAAAACTAAACTTAATGCTGATGGGTCATTACAAAAATTCAAAGCAAGGCTAGTCGCAAAAGGATTTCAACAGAATCCAGGGGTAGACTATTTAGAAACTTTTAGTCCTGTGGTGAAACATGTTACTATAAGGGTTATCTTGTCATTGGCAGTGTCTAAAAACTGGAAAATTCATCAGATTGATGTGAATAATGCATTTCTAAATGGGGAGTTAAAGGAGGTGGTATATATGACACAACCACAAGGCTTTATAGATGAGGAAAAGCCTACTCATGTTTGTAAATTGATCAAGGCATTGTATGGCTTAAAACAGGCACCTAGGGCCTGGTATGAAAAATTAAAGGCTGCACTTCTGGAAAAAGGATTCAAAAATTCAGTGTCTGATACAAGCCTTTTTGTATTGAAAAATGAGAAGGTGACAGTATATATTCTAGTGTATGTGGATGATATTTTGTTGACTGGAACAAATTCAGAATACATAGAAAATTTAGTGGTTGAGTTAAATGAAAAGTTTTCCTTAAAGAAACTGGGTGATCTTAGTTATTTTCTGGGAATGGAAGCATATATAAGTGATGAAGGCTTACATTTGAGCCAAACAAAGTATGCAAGTGATTTACTTGTCAAAACAAGAATGGCAGAAGCACATTCCTGTTCTACTCCATTTGCAGTAGGTACCAAGCTGTATACTGAAGATAGTGAATTGTTTGGTGATCCAACCTTGTTCAGGAGTACAGTGGGAGCATTGCAGTACTTAACACTAACAAGACCTGATTTGTCTTTTGTTGTCAATAAGCTAAGTCAGTTTCTGAAAACTCCTACGCAGTTACAATGGCAAGCTTGCAAAAGGGTGTTGAGGTATATTAAGGCAACACTAGAATATGGGATAATGTTCAAGTCTTCAAATGTTTTAACAATTGAAGCATATGTAGATGCTGATTGGGCAGGCAATTTAAATGATAGAAGATCTACTAGTGGTTTTTGTATGTATTTTGGAAAAAATTTGATTCAGTGGGGTTCTAGGAAGCAGAAGGTAGTTGCTTTATCAACTACTGAAGCAGAATACAGGTCTCTGAGTCAGGCTGCAACTGAAGTTGTGTGGTTGAATAGTTTGCTGAAAGAAATAGAGGTCACATGTTTGAGTAGAGCAGTGGTGTGGTGTGATAATCAAGGAGCTGGATTGTTAGCTTCAAATTCAGTGCTACACAGTAGAACAAAGCATGTAGAGATTGATGTTCATTATATTAGGGAGCAAGTTGCGGCAAGTGTTTTGGCAGTCCAGTATGTTCCTACTAAGTACCAGGTAGCAGACATATTTACTAAGCCATTATCAGTTGCAAGGTTTGTAGAATTGAGAGACAAATTAGGATTATGTATAAAATATGGTGAGAAAGATGATACTGAAATGAAGCAGGGAGGAAAGCAATATGTGGAGGCCTAATCTGTTTGGGAGTTAATTTTGTTTGAAGACAAGCTGGTCTTAATCTCAGGGAGGAAAGTTTAAAATTTTTATGTTGTTTTTTTTTAACAGTTTTTTTTTTATGCTTTGTCATTCTTCTGATCAAGCAAAACTTTGTAGTTTGTGCTTGAGGGAGGATGTGAAGAATGACTTGTGGTTATTGTTTGGTGTATTAACGGCAGATGGTGAAGTCAAACGGCGTTAGCAAGAGACGTAAGCAGGAGACATTAAACGCAGTCGTTTCTGAAGCAAGTAATAAAAAATTGTAAGTGCAGCAGTTGGTGTTGAGCGTCTCAAGGCAGCAAGTCTGAGTTTTTCAATATGTTCTTCTTCTCTGGAAACTTCTTCTCCAGCTAAGGATTTGAGGGTTATTTTGTTTGTATCACAGTAATGTCTGATCTGATTTTCATGTAATTTTTGTTTTCATAAATCAAATGGTTGGTATTAGTCAGTTAATCAGTTTGTTAGAGATGAACGGCAGTGATAGTTTACAGCTTTTGTTTTCCAGGTTAAGTGTATAAATTTGTTTTTTTTCTTTGTATTTTGTGTGAGATATTTTTGAGAAATAAAATCTTCTCTCTGCTATTGAGGTGCATTCTGTGTGACATAGGAAGGTCTCCTATTTTTGCTTGGAAAACAACAGAAATGGTTACGCCATCATTCAAAACCGAGCAAAATAAGTCTAATATTGGCCCCATTGCTTAATTGAAGGACGTCTTTTCAGCATAACTCAACAAATATCTTTTGTATTCATCAATTATTTAAATAAAATCTCACTTTTCAAACAAACCCGCCAGCGGCGCTTTTGTCTCAAGGCGACTCGCATTTTAGACTCAAACAAGTGGATCATATATATCTTGATCGGTGCTAATTTTGCTTTTGTCTGTATTATCAATTTTCTCAAGACGTAAAATTTTAAATTCTAATGCTAGTATGCTGAGCTTCCATTTTCTAAATTCTGATAGCAATATCTTAATACTGGACTCATTTTAATTTTTTTTTAGTTAAATGATGGGATTAGGGGAGCAAAGATCCACTCGTATTATCAATTAAACCTTTAATTTTACATCATTTTAGGAATATTTTGTTAAGGAATCTAGCTATAATAGTTGAAAAATAAGTCAATAGCCTTGCTCTCCTTAAGGGTGGTTGTAATTTTTTTGGTTTTTAAATAACAAAACCAAATTAACATATCAATGTTTAACCAAGTAATTATATAACAATATATAAAATTACATGCACAAATAATAAATATAAGTTTAAATACATATAATAATCTATGGTGATATAATAGAATAAGTTTAAATTACATATAAAACAAATTTACTTGTAATAAAATAATGCTATCAGAATTATTTAATAAATAACGTATGTAGCCTCACCCAACTTGCGAAATATCATATACTTCTTGCACTGTTCGTTGAACATTTAAATGTTTATTCTGAGGAAATTTAACCTCATGTCTCTAATTCAAGTTGAAGACTTAGGAATTGTCGTCTCTTAGCAGCCGAATTAGTGGAGCACTGTTTTGATTCTTCTTCAGTAGTGTCGAATAGTTTTTCTTCCAAAATCAGTTCGTGTAGAATTGAAAGGTCTCTCTCTTATTCTTAAAAATCTAGTTGTTCACTGCTATGATCTCATCTTTGGTTGGATAGTCAAAATTGTAGTATTTTGTGTTTTCTCTTGTTAAATCCAACGGATGTAATTGCAAATGACTTGGGCTGTCATTGTGTAAACAACAATTTAAGACTGATGCAATTAGAGTTGGATCCAAGTGGAATTTGTTTGAACTTAAGTTTGAATAAATCTAAAACGAATTTAATTCAAACGAATTCAAAACAAATTTAGCTCAGACAAACTCTAATTCAAATTCAAAATCTTAAATTTAATATTTTTAAACTCAAGCTTGAAGGGTTTTGACTTATTAAACCTATGAGCTTTGAAAAATTTAATATGTGTAAACTAAAACGATATCGTTTTACATAATATTTATTAAAATAATATTGGTTTGACTTCTTATATAAAGAAGTTTGTTGAAAAAACATAATTTAACTCTTCAAGTCTCAAACTCAAACTCATTTTCTCTAAACTTAGGTTTGAAGTCATCTTTTTATTAATCAAGTTAAATTCAAATTCGTTTTAATTCAAATACGACTCAATTTGAATATAACTTCAATTTTAGTTGTTGTTTTTGGAAATAAAAATCTCAAAACGAAGTTTCATTCTTTCAATTTTGCTCTCGATATTAAATTACAAACACATCTTTCGCAATCCGTGGTTTCCAGAGTCCTTGATTTGCGCTTATAAGTCAATAGTCTTATTCAGTTTAAGAGTGTTTGTATCTTTTTTAGTCTATATAGCAAAATCAGATTCAAGTAAAAACAAAGTACACATTTTATTAAAAGCTGATGAAAAAGGTGGATTATTGCGAATCTTATTTTAGTAACTAGTACCAGTAGAATTATTTTATACATGGTGTATAATAGGAATGCAACCACCTGAGTCAATTTAAGCGTTTTTTTATTTTCTTTTGGCTCAATGAAGTAGACACTAAGTTCAGGTTCAAATTCAACACGCTTAAGTGCTGTGGGCTCAAGCTTAAGCTCTAAAATGAAAAAGAAGTTTCAAACTTGACTAAAAAAATTATGTTAAATCTCATAATTTATATATTTATCAATTACTATAGTATTTAATGTAAAAAAATAGGGTTTAAAGATATAAATATAAGATTTTAAATTTTAAAAAATTTATAGATATTATTATCAAATTAAGTTATATGCTCACAAATTCATCAAGTCAAGTAACAAAGAGTTAGAGTTCAACTTGACATCATCTAATCCGCAAGTTACTTGTGCATGACTTGGTTTGTTTGCAACCTCAGTGTATATAGTCTGATCTAATTTACAAAATATCATATATTTCTTTCATTATTCATAAAAAAAAAATTCAAATATCTATAATGAGGAAATTTAACTTCATTTTGGTGCAAATATTATTTAAAATATGCCAATTAATAAATATAAAAGAATATTATCTTTTTTTTTTTTAATTATTGTATACTATCTTGTAAGCAAAAGTTAAGGGATAAATTGACTGCACCAATTTATTATTAATAAAATAAAAATTAAAAATTTCTTAAATATATTGGACGGTTTGTATTAAGAATGATACCATATTAATTTATGGGAAATTAATTTAAATAAAAACAATTTTAATCACTATTTTTCTATTTTTACAAAACTATTCTAATTTTTATTTGTATAAGAGCATACGTGGTAGATGTATTGTATTTCAAAATTGAAAGAGTGAAAAATTGTCGAATTTTTAGATTTTTACATGTGAAGAATATATGTATGACAAGAAATACATGCACAAAAAAATTGACAAAAGTACCTCACCCTTATATTGGGCATTTTTAATGTTTTAGAATTCAATATTATTTTATTTTGAAATTGGTATTTGTTGTGAATATTAGCTGATTTTTGAAGTATCTAAAGTGTTAGATTAGGTGTAGATAAAGTTTGGTACATCTTCGTGTCTCGAAAAATAGAAAGCCTAAATCTGGGTATTATAGCATGCCTTGAAAATGGGGGGTTGGTAGTTAGTTTAAAAATTAGAGGGGGTTATTTTTTCAAATATGGGGGGGAGAGGAGGGGGGGCGCATATGACGCATTGGTACGCATGTTCTGTTGAATATACGCACACACAAGCGGACGTTATGCACAATACACGTACAGACAAAAAAGTTACTTAAAAATATAATGCACACTACTGTGTACCGCAATGACGCCCTTAGGTCTTACGTGCGCATATCCATTGAAAATCAATAATTTCAATCTTGACACCTAATACGCCTACCACACGTGTTCTTGTATAGGTAAAAATTACATTAATTTATGTGGATAAGGGGAATAGAAAAAGTTAATAAATATTTTTTATGATTCTAATCAAATAATTTTATAATTAATTACAATTTGTCGGTATTTCCAAGCTTAGTAGAGATCATTATATAATTATACACATATTGTAAATTTATATTTCACGACGGACGGTTGTATGTTACGAAAGATTTGGTACTTAATTAGAAAAATACCTAATTGTCACAATCTGTCTCCCCAAACATTACGTAATTAATCAATGAATGAAATCTCCAATTAATTATTAATTTCTCCAGAAAAATTTAGAACGTTAAGGATCAATTAAATACTTCCCGTATGTACTTAGATTAAATTAGGCAAATTTGGACTCATTAAGTTTCCTTTGTCATACCATATCACTGCGTACTTTCCTATAATTTAGACTTCGACTTACTATATGTTTGAAATATAAGGTTTTTTTTTTTTTTTAATTTTCTTTATTTTGAAATTTATATAAAGGCATTGATGCATCCCTCACTTATCCTGAAAGCTGAAACAGACAAAAGAAGATCAAAGTTACTGTATAGTTGCATGGAGCAAGGGTAATAATCAAATAACTAATTAAAAAAGAAAATTATGGGCGGCTTGTAGACCAAGGATTAATAAAGCGAGGAGAATCACAAATTTTACGCTGAAGGCCATTCTAAAATTGAAAGAAGTTAAGCTGACAGCTATTAATTTAAATACTTGGTATAAAAAATA
This sequence comes from Anacardium occidentale, assembly GCA_026122585.1. Lineage (NCBI taxonomy): Eukaryota > Viridiplantae > Streptophyta > Magnoliopsida > Sapindales > Anacardiaceae > Anacardium > Anacardium occidentale. The sequence goes on from JAJEJH010000182.1 coordinate 633,824, forward strand.
TAGAAAATTTTCCATGTGCTGTTGACTGTAATCTAGAAGAAACTGCATGTTGGAGCTTAGACAAGTCACACCTTGTCGCATGCATGCATGCAGCTTAGTCAAGGTTCAAATATTTCAACTGAGTATTGTGGCCTCCACAAATTCCCCAACTTTCCAGGCGACCCTTCAGAATATATTTTCGTCTGGGATGTGCACTGGATTGAATTACTATTTTCAATTTGCAAACCCAAATTTAGAGAAAATTACTTGATCTCTCCTGCGATTACAATCTCCTGTAAACGAGTCTTGATTAGGAAATTTGCCTCGGGTTTTAACGAACATTATCAAGAGAGTTAAGTTGAACTTAAATGGAAAAAACAGCCCTAAACAGTAACATTGAAGTTCTTTATTCAATATTTTGTTAGTTGGATGATTTTTAAGTGCATCATTCCTAAATGACTAGATTTCATTCATTCGATGATTAAGAGTTAATAAAATTTATAACTGTTAAATTACCAAGAAAAATTATAACAATTAATATTTGGGGGGTAATTTTGTCATTTTATCTTTAACTAATGCATTTTGATTTTCAGGAGAATTTTCTGCTAATTAAACGGTAAGATATAAACTAGTCAGCCAAGGATACCCAAATTTACCCATACTAAATTACTTATCAATGGGCTGATCATGTTTGACAGTTTTGCCACTAGAAACTATCAATTCTAATATTGGAAGCTAAGATAATTATTTATATTTGATGCGCAGATTATAGTTATTTAAAAAAGTTCGAATGACTATTTTTCACTCGTATTTTGATGAAACAATAATTTTTTATTCATAAAATTTGAAAAATCTATTTATCTATTTAATATAAAATAGTAAGAAGATCATTTCATATAAACTTATAAAAAAGAGATACAAAAAATATAGCCATCCTACTAACTTTGACCTTTAAAATTAGTGAAATTAAAGAGAATTTCATAAACGGACAATTACTCTTAACATAGTTTTTAGAGAATTAACAAATTATTTGACAAAGGTGAAACCCACATTTAGGAGGAGGTGAGAGATGAGTATTGTACTAAATGAGAAGTAAAAAGACACTACAGCAGATAGGGCTTTTAGCGGCGTTTTTTTGGGTTTTTAGCGGCGTTTATAAACGCCGGAAATAAACTTACCGGCGTTTGTCCAAACGTCGGTATAAGCTGTGTCGGTAAAAGTTTTAGCGGCGTTTTTGACAAACGCCGGTAAAAGGTTAAGAAAAACGCCGCTAAAACTATGAACCCTATAGTGGCGTTTTTCAGCCTTTTACCGGCGTTTTTACAAACGCCGCTAAAACTGTGTACCCTATAGCGGCGTTTTTTCAGCCTTTTACCGGCGTTTGTACAAACGCCGCTAAAAACCTCCCCACTGCCAATTTATTCCCGCCGTTTTTTGGCGCGCGTTATTTTGTCAGAATTGATATTCTATAGCGGCGTTTTTTTGGTGTTATAGCGGCATTTTTTTTTTGGGTTTTAGCAGCGTTTTTACTTTTTTCCCGCGATTATTTGTGACGTTTTATAATATTTTTAGTGGCGTTTTTTTCTTATAGCGGCGTTTTTTAATGTTATTGCAGCGTTTTTTTTGTTATAGCGGCATTTATTTATATACCGTTTTTTACACAATTTTGCCTGTTTCATATGCCTTTTTCCTTGCTTATTGATTAAACTTCCTGTTCATAGTAAATATCATGCAAAACACTATAGATAAATTGATAACAATATACATAAAATGATACCGTAAAAAAATACATATAAAAAATGTTTATAACATCATTAATAAAATATTATATAAAAAATATTATTAGAATTATTGTCGTACATGAATACAATTGTTAATCATAACAGTATTTAGATACACAATTTGGGAACTGTTATGAAGCTTGAAGCTTGTGGGAGGCAACTCTTTATATTATGCCCTGCGAAAAAAGTTAAAAGATTTTAGAAGAACGAAATACAATAATAACAGACAATGTCCATTAATGATCACATAACATAGAATAAAACACAAAACTGTACGAATTATTTGGTTAATAGTCTTGTTGTATGCAAATAGATGTATCGACAATATATAATTACAAGTATAAAATATTCTCATATTGAAAACAGAATGAAGAATTCTATCCTTATTTATGCATTATATAGATTCAATATAATACCTACATATGGTCCCAACCACAAGATATATCTTTTCCTCGACATTTTTTAGCTATAATCTGCAAAAAAAAATTCTCGTTATTTATAGATTCATATGTAAATAATTAAGAAAAACAAAAAACAGATGTAAAAGGTTGCCTAATGTAGATAAAGAAATCAATAACACAGCAAAGATAATATTTGAGTTAACCTTAACTAACATTTCATAGTTATATTGTAAACACAAATATTCTCTCTCTCTCTCTCTCTATATATATATATCAAAAATTCACCAAATCAATCCATTCAAGCAATCTAATGATTTATCAATTATACATGTAAGTAGATAATAAAAGATGCTCTATTATTGGATTGTCTAGCATTTATTAGTATGGTAATTTAACAACTTACGGTTAATATTGTTTTTGTAAGGCAATTAGGTTAAGTCACATGATTTGTTTACACTTTGAAGTTTGTTAAATCATGCCAAAAGTTATATTACATAACTTTTAAAATGATATGATATAAAATATATTAAAGAAAAGGGACAAAATAACATATAGAGGGAATACTAAGAGTTTTATCTAATGATAAAGATAGAGGTCATCTAAATGATAATTAGATTTACTTGATTACATGTTTAGATGATCGATTACGATTGACCAATTAGTATGAGTAAGAATTCTCAAGTCATCAAAAAAAATATAGTTAAAGAGTATTAAAGACACATTTTTCTTATAAAGATTTTAGTTAAATATTTATTTTTTATATTTGATTTTTTTTTGTTTTCGTAGTTTTTTGCTTATTAGTCTTATGAATTATTATGATAACTCAATTTTATTGCTAATTGCAATTTTTTAAAAATATATATTCCTTATGTGTTAGTAAATAGGCATTTATTCTTTTTATTTTTTAATTTTATTTTTCCCTTAAAATTGACCTTAACTAATGATATTTTCATCCTTTTTCTATGTATTTTAGAGCCTGTGAGTTTGGTCTTGGGTGCACCTTGGGCCATGTATTTTACCTTAAAATACTCTTCTGACTTTTATCAATGGGTGGATATTTAATTTTTAAAACTTTTTTAAGTAATAACTTGTCATTAAACGAAACATTAGGTGACAATATGTACGTTTGACCTTTTTTAATTCAAAAACCTATAAATCATCACTTGATTCTAAGGAGTCCTTAAAATCGCCTTTGTTTGAGTGAGTTATATGTCAAATTAAGCCTAAAATAGTGATTGAATCTGATAAATTTGACAACTTCAACTAGATTTTTAGTGGTCAAATTTAGCTATTTTGACCATCGAGATGGCTAATCAAATTAAATGATTATTTTTGGGTATCTGTTATATTTTTCAGAGGTGGTGGTGGCTTTTTAGAATTATTATTATCATTATAATATTATTATTATTTTATAAAATTAATTTTATGATTTTTTTATTTAAAAAGATAAAAAATAATCTTTTAATTAATTAATTTTAATTATTAATTTTAATCCTAAAATAAATATTTTAGTTTTTAAGTATTAATGAATAAGATTTTATTAGTTAGAGAAAACTTGGGTGAGATTAAGTAATTGGGCCTTATTATTTCCATAAGATTCCAAAAGAGTCAATGTAACAATCAGTTTGATAGCGTTTATGTAATTTATCCTAAACAAATCATTATTAAAAGTCAAGGAAAAGAAAATAATTTAATTAGTATTTAATGGCCAATAATAGTAAATAATATATGTGTGTAGATTTTTTATTCCTTTATAATATATGTGATCCAAATTATAGTATAATTAAAAAAAAAAAAACTAAATAAGACAAGAAATAATCCAACGCACTCATGACGCAAAGCAAAATGACCAAGCCCGGACCCATGAGTCAGCCATGGCTGTACCCAAGCCGCACCCTCGCTCGTCTGATCTTTCTCTAATCTCAATCTCCTCCCCAATCAATCACTCAAAAATAAATTAGCTTATTGGGTGTTTATGCAAAGTCAAATTCAATTTCAAACTCTTGACTCTCTGTGCCCAAAACAGAAGCCCAGCGTTGCACCCAAACTCACAGGCTCTAATATAATAAAAAACTTACCAAAACTTAAAATTGATTCAAGCAAACACTTCCAACTCAAAATCACAAACAAACCAACCCTCCAATTGGTTGGATTTCAAACATTTGCTCCAAATATACATAAAAAACTTAAAACTTTAATAAATAACAAATAAATAATAAATAAGAAAAAACTTACACTTTCGTTTCCAAATGAGGGCCAAGCAGAAGAAGAGAAGAATGTCGTCTCCAAAGGAAGAAGAAATAACCGAAAACCGATGAAAACACGCTTAGAACCGGCAAAAGCACCAGCCACAGGGAGAAAACAGATGCAGCGGCGCGGGAGGAAAATGGGAAAATGAAAAAGAAGAATTAGCGCGCTAGGTTTAAAAAGACCTTTAACGGCGTTTTTTAATGACTTTTACCGGCGTTTGTGAAAACGCCGCTAAAAGCCATTTTTAGTGGCGTTTTTTAATGACTTTTACCGGCGTTTGTAAAAACGCCGCTAAAAGCCATTTTTAGTGGCGTTTTTAATGACTTTTACCGGCGTTTGTAAAAACGCCGCTAAAAGTCATTTTTTACGGCGTTTTTGAATTTGTTTTACCGGCGTTTTTAAAAACGCCGGTAAAAGTCAATATAGCGGCGTTTTTTCGGCGTTTCTGTGGCGTTTATGAAAAACGCCGCTAAACTATATACTTTTAGCGGCATTTGGGGAAACGCCGCTAAAAAACCGCCGCTAAAACCCTATTCTGCCGTAGTGAGAAGGTCATTGGATTTGAAATTTGAAGGGAGAGAATGTGTGTGAGTAGTAAGTAGAGAGAAGAAAATATGGAGAGAAAAGAAAAAGGAGTGGAGAGATGGTAAAAAGCAAAAATTAATGGTGAAAAGTGGCTTGTTAGTGAACCAAAAACAAAATAAGAATAAATAGTTCGAGTGTTATTATTAAAGCTAAACAAGGAAGTGTTAGCTTTTGGTGCATTGAAACCCAATGAAGCAAGACAATAGCTCAACCGAGTGAATCAGTGGAGTTTGCTCAAGTTCATAAAGTGACTGTTAAAGATGACATACTTGATCAGGATGATTGGAGTCAACAAAGCCTTTAGATTGCTCTATGTAAATTTCTTTAGCTAGCAGAAAAACATTAGAGACATTTAGTTGATACAAAAGTCAACAATCATTGATAATAAAACAACAATGTTCCTTATTATTTAAGTTTTTACAATCGGACTAAAAGTCTCATGATATTCAAGAATTTTACTACCAACAATGGTCCCTTATCAGTTTTAACCGTGTTATGGCATCTTAGTTAATTAACTAACTGAATCTAAGAATGACTTTCTACTCATTAGTTAATTACTAAAATTTTCTAATGATTTTGCTTTGTAGATGCTTAACCGCGTGTTTGCACATCCATCTTTCATAGATTAGTCTCATATACAAAATCTTCCAAAGAAGCTAATTATTTTAGAACATCCCTAGAAGTTTTTTACTGGAATTTTATTTTGTTTAACATGAACATGAGAAAATATTATAGACTAATTTAAAGGTTTTGAAATTATTAACCAAATGATAATTTTTTATATTTTTTATGCTCTGAAAATATAAAAATTATGTAACTTACATTCGCTTTTATCTTACTCTATAATGTTATTTGTGTTGGGACCATAATTTCAATCTAATAATCCTAAGAAAGTACTGAGAAAGACTTGGTCTCCTAAAACAAACTAGAGAGAGAGAAAAATTTGCCTTCGTGATGTCGATGTTAAACCTTCCAGACTTGACTGGTCTTGCCAAATAGGCCAAAGCACAAATCCCCACGCAAGGTTTCACTTAAAGAGAATTTTCACTTTTACACTTTTAAAAAGCTTAAACACCCACCTATTTGTCAAAGTTAATAATTAAATTTTAAAAATTAAAAAATAATTTTTTATTTTAATAAAAATAATAAAAATAAATTTTATAAAAAATATTATTTAAATATTACAAAATATAAATTTTTTTAAAAATATTAAAAATATAACAAAATTTAAGAATTTTAAAAAATTAAAAAAATAAAATTAACCACCGTCACTAGTGGTCGTCTGACCACTTGGTTTTAGTGACGGCCAAATCTGGCTACTCTGATTAATAGAATCGACCAAATTAACTACCTCTTATTTTAGAGAAAATAGTTAGATATGACCGTTTTTATCGAAACAAAAGATGGTTAAACCTAACAATTCTTAAAATCAAGTGATCATTTTCAATCATTTGATTTTATTATTAGTGGCCACCGTTATTAGTGACTTTATCAACAACGGTAACTGATTATTTAATTTTTTATAAATTTTTATAGAATTTTATTATAATTTTTTATTTTTTAGTAAAGTATTTTAGTTATTATATAAAAAAATGTTAATAAAATTAGATGGAAAATAATTAAAAGCTGGGTATTTGGGTTTTCAAAGTTAAAGGGCGGAAATTGATATTGAATAGAAGCTTACGTGGGACTGAGTTCTTTGGCCTGTCAAAGATATCTTTTCTTGTTACTCAAAATCAAGACTTGTCTTTTCGTTTGGCAGAGGCCGGTCTTCTATTTTTTGTACGCAAAACAAAACAACAAAAATGGTTACGCCATCATTGAAAATCAATCAAAATTAGGCCACCATTGGCCCCATTGCTCAATTGAATGGCATATTTTCAACATAACTCCAACAATTTTCTTTTGTTTTTATTAATTATATAAATATAATCTCATTTTTCATCACATCAGTGAACAAGCTTAAGTATCAGCCATAAAATTAATTTTCAAATAAATCGGCCAACTTCGCTTTTGTCTCAAGCAGACTTGCATTTTAAACTCAAAACACATCTATCTTGATCGATTGCTACTTGCTTTTGTCTATATTATCAATTTTCTCAACACGTGAAATTTTAAATTCTAATGCAAGTATTCCGAGCTTTCATTTTCTAGATTTTTATTGTAATATCTAGATACTTGGCTCATTTTAATTTTTCTTTACTTTTTTTTTTTTCCCCCATATTAAATCATGGGAATTAGGAGGAGCAAAGATTCACTCTTATCATCATTTAGACCTTTAATTTTACATAATTTTAGGAATTTTTTTTGTTAACGATTATAATTATAATATTTTAAAAAATAAGTTGATAGTCTTGCTCTGTTTAAGAGTGGTTGTAACTTCTTTTTTTAATTATAAAACCAAACTTTCAATGCCTAATCAAGTAAAAATGAGTAATAAATAAAATTATTTGTACAATTAATGAATACAAATTTGAGTATATACAAAGACGTATAATTATTTAATTAAATAATTTTGAGTTACAGATAAAATATTTTTATGCATATAATTTTATAATCAAGTTTGAACTATTATTTATGCATATAATTTTATTTAAAACTAAGTATATATTTTCATTAAAAGCAGATGAAAAGAATCAATCATTTTGAATTTTTTTTAGCAATTAGTGCGACCTAAATTATTTTATACATAGCGTATGCAGCCTCACCCAACTTGTGAAATATCACACACTTTTTTCACTGTTCATTAAAATTTGAATGTGTATTTTGAGGAAACTATTTAACTTCATGTGGATCAAATATTTTTTAAGAGGTGTCCGATTAATAAATAAAAATGAAAAATATTATTATCACGTAATATCTTACTATCTTGTAAATAAATGTTTGACACGCTATTAAGCCATAAGCTGAATGCACCAATTTTTTTTATTAATAAAATAAAATAAAATATTTCTTACGGATATTTGAGGGTTCATACTTAAGAATAATATTACACTTATTATTTATATAAAATAATATGATTTAATATGAGTGAATAATCTAATTATCTATATTATTTACAATTAAAAATTACAAATCATATAATATACAAATTTGTATAAACAGAAATGTTTGTTATTGGTGGTATCAGAGTTCTTGATTTGCACTTATAAGTCAATAGTTCTATTCAGCTTAAGATTGGCTGTATCTTTTTTAGTTTATATAGCAAAATCAGATTAAGTAAAACCTAAGTATACATTTTCATGAAAAGTGGACGAGAGAGATTGATTATTTTGAATATTATTTTAGCAACTAATATCAATAGAATTATTTTATACATAGTGTATAATAGTGGTGCAAACGACGTTAGTTGATCAAAGTATAATTTAATTTGATTTCGACTCAATGGAGTAGGCATTGGACTCAAGCTCAAAGTTGACGCACTTAGGTTTTGTTGGCTTGCGCTCAAACTTGAAAATGAAAATGAAAATAAAGACCTGAACTCAATTTGAAAAATAATATTAAATCTCATAACTTATATATTTATTAATTATTTTAATATTTAAAAATAAAATAAATGAGATTTTAGAGATACAAATACAAGGTTTTAAACTTTTAAAACTTTATTGGTATTATTTTCAAATTAAGCTATTAGTTCACAAGAATGAATTAGAGCACAGCTTGACACAAACTGAGTCACAAGTTACTTATGAATGATTCAACTTATTTGCAGTCTTATTGTATAAAACCTCACCTAAACTTATGAAATATTGTATACTTCTTTCATTGTTCATAATAATAATAAAAAAAAGAAATATCTATTTTGGGGAAATTTAATTTCATTTGGTGCAAATATTACTTAAAATATGCCAATTAATAGATATAGAAGAATATTTATATTTTTTTAATTATTGTATCGAGTCTTGTAAACTAAAGTTTGACAGGCTGTTAAGAGATAGCTTGACTGCACCAATTTTTTATTGCTAATAGAAAAAAATTGATCAATAAATGACAGCCCTTACACCTCTTAAATTGATATCAAATGGTTCTTCAAAATTCCAGTAAAGGTTAAATCCAATTCACACCAAATTAAGCAATTTACAAATACAAACAACTCCAAATTTCAAGCAAGTTCAACCTCTAAGTTTTTCAACTTCATTCAACTCTCAAACCTCCTATTAATCCTCATCATTTATGACAACACAACCAAAGAAATGTAGGGGTAATAGAGCTCAAAATACAGAATACAAGAGATACAAACTTACTTGGAAAGATAACTAGTAAGATGTTTCACTCAAGTTCAAAGGACGAAGATCCACTAACTTGAGGTTGATTCAAGTTTAAAGAACCTTGGATGCAAACTTAAAAAAAGTTCTACCCACTTGTTCCCAAGTTCACCCACTTGAATCTCCACCACTAATTCTCTCTTGCAACAAGAATTGGATAAAAGAAAAAAAATGATACAAAGAACCAACAAATTCTAAGTCCTAAGAAAAGCACAAAGCTTTTGGTTTTCAATTTCAATATTCAAGTCTAATTACAAAAATGAGTGAAGCAACCTTTATATAGGCTTTACAAACTATGGTTTAAGTAGTTAACTCTAGTTTACTTCGCATCATATTACAAGCTACATGAAATGATAAAAAAACATACAATATAATAAAATAAATAATTACAACATATGGTTAAAGCTTAAATAATTAAGAAAATGAAGCAACTTGCATGTCCATGTCTTTCTTCATCCATGAGAAGACCTCCTTGATTTTGAATTATAATTCGATTTGATCTTCAATTGGATTATTCGAATTCGATCTAAAAGATTGTTGGCATTCGAATTTTTGTTGACAAATTATCAGGAACTCAAAAACTTCAAGGATAAGGAATTGGAGAAATTATGGAATCAAAAAGCATGCAAATTGGCTTGAGAAGGCTGAAAACTGGAATTTGCAACAGAATGCAGCCGCTGCGACATGCTACGAGCATGCACGGGTGGAGAGCGCATGTTATCACGTGCAACTGTGTGTATTGCACATGTTCATTTGCTCGACAGGCTCAGGCATGGCCATGCGCGCCAGGCCATTTCTTCATTTAAACGTTTTGGCCCAATTCTTGTCCGATTCGATTCTTTTTTTTTTTACTTCGTATGAAGCCATTTGATAAAATTAAACTCCTTTATGTGCCGTTTCTGAATTTTGCAAGTCCTTATCATGGTTCGAAGGTCTTGGGAAAATTTGTGTAAACAAATCCGAAACGTCTTTCGAATACTCTGATTGAATTCAAATAACTTTATTTTTCTTGTCTGGATGGCTTGAAATGGCTTCAATTTTCTGGAGAGGCAATTTGGAGGCACCAAAGCATGAATTGATGATAATGTTTTCAAAATCACAATTAGATTCGAATTTGGATATATATAAAAAATTATTAAAAATATTAGAGTGTTTGTATAATTTGTATGAATAAGTTAAATAAGAGATGTTAGTAAATATAACATTATTTTTATGCTTAATTGTACAAGTTTTACAATATAACCAGGATTCTGATCAAATCACTTCATAATTAATTCCAAGTTGTTGGTATCACAAGAATAAGAATATTCGTAGTATTATTGTCATGTAAAGACGAGAGAGGCGAAATAATATAGTTAGAAACAACAATACAAGATCAAGGATAATTCAAAGCCAAATTTTGATGAATTTCACTCTTGCTTAACTTCTTAATTCTAAAATGGCCAAACGACATGTGCCCACTCAAAGTTTCTTTAAACAAAAATCTTATTTTAAAACTTTTAAAAAGCTAAACACCTGCTCTTTGATTAAAGTCAATCATTAAATTTAACGGTTTTGATTAATTAAATTTAATAGTTAAACGTTAAATTTAATTGGTCAAAGAGATATTTTTGTCTTTTTGAATTAAAATAAAAAATAAATTTCACAAAAATAATTAAATATAAAATAATAATAATAAATTATTAAAAAATTGATAAACAATTAAAAAATTAATAAAAATTTTAAAAAAGCAACCACCGCTAAGTGATTGAAAATGACCATTTATTTTAATTGACGACCAGATCTGATTGTCTCGATGACAGAGGTTGTTAGATCTAGTCATCAAAGATCTAACAAAAATAGTCAAATCTGATCATTTTCACCATTAAGAATAGTAAAAAATAATTAGTTTCAAGTATGTTGATTGTTTTTAGTTATTTTTTATAGTGGAGATGACTAGATTTGGACATCAATCAAATTAGATAGTTGTTTTTAGTTACCTAGTTATATTAATAGCAATCTATGACTGTTTTTTAAAAATTTATATTTTATTTTTAAATTTTGATTAATTTTTATAAATTTATTATTATTATATTAATATTATTATATTAATATTATTTTATATTAAAATTCATTTTAATATTAATATTTTTATTTTTATTAAAGAATATTTTAGTTATTTCAATAAAAATATTAATAAAATTGAAAGGATTTTAATTAACAAGCGAGTATTTGGCTTTTTAAAAGCTTTTAGTCAGAATTGCATTTGGGAAAAACTTGGGTGGGAGTAAGTGATTTGGCCTTGTAAGATGGCAAACTATTTATTTTAATACTCGAAGAACCCTAACAACTTAAAAAGGCCAAATGACTTATTCCCTCGGAAGGTTTCCTAAAACAACGAAGTCCCACCCAAAATGTTTTAAAAGCCAAATGCCCACCTTTCTTTTAATTTTTGTAATATTTTCTAATAAAAAACCAAAATACCCTCGATAAAAATAATATCAACATTAAAATAAAACTTAATATAAAATAATATTCAAAAATTCAAAAATTAATTAAAAATACAAAAGTAAAATAAAATTTTAAAACTGGCCATCATCGCCAATAGTATCGTCAATGGTATTGGCTTTATTTTTATTTTATTCTTGAAATTATTATTAATTTTTAGGTTTTTATCAATTTTTTATTATTATTTTAATTATTTTATAAAATTAATTTTATTATTTATTAATTTTTATTCAAAAAGATAAAATATCTTTTGACTAGTTAAATTTAACAATTAACTTCTGTTCACGGATAAATATTTGGTTTTATAAAAGTGTTTGGATGAAAATTTGCCATTTAAAAAAACCTTGGGTCGGATTAAGTCGTTTGGCCATTAAAAAAGGAAAACTTTGAACTATGGCAACTCTTCTTGCCAACAATACATACATACAATTGAATATCTCATAATAGCATACATTTATATCCATCCACCTAGTTAAATTATTCAATTAATTAACCCTTCTGCAGTTGGCTCTAATTTCACCGCTGCTGCCTGTCAAAGGGCTAATATTTCCCATCTTGATCATAGACGCACCAAAGGCATCAAAGAAGGCAGATTGGCTGCCGGCAAACTGATTGACGATGGCCACCGTGTCGGCACCGGAAGTCGAAAATAATTCCTGATCGGTTTGAAGAAGGCCGCGGTTGTTTTGGAGATTAACGAAGTAGTTGTTGTCAAAGGCATCAGGGGTTGTTACATCAAGATTGTTTAAATTTTGATCAGAGGATTGACAATTTTCTTGAAGAGTCTGTAAATATGTGGGATCGAGTGTTGGGTCCGGGTTGCTTGCATTTATACGTTGGTTGAATGAGACACAACGAGCTCTTCCAATGGTGTGTGCACCTAAGCCATAGCCAATATTACAGACTTATAAAAGAAAGAATAATTTAATTCATGAATATTTATGAACAAAAATTTGTAGGTTTATATGAAAATTCTAAGATTACAAACACTCGAAAGTTCTGATAAACCCTGAAAGAGAAAGTTTTAGTGTTTTTAATACAAAAAAGTTTGACTGACGCCAACTATAAATATGAAATTGGAAATTTTTAACATGTTATAAAAACTATAATTTTCGATGCTTTCGTATAATTAATATTTGATATTTTTTCATATATAAATATATTCGGATGTAGACATTCGTATTTTTTTAAAAAAAGATACGGACTTCTATCAGCTAGTCAACAGATCTAAGTAAACACGATTTTATAATATTCAATATGAGAGAACTTGATATAAATTTTTTCTTTTACTGGTTTATAATATCAGTTACATATATACCTATGTCAACTAATCAACATCCAAAATTTAAAATGTGCAAGAACAGTAGATGAAAATGCACAATTGGCGTTAATATTCTTTGTCAACGATTACATTTTAACTTCCTTTTGTTTAATATTTAGAATCGATCAAATTTAAAATTAATTAAAAGAGTTACCAGATAAAGCGACTAGGTCAGTCGTGTCAAGGCCCTGATCTGCAAATTTTTGTGTAATAGTGGGTAGATCTTCAAAGGGACTTGGAATGGCCGAGGTTCCAGCTCTGTTTGCAGTTGTGCTATCCCTTCTTCCAAATTGCACTTCCCAGGATTGACCTCCCTCCTGTAAATTAACCTCAAAAGTACTTTTCATATTAATATTCATTCACGCACAACGTCAATTAATTGCTCAGACAGCTAGCGAAAGGAAGAAGATGAAAAGATTAAGTACCAAAACGACTAAAATTTCAGAGGCAATAGCCAAGATATCGGCACAAGAGACAACTCCTGGGCAAACATTTTCAACTGCTGCTTTGACATCATCAATTACTGCATATCCATCTGTTGATTGGTTTGGTACTGCATTTTTCTCGCTGTCTATGCCGGTTGCATCGTCTAACAATAACGAAGCGTCGCAGCCCTTCATTAAACCAAAAAAAAAAACCTAGTTCATTTTTGTCTCTATTTATATATATTTTATATAATATTTCTGATACTGTCGCTGGTAAAGAAAGGAAAAAAAAAAAATAGTTACATTGACAAAGCAATCATGGAAGTGAACACGAATAATTTTGGCGCCAAGTCGGACGTCACTGTTGCGAGCCGGGACTAATACACCACGAACAATACTAGTTAAGTTAGGGCATGTGGTATCATAAAAGGTGGAGCTCAATTGAGCCCTAGAAACCCCAAACGTTATAGCAAGAATGAGAAAAATGGTTGAACATAGAAATGAAGACATTTTTTTTCTTCTTTTAGTTAAGAGAATAAATAGAACTCAAGATTCTACTTGCTTTTGCGAGAACTATAACTATTTGGAATCCTTTATATAGACAAAGGTGAAGGTTTGACTAGTGATGGACTTTCCCTCTCTAATTAATTAAATGGAAAATATTCAAATATTGTGGCCTTGTCTACACTCATTTGTTTGAATTACTCAATTTGGTGAAGCTACAGCATGTCTCTTGTGATTTAAAAAAAGACTTCTCAAAAACAACTAGATCTAGGTCAGTTCTTGATTTCTTAAGAGTTTATTAAGAACAAATTTTAATTTACCGAAGAAGTAATTAAATCTAATTTGTTGTCCATAACTAATTACAAGACATCCAAGTGTATATATAATTAATTCAGTTAAAGAATATAACTTTTTTTGAAATTCAGTTTTCTAGGTGATTGGTATTTAGCCGTCTTAACTATTGTGTGTTAAGCACACGTAAATACCATATTATTCTAATATTATATAATTTTATTTGCATCACTTTAAACGTAATTTATAGATAAATCAACTAGTAACTGTAGGTACATCATGAAGCAAACATATTAATTTCAACACGGTTGCTTACTGAAATTGCGTTATAAGTATATATGAGTTGAAGTCAAATTAGGAGGCATCAGATTTTGGATTTTATAGGAAAGATCAAACACCTATTATGTCAAAAAAAGAAAATTCTACTAGAGCTACAATATAGCTGTTATATGATCATTCACTTCATTAATACTTAGATACCAAGTTTCTGTAGATGAAAATTACTTGAAACAAATTCTTTATAATTATTTCTCACATGGAGTGGTTAACAAGTTGTTATTGTTGTTGTTCGTAAATGTGTGTGTTATTTATTTTAAATTTTGCTTGATTTTTTTGTATTTTCTTAAATTGTTTCCACTGCAGAGATAGTATAATTTTGTACTACTTTCTTCTTTACCGTGGTAAATTGAATTGAAACTCTCAGATTCAATCCAGGGCTATCAAAATTCTGTCTAAAGGACTTATTCCCAACAGTAATTTTTCTTAAATATAAAATCACATATTTTAATTTTTTAAAATTTAAATATTTTTTTTGATAAGTTTTTTAAAATTTAAATAATTATTTATTAATTAAAATTAAAGGTCAAATTTAGTGGTCAATAGTTAAATATTGTAAATAACAAAAGTTAATAAACAAAAGGAGATGATGTCGTTTTGGAAGGGATGGAAAGTCTAAACTGCAGGTTCAAATAGCTCAGATACAAAAGGGGTTCATCATAAGTTCCAGAAGAAGGCTGCTTGGTTGATCTACAAAATAGCGGGAATCTGAAAGATTGATTGAAGCAAGTTGTAATCAAGGTTGTTAATCTGTTTTGTTATTGGGAGTGAATGGTTGTAATTGATTTAGGATGAAAGTTTTGGGACTAAGTATATAACCCTAATTGAGTTTGTTTGTCATGAATGAGTTTCTTATTAATAATAAAATTTCTCTGAGGTATTTTTCAAGTGATATAAAGGAGTTGCTTTGTGGTTGATTTTATTTTAAAATTAAAATGTGGTTTAGTTTAAATATTAATGGTTAGAAGAGTATTTTTGTTTTTCTATACAAATTTTAAAAAACAGTAAATTAATAAAATTAATAAAAATATTTAAATAATAATAAAATAAATTAGAAAAATATTAAAAAATAAATAAAAACCACCACCAGTGGTGGTGGCTGTCAAAAATAAAATTATGTAATGGTCTTCTGGTTCATAGGTCACCTTGTTTAGTGGAGGTAGTAAAGCAGATGATGGTCGAAAACGGTTATAAATGATTGATTTTGACTTTAGCTATAATTTTCAGTCATTGTCGATGGCTAAGGTGGCTAGATCTGGTCTTTTCTTCCACCACTTGGTTCCATTTTTGACAATAATTGCTGTCAATGACACTACAAATGATGTTAATTACTTTTTTTTAACTATTTAATTTAATTTTTTTGTATTTTTAATTAAATTTTTATATTTAAATATTATTTTATATTTTTATTATATTTTTATTTTTTTATGAGGGTATTTGATTATTTTATTAAAAAAACTAATAAATTTAGATAAAGAATAATTAATAGATCGTTGTGAGTTTTAAAAAGTTGAGACATGAGATTTTATCTTTAGGGAAAACTATAGGATAGAATAAATCCTTTGGCCTATGGTAGAATTTTTGTCATTCTCATGGATCGAAAAATTTTGAAGTTGATAAATTTGATGGGTTAAATTCCTTCAATATATGGCAATGAAAAATGGAAGATGTATTGTGTCAATAGGAATTAGAGTCGGCCCTTAAGGAAGAAAAACCTACAGAACATATGAGTGATACAATATGGAAAAAAAAAAATCAATCTACAAGTATACATGATTATATATTGGTGTCTCACTAAATAGAAAAGGCATCCTTGCATGAAGGAGACAATCGTATGATACTCCATCAAAATAAGAGTAAAAGGCTTTTTAAACATGTTAGTGGATGAAACTAAAAATTGTAAGCAAAAGTTTGTTTTAATTGGTTTGTCATCGGTATCTCATTTTGATGAGTGGAACATAGTCCCAGGGTTCACCTATTATATGTGTTACAATGAATTGGTCATCTCAACCCAAGGACATGACAATCCTTGAAAAATTTTTCTTTTTTCTTTTTTCTTTTTTCTTTTTAATTTTGCTTAATATTTTCTGTATTTTCTTATGTGCTTCTGCTGCATAGGCAGTATAATCTTATACTATTTTATCTTTTAGCACAACAATTTTGAGTATAGCTTATGCATACCGGGTAACATGAGATCGTTATTTTGTTTTTAAATGCGTGTAAATAAACACAAAGAAAGTATAGGCATTTGAGGGTTTGCAAATGTTATTTGATTTCAACTTTAATTTTTGAGTTTGTGAAGCATCTTTAATTTTTGAGTTTGTGAAGTACCTTTAATTTTTGAGTTTGCTAACTTCACAAACTAAAAAAATTAGAGTCAATGATCCAACACTCACTTGTAATCCACAAGTTAAACATTTCAAAAAGTATAAGAAATTTTCTTTCATATATAAAAAATATTTTATTGTTACTTTTACATAGATTAATCTGTTGCTTCGCTGAAGAAATTTGTCTTTCATATTTCTATTTTTGTTTTTTTAATAAAGCAGTCCGCCTTGATTAGCGTAGGGAAAATTCTAAATTTGATTTGTGATTGTGGTCAATTAATTTTAGGATATTTTAGATGAAACAAATAAGAATCTAGCCTGCAAATATTTTGTCAATTGTATTCAACTTTGAAAGTTTTTGACTTTTCTCACAATTGAAAGCGATTATTTCCTGTAATTGGATAAGACAATGGGCGTACTTTGAGAGGAACGACTTAATAGTTTTATCTAAAATTCTAAATTTTATTAGTGAATTCTAAAGACTAATTTAATGATCAAGCCAATGTAATTGACTTGGCTCATGAACTATAAAGTTAAGTAACCGCGTTGTGGCATCTTAAATAGATAACTAATTGAATCTAAAAATGATTTTTAATTCATTAGTTAATTACTATAATTTTCTGATAATTTTGTTTTGTAAATGTTTAATTGAATACTTGGAAATCCATCCTTCCCAGATTAGTCTTATAGACAAAATCTTCTAAAGCATTTAATTATTTTAATTTTTTTATAAACCAAGAATGAAAATATACTTAATAAAGTTTGGAGAGTAAAATGTTATTTATCTTTCATAAATATTATAAATTGCAAAATGTGTATTTGCCTTTTGCTATACTTATCATAAAAATTAGCTGATTTCATTAATCGTGTTTAATGAAAAATGTTATTTGTTGACTTCAAGGATATAAAATTATTATTTTGACATAGTTTGAGTGAGAAATTGTCGTATTCTCTAAGTTCAACCCATAGTTTTTTTTAATATGATAATTTTCTTCTAATAATTCTAAGAAAATACGAAGAAAAACTTAATCTCCTAAATCAAAACTGAAAGCTTTTCTTGTTACTCATAATTAACACGTGTATTCTTTGTGACACAGGAAGGTCTTCTTGTTTTGTATACAAAACAACAGAAATAATTACGCCATCATTGAAACCGATCAAATTAAGTTCAATATTGGCCCCAAAATATTGCATAATTGAAGGACATGTTTTCAGCAAAACTCAACAAATTTCTTTTGTATTCATCAATTATATAAATTTCTTAACATGTGAAATTTTAAATTCTAATGACAGTGTTCCGAGCTTCCACTTTCTAAATTCTTATAATAGTATCTTGATACTTCTTTTTTTTTTTTTTACTTTCTTTTAATTATTAAATCACGGGATTAGGGGGAGCAAATATCATTTAGACCTTCAATTTTACATTATTTTAGGAACTTCTTTTTAAGGTATCTAGCTATAATAGTTGAAATTATAAGTCAATAGTCTTGCTCTGCTTAAGAGTGGTTATAATTTTTTTTTATCTTGGTTTTTAAATACCAAAGCTTCAATGCTTAATCGAGAAAAAAAAAGTAATACATAAACTTATGTATACAAACTATAAATACAAATTTAAGCATATACGATGACATATAATCATGCAATTAAATAATTTTAAATTATAAAGAAAATAACACATGATAATATAATAAAACGATTTTATAATTAAATTTATATTGTTGTTTGTACACATAATTTTATTCAAAACCAAGTATATATTTTCATTAAAAGCCAGACAAAAAGGATCTATTATTTTAGCAATTAGTTTTACCCAAATTATTTTATACATAGTGTATGTAGCCTCACCCAACTTGTGAAATATCATATAGTTCTTTTATTGTTTATTAAACATTTGAATGTCTATTTTGAGGAAATTATTTAACTTCATGTGGACCAAATATTGTTTAAAAAGTGTCTCGTTAATAAATAAAAGTGAAAAATATTATCTCTTTGATTATTGTATACTATCTTACCATCTTGTAAAAAGAGTAACACATAAAATTATATATACAAACCATAGATACAAATTTAAGCATGTACAATGATCTATAATCATGCAATTTAGTAATTTTAAATGATAAACAAAATAACACCTAATCATATAATGAAATATATTTGTAATTAAGTTTATATTGTTGTTTATACACAATTTTATTAAAAACCAAGTAGATATTTTCTTTAAAAGTCAGACAAAAAGGATGAATTATTTTAAATATTGTTTTAGCAACTAGTTTTACCTAAATTATTTTATACATAGCGTATGTAACCTCACTTGACTTGTAAAATATCATATTCTTCTTTTATCGTTCATTGAATATGTGAAGAATGAAATGTTTTAACGTGTTGATGATGTGGCAGATAACGGCGAGTAACGGAGTTAAATGATTAATAAACTGAAGGAAAACGACGTCGTCTCGTTAAAGAATATGAGAAGCTGAAAGTGTAGTGTCAAGTAGTTCTTTTCATTTCCAGAAAGTGCAATATGCTGTCTTCAGAAAATGTGTTTGTTTCTTCTTCAGATTTTGATCGGGAATTAGGAAATCAGTATTATTAGCTTGTAATCTAGACTGTTAATTGAAATTGTTAGTTAGAATTGTATGGCTGTGATTGTGGTGACAACTGGAAGTTAACTTCTAGGGTTTGCTATAAAATCTGAGACTATCTGTATTGAGTAAGTTTTTTTTTCTTTCATATGAATAAAATTTCTTGAGGTATTTTCAGTTGAATGAAAGGTTGTGTTTGGTTGTTTCATTTTTAATCACAACAATTTTTCATTTTTTGAATTTCTATGTTGAGGAAAATATTTAACTTCATATGGACCAAATATTGTTTAAAAAGTGTCCCTTTAATAAATAAAAGTGAAGAATATTGTCTGTTTGATTATTGTGTGGTATCTTACTATATTGTAAATAAAAATTTGACACGCTATTAAGCAAGAAACTAAACGCACCAACTTTTTATCAATAAAATAAAATAAAAAATTTCTTACAAATATTCAAGGGTTTATGCTTAAAAATAATACCATACTTATTGATTCTTCTTACCAATCTATTCATATAAAATAATGTAATTTAATGTGGTTGGATAATTTAATTATATATTTTATCTCTAATTCAAATTCACTAATCATGTTAAAATATATTAATTCGTAGATAAATTAGTTTAAAAGAATAAAAAAAACTTAATGGAAATATTTGTTTTATGTCAAGCTGATTCAAATTGAATCATCTCTTAGCAGCCCAGTTAGTAGAGCATTAGGGCGCATTGTTTTGAT
Organism: Anacardium occidentale; assembly: GCA_026122585.1. Taxonomy (NCBI): domain Eukaryota; kingdom Viridiplantae; phylum Streptophyta; class Magnoliopsida; order Sapindales; family Anacardiaceae; genus Anacardium; species Anacardium occidentale. The sequence goes on from JAJEJH010000182.1 coordinate 654,089, forward strand.
GCTTCTTCAATAAAATGTCGAATTGCTTTTCTTTCAAAATCAATTTGTGTAAAATTGAAAGAAGGTCTCTCTCTTATTCTGAAAAACCTAGTTGTTCACTGCTATAATCTTAGCTTAAATGGATGGTCAAAATTGTAGTATTTTTGGGTTTTCTCTTGATACACCCAATGGACGCAATTGAAAATCACTTGGGTGGGTTGCTAGGTTGTATGAGTGGATTCACTGTATAAATAGAAATTTAAGTCTTTTTTCGTAGTTGTTTTGGAAATAAAATCTCAATAGAAGTTTCTATTTCCTTTCGATGTTGCTTTATGTTATTAAATTACAAACACTTCTGATACAAACCCACAACCCCTAAGCCTTGTAAATGATGCCAAATAGCATTAAAAAATTCCACCCCAATTTAAGTCCAAGTCACACAACAATAAGCCAAGTTCTCAAGTAAAAAACTACGCCAAATTCAAGCAAGTTCCATTTCAAAGTTGGCCACACTTCATTCAACCTCAAACATTCCAACAAACAATCATCACTCATCCAACATAATGAAATGTAGAAAGAAAACGTTCTGTTCATAACATAAATAGCAATACTTAGTAAAATTTAGTGTGTAAGTAATTGTTCCTCAAACTTAAAGAATGATTATCCACCACCTTGATGTTGAACCAAAAATAAAATATGTTTGAATCAAGCTTAAAGGAAATTGTTCACCCACTTGAATCTCTCTTCCACCACTTTGATTCTCCACCAGCAACCTTCACTTGCATGGTGCTTTATTGGCTCATGTGAATATTTATATTTTTTTATTCAACCTTCACTTGCTAAAAGGTTGAATAAAAAAATATAAATATTCACATGAGTCAATAAAGCACCATGAAATAGGCTAAACACAAAGCTTATCACGATTTCATCTCATCAAAAACTACCTATAATGAGTTAAAGTGTATTGTACTTACTGTGCTTGTTGGAAGAGACATTGATGTAAAACCCTCCCACAATGGTCCTTCTTTACCCCCAAGAACCTATAACATGATCAACAGTAACAAATAAACAATCTCATAGTATTTGACTAACATGACAACTCTATAATAAAAAATAGTATAGTACTTACCTTGCATGTTAGAGGAAAAATTGATGTGGCACCCTCCTATATTAGTCCTTGATCACCTTTGAGATCTTTTAACAAGATCTAACCCTACTTCCATATCCCTCTCATCCTTTACAAACATTCTAATCTTTATCCTTCTACTACATTTTACAACACTCAAACTTTGACAATCTTCTTTACTAGAAATCCAAATGTCATTAAAGGTTTTCTATTGGTTAATTTCTCTTTATTGGAACTTAGTGTTGTTTTGTCGGTTAATTTCTACCAACTTATTTTCTTTCTCTATTGTGTAAGGAATGTCTTAAATGAACTTCAAAATCCTGAGTTTAAGAGATTAAAAAAATGTGAAAAAAAAAAGTAATAAAATCTAATTGAACTCCAATATTCCTAAATTGACTATACTAAATCTAAAAGAATCATTAATTGTAATCAATCAATTCCTAATCTTAAGAATTTATTGCATCCCAACTACTCAATTAGTTTTTATTTAGATGAATTATTTGAATTTTTAAAGTTAAAGTTCAACATTAATGACTATTTTCAATTAACAATACTTAACATCAGCCTTTAAAAAATTCATAAAATCCTCTTAAACAATTATAAATTATCATGTGTGTAATATTATTAAAGTTTGTATTATGAATATTTTATTTTTTGAATGACATTTCAATTAAGATTAATTATGATATTATTTAAGTTTGTTATTAAATTATTTGTCAAATTTGTCATTTAACGATGAATATTTATTCAATATCATTTTAAACGGTGAAAAGACAATTGAATGATCATGAAATTGAAATATGACTATTTTTTTAATCAATAATCTTGAAAATAAGTGTAAATACCATACAATTTATAATTGTTATATATAACAGTTTCAATTCTTATTTCAGTTATTTGTAATTTGGATGTTGTATTTTTTAGTCATCCGGCTGCAAATCGACAATATGTATGTATTTATAAATATTTTTAAATTATAAATTATTGTTTCAGTCTTCTGACAAATTACAGTGAAAAATAAAGTATTAATAAAATTATTATAAATAAATTAGTAAAATATAAATAATACAAATAACGAGGCAAAGAGCTTGTACTAGGCATAGGCCGCTAGGTCTTTCCATAGGGCCCGATCTGGATCTTTTAATTAAAAATAGTACCCAATCTGATCCTTATTTCCGAGGATCTGAGCCCTTCAACGGACTAGGCCTTGGGGGCCTGGGTCAAGTTCGATTTGGAACCCATTTGCCTGGTCTAATGAAATATGTACGCAATCCACTTTATGTCATGGTCAACATAAATCCAAGGGTTGTTCCCTTGTGGGACCATAAGAATTTTGGTGGTTTTGGTGTGCAGTGTGGAGTAGAAAATTTTAGGTGATAACTTGGAACTGGAACCGACCTAAACAGATTTCATATATGAATTTATTCTCATTGGTTTTGGTTTCAATTCATAAATTTCAAGAATAAGTCGGCCGTGATTTTTGTTCCCAAGTGTTTTGATCTGCTCATCCATGTTAAACACAAACCATTCATATAAAAATAATACATAATAATAATAATAATAATAATAAAAAATTAAAAACCAATATAATGGGCTCGATGGGTCTACTACCCTCAAGGGACTCTAATATGTGTCTATTTTTCAATAATCGATTATTAAATTTTTTAATCTTTTTTAATTAATAATCTAGTCTTACAAATTTTAATATTGACTTAAATAATAATAAAAAAAAGTGATTTGTTCTTTAATAGATCAAGATACAAATCGTAAACGATATATCATAATAAAATTATACTCTATTTTAATCATAGTCATGATTTCTTATCAAATTCATTAAACTTTAAACTAGAACTTCATTACACATGAAAAACTTTATTAGAAGTTACAATTTTTTGCTCCACTTTCTTTCAATCAACGTCTAAATGCAACAAACCAAACCTTCACAATGATCCCATATTCATACAAACCCTTCAACAAAACTGCCCTGGCGGCTCGCCTAGTAACATGAATGATATTAATGTAAGAACTCTTGATGAGTTTGAGAAGAATTACTTTGTTAATCTTCAAAACAAACGTGGTCTTCTTAAAACGTATCTGGACTTATTCTCGAAGTCTTGCTGCAGCCATTGTGAACCTCTTAGCTTGAAGCCAAACCCACCTCTTTGATACTTTTTGGGGAGTCCATGTTTAAGATGGGAAATATAGTCCATTGACAGGCAGCAATGGAGAGATTAGGACCAATTGCAGAAGGGTTAATAAATTAAATTATCTAGCTTCGTATTTGAGTTTTATGTTATGAGAAATTTATACTCATGCCTTGCAATTTGTGAGATATTACAATTTGTTACTAATTTATAAAATTAAGTCTGTTTTAAATCATAAGTTATTCATGTAGTACCACAATGAACGGAGGGACAAGTATGGTTTAATGAAATGTAGCCTGAGTTTTATATTTTATTTTCTTTTATTTTATTTTGGTAATTTTTTTTTTTATATATATAATATTGAACCTTCGCCTAGGAGCTTTAGGTTTAAAATGGAACGATAATTTTAACATATCATAAGTCTGAAGAATTCAAAACATTATAATAAAGACCTTCTTGATCTGTAAAACAAATAATTTTGGTTTCTAAGCATTTCAATTTTCAATAATTCTAAGTTACCATCCTTAAACCTTTGAGAATCCTGATTACATTAATTTTAACAGGAAGAAATATATAATATTGGATTTCACTCAGTCCACAAGTAGTGACTCATGATATATATGACTAAAATTAGTATGAACACAAATGATAGAAATATTGACTTGGTAGAAAGCCACTTCTTTTACACAATCTCATGGCACGTTCAATGTATATATAAACCCACCTAATTTCTTCCATACGGAAACTTTATATTAACGTGGGATATATGATTCCCGTCAAGATCTTTCTTTTTAAAAGATGCCTAATAATCAAAGCTAATGAAAATGAAAATTTACTTACTTTAATTATAGATACCATTTTCCCATCAAACATAATGGAAAAGAAAAATTAATTCACTAGAACGTTCTTTGACTCCTCTCAAACGCATCTTAAATCCAGAGCAATTTACATCACTTGAACAAAAATCAAACATTAATCTCACGTAAGGATTTTAATTACTTAGTTAGAATAATCCCTAAAAAATTATATCAAAAGATGAAACTTTATCTGACTTTATAAAAGATCGTTGTGTGGCGTAACTCACTTAAGTAACTAGTTCATGAGCAAAATCAAAGGTAATGAGAAGTCTACGTGTTTGTAATAATAAAGGCATTTAGACAGGAAATAAGCACATCCAGAGGCCCAAAAATTCAACAATTGTGTCACTTAGAAAGAATCAGATATGTCACATGCATGCACCGATTGATGATATAAGATTCATGCATTCACCTATACTTTTTAATTCCCAACTTCAACTTTTTGCATTTTCAAACTTAATCAGCACAATTACGCAATTGTGGAAGTTTATATGCTCGGTCGGGTATGGTATCTATATGCTAAGACTTGAGTTTCACTGATTCAAGCATTTTATTACTTTTATTGAAAGGGTTATCATGTTCATGTAACAACAAAATTTTTAGAATTAATTAAATATTCTTTCTCAGACAAATTAATTTTGCTATTCTAGTAACCTTTGGTATATCTATATAGATCTAAATAGATAAAAATGTATTATTGATTTTAAAAATTTATTAACTTTCAACATAAAACAATTGTGTGTATGACTATGACAAATATAAATTCATATCTCTCTATTCAATTTATCAATGGCATGCACTATTATAAAACTCATGTAACATCATCTCTTAATCTCAATCACACGAAATAAATCTATTAAAAAATGTCAGACCTCTAATAATGTTAAGATTAAGATTGGATTTGAGTCCAGTTAGCTCAGGATCAAGTTGAGGTTAATTCGAATTAGCTCGAAACAAGTTTACTTTTCACAAATGAGCTTGAGCTAAACTTGTGAAGTTTATATAACTACAAAAATTATTCAAATTGATTAAAATAATATCGTTTTGATTAATATATATTTAAACAATATTGTTTTGAGCATTTTAAACATGTAACGAGTTGAACCGAACTAAACTTAAACTCAACTTATCTCAAGCAAACCAAACTCAAGTTTGGAAAATCAAGCTCAACAAACTTGAGCTGAGTTAAACTTGAATTTAATTCGATTTGAATCTAATTTTAATTAAGATGATATCACATATTTGTCATGAAATAGGATAAAATTTAACCATATATAAATAAAAATATTAAAAATCCATGAATTAGATACTTGTAATCTTAGCCCAAAGAATTCGGTCTATCATAACTATGACACACACACAAATACCCTTTGATATCATGATATATTCAAAATTTATCTAAATTAAAATGAAGGAAAACTAATCAACAAACTATATATTCAGTTGCTGTTGTGGTTAAGCAATTATACTGGAACAACAAGAAAATAAACTAGAAGTGAATTGGTTGGAGTGTTCTAAATTTAGTGACAGTTAAAATACTTCATTTGAGCCAAGTTTAGTTTTTACTTTCCAACAACATCACCTGCATCCTTACCAAAGTATGGTCAGCAAAAATCTTTACCTCAACATTAAAATTTGTGTGAACTTGCCTCTCCAATTGCATCTATTGCAGATTCAACTCAACTAGACCTGTGATATTAGATTGTGTTCATATTTTATCAATAGGGGTTTTGAATTGAAGATTTTTAACACTAACCTGAGTCAAAATAGAATGTATCGACATGATTTATGCTCAAATAAAACACTTTGTCAAATACTAAGGAATAATATAATTGATTATAAAATAATACATAAAAAGACTTAGTGTTTGATGACTACAAAACAAAAGCAATTGTTTATATATAGACACAGTTGTAAGTCATATTTGGTTGAATTCAATATGGCCCACAATAACACAAGTCGTGTCGTGTCAAGACTCATCAATTAGTAGACCTTATAGGATGAACTGACTCGTTAGCATGTCAAGGCCCAAGGCACCTAAGACCCTATAGGTCATGCCTCCACGAGCAAACTGCCTGCTTTTGTAGGTTGATCGATAATTTTATATTATATATTATATTTTGTATTTATTATTTTTACAAGTCATGTTAGACCGACCTATAAGTCTTGTTCCAGGCTCCTTAACATAGCCTACATGACCTACCAACCTTACGCGACTCATAATTTATAGGTCATACAAAAAATCAAGAGCCTAGGTCAAGCTATAAATTGGTCTAACCCTCCTACTATATCTCTTTATATAAGTTGAAATGGCCACAAAACATAATCAAGCAACATAAAAAAAAAAATCATTATTATAAAATAAATAAATAATGAAACTAACCTAATTTAGTAAAGTTGAATGTTAGAATAGTAGATAGGTAGGTGAAACAAATTTGGTGTCTAATAATGCTAATTTCTTTGTTGATTGAATTACAAAACATATATTTTATGGATTGAAGCTCTTTCTATCAAACACAGAGAATAATTGATTTTAAGAATTTTTTATATTATCATATGGTGCGATATTTTGTTTGAAGTCTTTGGGATAGTTTAGGCCAATTCAAATTGATTTCATATTGACCCTAACCCAATTTGATTATATTTAAATTAACCCTAACCTGACCGAAGCTATTTTTTGTGTCAAAAATCATTACTCTAACCCAATTTTTTTGTATCATATTATGTAAGGTTAATGAGTCATGTCAAATTTTGCTAGGTCTAAACCATATAACTATAATTAATATTTAAAATTAGTTTAAAGTAATTTTGTAACTTCAGGGGAAAATGAGAACAAATTAGTAATTTGTAATTTCTTTAATTTTATTATTTTATAATAAAATCAAATTTTTTTTATTATTAGAAGAGGATTATAGATAGATTAATATATATTTTTTTAAGGCCAAACGACATATTCCCACCCAAGGTTTCCTTAACTGACAAAGTCTCACTCATGAAAGTTTAAAAAGCTAAATACTCATCTATTAACTAAAGTCGAAGGGGTATTTTTATCTTTTTAAAAAAATTAAATTTTATAAGAACATTAAAATATAAATTTAATATAAAATAACATTAAAACAATAATAAAAATTTTATAAATTAATAAAAATTTAATCTCATCGATAGTCAGAAATAGTCACCTAATTTTATTAGCAGCTGGATCTAGTTGTCACGATGGTGGAAATGATTAGATCTGATCATCTCCAACATCTAAAATGATTGAAAATGGTCTTTGTCAAGTGTTCCAACCATTTACGGTTTTCAATAACAAAGGTGGCCCGATCTAACCATATTTGCCAGATTTTTTATAGTCTTGTGATAGTTAGATCCGACTGCTAATAGAACCAAATGACTATTTTCAACCCCTGATAAGATTAAAGGTGGCCATCGCCATTAGCGGCGGTGATTGCTTTTTTAAATATATATTTTATTTTTTAAGTTTATATTAATTTATTAAATTTTTAATATTATTTTATTTTATATTTGTTTTTAATATTATTTATATTAAGTTTTATTTTAATATTAATATTATTTAATTTTATAAAAGATATTTTAATCTTTTCACTAAAAAAAAAAAAATGAATACTTAACTTTTTAAATTTTTATAATTAAAAATTTATCATTTAAGAAAATTTTGGGTGAAAGTTTCTCGTTTAGCCTTTTTTGAACTTAAAAATGTTGTTTCATCAAAATTCAAATGAAAAATGCCAATTCAATCATCAATTATATACCCATATCAAACTTATTAATTGCCCCACACACAGACGCATGCGCGCACACGCACATAGATATAGACACAGAGAGAGAGAGCATTCACCCTTTAAGTCAAAAAATATCAGTACGGTTTCCATGTAAGTGATTAATTGCCGAACTAGTGCCAACTAAGTGGTTTAGCACGATCGACTCGAGTGGATATTCCACTTCTTCTTTCCTTCTTCATAGAAATATAGTATAGCAGCCATGACCCACCACCAAAACGAGTTTAAAATAATAACCTCCCTTGTGGTTTTTAAAATTGAAAGGTTGGAACTTAAAATAAATAAATAAAATACTTGAGTTAGACCATCTTTCCAAGACTCAACAGACTAATACTGAATAGGGCCAACTCTAGATTTCAAACTCATACCTTCATGTTTCCTTATCTCACTTTTACCACTCAAACTATTCCCCTGAAGACAAAAGTTGAAATTTTGATAATACAAATTATTCAACTATCTCATTTATCATTAGGTTTTGCAGTTAAATTTAATTGTTAAAAATTGTTTGCCATTGCAACGACCAATTTACCCCAAAAAATAAGTTTTTTTTTTTTTTCAAAATTGAGAAAAAAATCTAAAGTTTTTTTTTTCTTGACTTAACATCCCAAATTCAATTAAATTACCTAAAACATATAAAAAGTTTAACAATAAAAAACCCTAAAATAATTTGAAATTTTTAAGAAAAAACTTAACTTGGTAGGTTCTTTAATTAAAATTTCGTATGTACTTAGGTTTTAGTTTCATCATGGATTTATATAATTTTAATTTTAATTTTTTTTTGTATTTTTAAGCTTTTCATTTGAATTTTAAAAATATTTTTAGGTGTACTTTTTGTGAGGAGTCCTAAAAAGGATGCTTTGCTTGAGATTGAAGATTTTGAGTTTTATTTGTCTTTCACAAAATCAAAAGAGCAATATGTTAAAAATTGACAATACGCAAACATTTTTATAAGACCACCTTCTAACATTAAATTGTTAATGAAAATTTTCTTACATTAAATTGTTAATGAAAATTTTCTTTATCAACCATAAGAACACACCTTTAATATTGCACAAGATATATGGCCTATAATAATGGTTGTAGAAATTATCTAAATAAAATATGTTTTTCACTATTAAGATAATTAAATGTGAGAGGAAGTAACAAATATTAAATAGGTTTTTAATATAGTTGGACCTTTTGTTTGAGAGCCTTTATACACTATTATTTTGTTTATATTTAAAAAAGTGTTTTAATAGAGATTATGTAATGATTTAAAAAGAATTAGTCTAAAAAGTAACATAGTTGTCTATAATTCTTTAGTAAAAGTTATTGTGTTTTTCTAAAACACTTATTGCTTTGATAGATATCTCCTTTACATAATCTTTTATGTTAGGTTAGGTTCGGCTATAGCCTCATAGATTTGCTTCATTTCAAATTTCAATTCAAAATTTATTTCCTATTTGGTTACATTATGTATAAGATAGCTTATTGATAATTAATTAATTGTTAATGAAGATAGATCATGATTTAATAAAAACTTATTATTTTTTACGTAAATATAAGATAAGAAAAAAAAATGATTTAAAAAACCGTTACTCTGATAAATAAATTTTTGGACTCATACTAGACTATGTTGGACCCCTGGGGTTTTACAGACTATTGATCAATATTTTTGTAACTTATTATTTTATTAGCTATCATTTTAAATGTTTGGTTAGAGATAGAATAATCTCTTATTAATTCAAACCACAAATATTTTTAAAATAATCTCTTAACGATAATATTATTATTATATTAAAATATTCACACTCAACATTAGAAAATGGGATTAATATGTGGCGTTCGTGTGGCAGCCATGCTGCTACAAAACAATTATATCGAAAATGACAAACAAATTAAAATCAAAGGGCAAATAGAAGTCAAAAAAAAAAGGCATGGAATGAAATGTTTAGGGTATCCTCCTTTAAATACCTGAATGCCAGAATGTCAACATTACTGTTTGAAAATGATCGTCCATTTTGGGTTATTTTCTACCAATCGAAGCCATTTTTGACCAAAACCTAAGAAAATTTCAACCGGCCGACATTTTATTCCATTTTGATACTGTTTGCCAGCGTATTATTCTAATCGGTGCTTCCCCTTTGATTAAGGGTACTCTTTACGGAACATACAAAACATTAATATTTATTTTCATTATATGATAGTAATATACTGCGCTGGAAGGATTAAAGGGACCTATTTGCATCTATAAAGTTCTTTTTATACCAAATTTTTAAGTTCATACACCATTATTATTATTATTATTTTAAGTTGAACTTTTAGCATACAAATCCCTGTAATTCCAACACAACCCAATAGATTAAATACTGAATTGAATAAAATGTATAATAAAATCTAATGATTTTGTTTAGAGAATAAACGAAAAAGAAACATTCTAAACTTATGATACTATATCTATTAATTATAAGGTTATTAATTCTTGTTTCTTTATTATTAAAGTGTTTTCGAACTCAGGTTTGGAAAACAAAAACTTAGATTTGGATGATCATTAAATAACTAAAAACAAAATTCTGAATGAAAATATATTTCCCGACCCTTAATTATTTAATCAGCTTGTACTGTCACAGAAGGTAGTTAATATTTCCAAATCAACGTTAGGCCTTCAAAACTTTTGAATTTCCGCAGGAAAGTCACATGCGCAACTCCTGTTTAATATATTTATTACTTTTGTTTGATTATAAATGAAGAGGGCATTCAAGATCAATCCCAGACAACTAGCTACCCAAACTTTCTTTTCTTTTTTAATATTTTGTGAAGAATGTCTTGCTCTCGCTATCTACTCGCAGCAGCTGCTGCTATGTTCTTTGCAATTGTGCTTGAAGGACGAGTGTCTGAGGCTCAGCTGAGTCCATACTTTTACGACGAAACATGCCCCAATGCATCGAGCATTATTCAAGGGGTTCTAGTGCAAGCCTTTCAGTCTGATCCGAGAATCGGTGCCAGTCTCATCAGGCTTCATTTCCATGACTGTTTTGTTCAGGTAATCAATGTTACTGTTAATTATTTTCCTTCTTATTTGGCCTGTCTTCTCCTACTTGACAAAAAAGAAGCTACTTACTACTTGACCCACTTGCTTAAAATTTGGCCTGTTAATTATAATATAATACACATAACCATTATTTATAAAAGAAGATATGCAGTTTACCTTATCCCTAAGACATTGTTGAAAATATATGCATATATATATGTTTTTATATAAATAAAATCATATTTTAATAATTAAACAACCTTGAAAATTCCAGGAAAAAAAAAATTAAAGATGTAAATGTTGAAGGGAAAGAAAAACAAATCAATTCATTAACTAATAAGCTAACATAACTTCTTCAATCAAATTAGACAAGAAAGATAACTCTAATTTTCTCCTGCTAAATAATTTTTTTTTTAAGTTTTCGCAAACAAAAGAATTGAAATTCTTGCTATGTTTGGTAACATATTGGCTTTGTTAATTATTTCAGGGTTGTGACGCTTCCATTTTACTGGATTCCACCGATACAATAGACAGCGAGAAAGGAGCTTTCGGAAACAATAACTCAGCCAGAGGCTTTGATGTTGTTGATCAAATGAAGGCCGCATTGGAAACCGCCTGTCCCGGAATTGTTTCATGTGCTGATATTCTCACCATTGCTGCTGAGCAATCTGTTGCATTGGTACCGCTTTCATAATAACCCTAATTGAATTTGTACTTGTTTGTGCTCGTAACAAGTAGTTATCCGTTTCGAACTCATTTTACTGATATTTACGAGATGAATTGAATGGTGATCACAGTCAGGAGGTCCTTCATGGACAAATCTATTGGGAAGAAGAGACAGTACAACAGCTAACCGAACTCTTGCCAATGAAAATCTTCCAGGACCAACTTTAACCCTCGACGAACTCAAAGCGAAGTTTATTAATGTTGGCCTCAACGGTGACACAGATTTGGTTTCTCTATCAGGTAATTAATCATGGGGATTATTAGTAAAACAATTTCTTACTTATTATTCTGTATCTCCAGTAAACATCATGAGTATTTTAATTAGATAACTAGATGACATTAATAAGAACTAAAAAGACAATTACTAAAAAGATTTTGCTCTGACTCTGCCCCTGAATATCAAGACAGTTTTTTTTCCTATTAAAATTTTATCTTTTAATGTATAAAATCAATAAACACTAAGTTCATATGTTCGCAGGTAAATTTTCTGTTATTTGATTTACTTGTATGCATATTTCTTCATCAGGTGCTCACACATTTGGAAGGTCACAGTGTCAGTTTTTCATTCATCGATTATACAATTTCAACGATACAAATCAACCTGATCCAACCCTAGACACAACCTTCCTACAAGTGCTTCAAGCTCTATGCCCACAAGGAGGAAATGGCAGCGTTTTGGCCAATCTTGATGTTTCAACTCCTGATATTTTTGACAAAAATTACTTCACCAATCTTCAAGAAAACAAAGGCCTTCTTCAGACCGATCAAGAGTTATTCTCAACAGCTGGGGCCGATACCGTGGACATTGTTAACCTCTACGGCTCTAACCAAACTGCTTTCTTTGAAAGATTTGTGGTGTCAATGATACGGATGGGAAATCTAAGTGTTTTGACAGGGAATGAAGGAGAAATCAGATCGAATTGCAGTAAGGTTAATGAGATTTCAAGTTTGTCAAGTGGTGATGGTTTGGTCAGCTCATTCTAAATAATTAACGAAGGGAGAAATTAAGTAATATGGCTGATGAGCTCGGAATAAACTTCTCTATGTTTATTTGTAGAGAATTTGTGTTTGACAAAAGTTGTGAGATTTTGATCAATGAAATAAACTGAATAACTAGGTGTTGTTTACATGCTGCTTAATACTTTTAAGTCTTTCTTTATCTCATCATTATAATAGCCAATGATAATGGCAATAATATGATAATTACAGATGAATCATTATAACAGTTAGATGAAAAAGAAAATTTAACGTGTAACAAGCAATATATTGATTTCTCCCATCCAGCTTAGGAATCAAAGAAAATTAAAGAATAGCAATTAGAGTTGATAATGCAAGTTGATGAGAAAAAGTTGATACATTTCAACAATATATATTACGTAAAGTTAGAGAAAAAGTTGCCATTGTAGACCATTACCAACTTTATAATTTAAAATAGAACATTATTGTACATTATTGAACCTACCACCTAGAAAGTAGAAACATACATGGCTGTAGCCTACAAGGGAAAATCCATAACAGTTTTTTATCAATAAAATCTCAATCAACTAGTTATTATTTGTCCAAAATCATTGAAAAAAAATCTTGCTTGAAGAATTCATAATATAAGATTATATGTGGAAACTGAAAGCTTGAAACTTGATTATCACCGGTTGGAACTTATAACTGATGAAGTATCTCCTTGAGTTCCCTTCTAAGCAGAATTTGCTTTAGACAGCTTACATAGAAATCACATGTGCATTATACTGTCACATTTGGTTTTAGAGACAACAAAATTTTGTTATATGATACACACATACTGTTGTTGAGACATACAGAGTTAGACCGAAAAAGACTAAACAATATTTCAACAATATTAATTCCCTAAATAATCAGCGATATCCTATGTGAGCTAAATTCTTTTGATACCTAACAAAGCCCCAAACTAATAGTATCCTAAAAAGTGTTTAAAAGCTCTTTATATGTCGAACAAAACAAAATTTGTAATACCCTCACATAATTCTTTTTCCCCTGAACTAACTATATTATCAAGCTACTGTATTTAGGTTAATGGAGATATACAATTTCTAATTGAAAATACATTCATAATAACTGTTCGAACAATATTCGTATTTCTTATGTTATTTAAGTTTCCACCCTAATAAATTTTCTTTAAAAAAAATGCAAAAACTCAAAAAAATTTATAAGAGCTCAAAATCCTCATCAACTTAGGGGTCTGGGCTTGAGTTCTCATGATAATTTGAGTAATGAAGATTCAAAATTACAGAAGCTAGTTAAAATTTAAGAATAGTTATTAAATTTCAGTTAACCTCTGCTAATGAGTCAATCCTCAATAACAGTAATATTTTTTTTGTGTGTGTTTCTCTTTCATGTTTATAAGGCACTAAAATCATACTATGTGCATGGTCTGATGTGGTTCACTACCGTTTGTTTTTGTTGGCAGAAGTCACGCCTTAATTCAATGTCTCATTTCTCGTAAAGAAATATGTGAAGATGGAATTAGTTACCATTGGAGACCAATTTCATGATTTAAAATAGTATTTAAAAGGATAAGCTGTAGCATACACCATATAGCTACGTATTAAAATCACCTAATATATATAAATTAATAATAAGTATTATTTTATTTTTAATTCAAAATCAATTAATCATATAATAAAATGAATTATTAATGTCAATATTGGTCAAATGGCTATTTGAGTATAAGATTAATTTATTTCCATTTGGCCGAATAACTATTTACCACCCAAAGTTTAATGAAATAACATTTCCCACCCTTTAAATTTGAAAAGTGCATTTCCCACGTCGTCTGTGTTAAAGTTAGACATTAACTTCAACAATCAAAGAATAATTTTGTCATTCTATATAATATAATATAATAGAATTATTATCATTTATACCTCTAATAGTACTAAAAGTTTACATTTTTATCCTAATTATTTTTTTTTCTTCCCATTTTTTTCCCCTTTTCTTGGCCACGAAAAAACCTCAGGGGGAGCTAACAGATCTGGAAGCAACATTTTACACATTTGATATGTGAGTTGCAAGTTGGAGGTGAGTCAATGGAGATCAAGAGGGAGAATTCGTTGTGGTGGGAAGGAGATCAAAGAGGGAGATATGAATTTTAGGAAGGAGATCAAAGAGGGAAAGTTGCTAGAGCCAAAAAAGAAATCGATAAGAGGAAGAAGGTAATAAGGTGGTGATGATAGGAGTAGTGGATGCGATAATATACATTTTTTACGAGGAAAACTATTATTTATCTCCAGTAAAGGCAAAAGATATTTTTGTCTTTACTACCAATTTTATTTTTAAAAAATAATAGATTTTATTAACAAATCTCACAAGTGGATAGAAAATAAAATTTTCAAACTAAAAATGTGAGAAATTGTCATTTCATATAGTCATTTGTCATTTTCAATTAATTAAAATTAACCATTTTAGAAAGGGTTTACTCTTTGTTGGTCAATGTACTCTAAGGGTTATATGAATATAATCAAACACATCAAATAATGATAAAAATATCTCTTCTTCTCTAACCTTTAAACACTTTGAAAACTCTGGTTTTTAACCATCTTAATTCCAACTGTCTTGATTAATTTCCCACCCAAACATCACGAAATCAAGCAAAAAAAAAAAACTTGAACGAAATGTATATTTAGTTATTTTGTTGTTAGTATTAATGATTTAAAGAATTCTGAAAAGAACACATTATTGAAATTAGAAAAAGAAGCAATTACCATGGGGTGTGTTTCATCCCACTCCTACTAATCTAAAATGTAAGTTTGCTTTGTTATCCAAAATGGTTTAAATCGTAGGGGATAAATCATATTATATGAATTAAAATCAAAATATCTTTACAATTTGCTCTTATAAAATTATTACCTAAGATGATTTCATAATAGTAATGCCCAAAATGATAAATTATTTTTTTTTCCAAATTGATTGCACAAAATTATTATATAAAAGTATTAACTAAAATGATTTCATATAATATTATAAATTCCAAATTAATGTCATAAAATTATTACCTATAATAATAGAAAAGCAACTGAATTTATAAATTGATTTTATAAAATTATTACCTAAAATGATTTCATAACAGTATGGATCCTAATATCTAAATTAATATATTTTTTTCTTTTAAATGTCAAAAAAATATTTAAAGTGTATATTAAAAATTATTTATAATACGGTAATCAATCTGCTTGTAAACATTCATTGGTTTCATCTATCCAAAAAATTGAAAGCTTTTGTTATTTGAATTTCGCATATCCAAAATAATTAGAAATTTTTATTATATTTATTAATTCATATATTCACACCACAAAAGATATGTTTTCCATTCTTTGTTTGAATGCTTATTTCTAATAAAAAAATAATAATAATAATAATAAGAGTTTTCGTTATTTCAAATATAATTCGTCAAATTTCAACTCTAATTACAAAAATATCCAAAAAAAATTTAACCACTAAAATTGGCCCCTAGTTTAATATTATCAAACTTTCATCTTGCCTCTCATAAAATCTCATCAGCATAACGCCCAGAAGTCCCATCACGTATGGCGTAAAATATCAATGAACCCCCTAAATAAAATATCATTTTCCTTTTTTATTTTTCCTACTAAAAAAAAAACATTTATCCTGCGGTACAAGCTCACCAAATAAAATTATATTATATCCCCCAAATTCAATCATCAGAAAAAGGACTAATAAGTTATTTCCACTCAAGATTTTGTTCAAAGATCTATTAATTTTTAAGAATTTCAAATAATTATATATTATTATTTTTTATCCAATTTTATTAATATTTTTAATAAAATAAATAAAATATTTTTACTAAAAATAAGAAATTATTATAATATATAAATTATTATTTAAATATTAAAAATAAAAATAATAAAAATATGTGAACTATATAACTGTTCAACTAATTAAAAATAACCACTTGATTCACAATCATCCTATTTGACAGTAATAACCAGATATAATAGTTTTCGTCAAACAAAATGATCAGAGTGAATTAAGCAGTTGTTTTTTCTTTTTAATTTTTTATATATTTCTTAATTTTTATTTTATTTTTATATTTTTAATATATTTTATTTTATTTTTAATATTTGTTAATATTTAAATAATATTTTATATATTAATTATTTTATAAAATTTATTTATTTAAATTATTTTTATTAAAAATAAAAATATTTTTTTGACTATAAAAATTTAATTGTTTTAGTTAACTATTAATTTTAATTAATCAATGAAAATATAAATTTTAAAAAATTGACAAATATAATTTGGTTTTTAAGTAAAAGTTTGGGTGGGAATTAGTGCTTTGGCCTTAGAAAAATCATATTTTAACTGTTTTCACAAAAATCACGCCGATGGGCTTGTTTTGTCATACCTACTAATGTGATCTGCTCATTTTCATGATAAATTTACCATTTTCTATAGGCCGAAGGATTTATTCCCACCCAAGGTTTTGTTTAAAAATAAAACTTTACATCCTAACTTTCCAAGACTGAGATATTTATTTGTTAATTATTTTTTATTTAAATGTGTTGCTATTTTTATGAAATTATTAAAATATTTTTATAAAAAAAATTATAAAATAATATGTAAATATAAAAAAATTAAAAACATAATAACAAATTAATTATCATCATCAATAGCATTGTTGATTGCTAGTGGTCACTAAAAATAAAATTAAATGACTGATTGGGTGGTCAAATCTGATGACCCCTTTTGACGGTTTGTTTTGGTTGTCTCCACGATCAACAATGGTCGTAAAGAATTGTTGGGGTTAAAACAGATCATTTTTTATAGTTTTCAATCAAATTTAGTCATTTTTTGTCAAAAAAGACACTACAAGCAATGATGGTTTTTTTTTATTTTTAGATATTTTTATAATTTATTGTATTGTTATTTTAATATATAAATATTATTGTAATAATTTTATTAATTTTATTAATTTTGTTTTGTTAAATTATTATTTTAAAAAATGTTATTAAAAAAACAAATATATATTTTTAATCATTAATATTTAACCGTTACCAAGAAAAAGTATTTTGTTTTGGTTCGATCCGTATTCTCATATGAAATAGGGGACGGTATAAATTTAGCAAAACTCTTCCCCCAAGATCTGTTGCACGAAAAAGAGAATATGCAACTTCGAGTTACCAATTATATCCTTTATGGAAAGGGCAAACCTACACGAGGAATTTATGACACAAGTTTGTTTAACATTTCCGGAAAGACCCCCTATTTGTTCGTTTACCAGGTTCGAATAAATATTTAGATTTTAAAAAATTAGAATATGAAATTTTCTCTTTATAGAAAAAAAAAAATCACTCTAGTATATTAATTTTTACTTAAAAAACACAACATTCATCAACAAAATTAAGAAACCCATATATGAAAACTACTTAATTTATATGTCGTTATTCGATTTCGTCACCTTATTCATTATTTAACTGAAAAAATTGAAACTTCCAGTGTTTCTGTCCCACTTCCAAATCATTCTGGCTTCGTCAGGTTACATATAACAAGGCATCAAAGAGCTTCATACAAGTTCCCTTACAACTAATTCTCCTTCTTGTTTCATTATTATTATAATTTCTGAGAGAAAATGTCTTCTTTTCGCTATCTATTTGTAGTTGCTCTATTTTGTGGACTTGTGCTTGAAGGATCAATATCTCAGGCTCAATTGAGTCCAGTTTTTTACGCTGCAACTTGCCCTTTTGTATCTAACATTATACGTGGAGTCCTCCTAAGTGCCCTTCGGTCTGATCCGAGAATTGGGGCTAGCCTCCTTCGGCTTCATTTCCACGACTGTTTTGTCCAGGTCGTGATATTTTACAGTTTTCAATACAAGAAAATTTGGAACAAGGTTCATGTTTTGAAAAAAGAAATATATATGCGAACGCCCGAAATAGATAAATTATATTTTTAGAAACATATACAAAGTGAATAAGTAGATATAAAGTTACATATAATATTAGTTTCCTGTAATTTTCTATGTTACTGATAATATTTGTTCGTGATAATTCAGGGCTGTGATGCATCGATATTGCTGGATGGCACCAACACAATAGACAGCGAGAAAGGAGCTTCTGCAAATAATAACTCAGTGAGAGGTTATGCGGTTATTGATCAAATGAAGGCCGCTGTGGAAAAGGCCTGTCCTGGAATTGTTTCTTGTGCAGATATTCTTGCTATCGCAGCCAAAGAATCAGTCTCTTTTGTATGGCTTGGAAAAGAACCCTATATTATTAGTCCTGTGATATTGTGGGTTCTTAGATTAACTGAAATAAACCACTTACTGGCTAGTGAGGGCTCATGATTTCAATATTTGGATTTGTAATTTTTTTTTTTTTTTTCTTTTGCTCCATGCCTTAAAAATATTAAATCCGTGTATGATTTTACTAACACTGATTACTGGTAACAGTCAGGAGGACCCTCATGGCCAGTTCTATTAGGAAGAAGAGATAGCACGACAGCTAATGCAAATCTTGCCGATCAAAATCTTCCAGGACCCACTGAAAGCCTCGATGGAATCAAAGCCAAGTTCCAAAATGTTGGCCTCGACAGCAATATTGATCTAGTTGCGCTATCTGGTAATTAAATTTTTATTCAGAATCAAATGTTTTACAGTTGTACTGGATGTCATTATATATATTTTAAAACTCATTGCAGGAGCTCATACATTCGGAAGGGCACAGTGTCAATTTTTTATTCAACGATTATACAATTTCGACAACACAAATCGTCCGGATCCATCTCTAGACACAACCATGTTACAGAAGCTTCGGGCTGTGTGTCCTAGACGAGGAAATGGCAGTGTTTTGACTAATTTGGATGCCTCAACTCCGGATGCTTTCGACAACCATTATTTCACTCGTCTTCAACAAAACAAGGGCCTTCTTCAGAGTGACCAAGAGCTGTTCTCGACTCCCTCCGCTGACACCGTTGACATTGTCAAGCTCTACAGCTCCAACCAGGGAGCTTTCTTTTTTGGCTTTGCGGTTTCAATGATCCGGATGGGAAACCTGAGCCCTCTGACGGGAAGTCAAGGCGAAGTTAGATTGAACTGTAGAAGGGTGAATAGAAACAGGGGATAGTTTGAAAATTATTAGGGGTATTATTTGCAATGTCCTAAAAGTTTTTATTTGTTCAGAGAGAGTTGGTGTTTCACAAACATTAGATGTTCAATTTAGTTAACAAAATAAAGCAAAGTATGGGAATTCTAATCAAATGTGCTTTCTTCAACATCAATCTGACGGTTACCGCAAGCCAAAGGCAACCTTCTCTATCTAATGTGTGTTTTATTCTCTTTAGACATTCGACAAAAAAATGAAAAGCCAAGTTCTTTAACAAATAAACAGAGGCATTTTGTTTCTGTTTCCTTTACCTTCTATTTTTCTTGGACCAATTGATTTACTTGAATATGAACTCAAGATAAAGAAAAGCATTAATACTGAATTTTTAGGATCTTCTTCTGACAATCCGATAAAATCGTCGGACGACATTCACCCAAGATCTGAATCAGATAGATGAAACAAGTCTTATTATCTCTTCCACAGAGTTCAATACTTGCTTACACGACATGAAACAGATGTATATAATGCACAAATGGAAGTCCTAACAGCAACAATAATAGAAACAGCAGCTGTCACCTGAGTTGTCGCTTCTTTTTTGAGAAAAATAAAATCTGGGAAAATTGCAAGCAACCTTAAGAGAGACCAACAACCTTTCCGGTTGGAGTGTCAATATCAATATCATAAAAGCATGGCCTTGTCGGGAGACCAGGCATTGTACTCATCGTCCCGACCAGAGGATAAATGAACCCAGCCCCAATGCTAGCTCTTACATCCCTTATTGGTAAGACAAATCCAGTTGGGGCTCCCTTCTCAGAAGCATTGTGCGAAAATGAATACTGAGTTTTGGCCATGCAGATAGGGAGACCAGAAAACCCTTGCTTGCTGTAGATCTCAATTTGTTTCTCAGCCTAGTTGGGCAAAAATAAAAATCCATGTCAATAAATCCTGTCCTGCAATAACTGTGGATGAAGGAAGAAACATAATATTTTGGCTCCGATTGGCGTTTTGGAGACCGCAAATTCAAGAGGAGTGAAAACTTATCAGGATATTCACAACACAAAAATATATACACTTTTTGAAGAACAAAATCTGTGACTCTTCGGCAAAGGAAAATGACCTCCATTATTGCCAGCTGGACAACAGCTTCTTCATGCCTAATTAAAAGACACTTCCCATCCTGATTATTCTTTTCAAGAAAGAAAACAAGTATTTGCCTCAACTTCATCATTTTTCAGATTCTGGAGGATTGAATGAGTTGATTTAAGATCAAATTTTACAGCTTGCTAATGCAATTCAACTTCAGTTAAGTAAGTTGAATGAGATGATTATGCAAAAAGAGACTCAATCTTTAGAACGAGGCATGAGGTGCTTACCTGCTCTGAGTATTCAACACCACTTGCACCATAGGAACTTGCTATTGCCTCTATTTTCTCTTTAATACTAATATCCAGAGGATACAAGAACTTCAACGGCTGTGTAACATTCTCACAAGCCTTCTGAACTGCAATTCCAAGGTCCACCTGAAAATCGTGATGCAGATAACCATCTAGTTAATGGAAGCAACAAATTCATTCTTACAGGTTTAGTTCTATCACACAAAAATATGCACAAAAAGCCTAACTCAGAATCATACTATAAGTAGTAGTCGCATAAGCCTTTCTGATTTTTCTAATATTGAGAACTTTGTTCCTCTGCTGGCTATAAAACATCATTTAGTTTGCCAAGACGTAAATTCTAGAAGCTCTACTGTCAAAGCTAAACCAGCTAAGTATATCAGAATAAAGCAATCAGGTTAATGCACAGTGACAATTGAGTCAACAGAAAAATTAGCATGAGTGCTGTGAGTTTAGGCCCAGAGAAAACTGAAGTGCTTGCAATTAGACAATAAGACATTCATGCTCTAAGAACAGGGAAACTACAGGAAACAGCAGAACATCTGATATTCTCTGACAAAGGCATGATATGTGTAGAATGTTAAGAACCAAAGAAAGCGGTTTTAGAACGATGCATTTTGAGCCATTGTTAATTTATTTTGAATTATGTAAATTTAGGATTAAAGATGAGGTAAATTCTTCTCAGTTCACTAAATCTAATGTTGATAAGTGACTTACCGCTCCCTTTCCACCATGGGCATGGTGAGTACAAATCACAGCATCATATGCCCCAGCAGCCAATGCTGCATTTTTTACTGCATTTAGCTCTGCTTTGGTATCAGTTGCGAACATGTTCACAGCTACAACAACATTCACACCATATGCCTTGGTGTTTGAAATATGCCTGGCCAGATTCACACAACCAGCTTCAACCAGAGCCACATTCTCATTTAAGTAGGCATGGTCAAGAGGCTTCCCAGCAACAACCTCTGGCCCACCACCATGCATTTTCAAGGCCCTTATTGTTGCCACAATAACAGCACACTGAGGAGTCAAACCACTATATCGGCACTTAATATTCATGAACTTCTCGGTTCCAATATCAGCACCAAAACCTGCTTCAGTGACCACAAAACCACCCGGTCCCACAAGCTTTAGTGCAATCTTATCAGCCACTATAGAAGAGTTCCCATGCGCTATATTTGCAAAAGGGCCAGCATGAACAAGTACAGGAGTTCCTTCAAGGGTCTGCATCAAAGTGGGGTTGATGGCGTCCTTCATTAGCACAGTCAAAGCACCTCCAACACCAAGATCATCAGCAGTTACTGGATCACCTGCCTTGCTATTTCCAACCACCATATTTCCAAGCCTCTCTCTCATATCAGCTAGAGATGTTGTGAGGGCTAAAACTGCCATTATCTCACTAGCAACAGAAATATCAAATCCTGTTTCCCTTGTCATCCCCTTTTCTTCTGGTCCCTGACCAACAGTAATCTTTCTTAAGAATCTATCATTCACATCCATCACCCTCCTCCATGTGATGGAACTCGGGTCAATATCAAGCCTAGCAAATTTTTTAACTTCCTGTGGTGTAAGATCCTCTGGCTTGATCTTGGAAATACCAAGCTTCTTCAGTCGCCTAAACATTATGTCACTAAAGCTACGCTTCCCTTCTTTGTTCGGTGGGCACAGTCGGTTCAAGAGTGCCTTATCTGATTGTGTTGACTCATGGAATATCCTGGTGTCAATGGCAGCAGCAAGAAGATTGTTTGCCGCTGTAATTGCATGGATGTCTCCTGTTAAATGAAGATTGAACTCATCCATTGGGATCACTTGACTGTAACCACCACCTGCTGCACCCCCTTTAATTCCAAAGGTCGGTCCTTGTGATGGTTGGCGAACACAGGTAACAACCTAACATCAAAATCAGGAAAAGCGGTCAGTATTAAACCTAACAAAGCCCCCACATAAAGTAATATAGCCACTAGTAACAACCATGAAGACAGCTTCATCTGCAGAGTCTGGAGATAACCCAAAAGATTTATATAAACTAGACTACTAAAAAAACGAAAACTATGACAGCCGGTTTCCTTTATTTCTCCATTTTCTCTTTTGTCCCAAGCAGAGTTAGTTTTAAGACAACAGTGCGCAGAACATCTTTAAAAACATTAAGGCTTGTTTTACAATGAACAAAAGGCTTTGAATTTAGCAGATTTAGGTGGACAAAAGGTGTTCAAATAAGAAGCACTCCGTTTTAAACAAACAAAAGATTAAAGAGATTAATATCCCACCAAATAAAAGTCAAAGAACAACTAATTTTTATGCAATTAAATCATTTTAATGATCATTCCATTGGAAGAATTTTTACCAGCTTCCACTCTAAAAGGGTATTTAACTCCTTTTGCAAAATCTGTAACTGGTGATTTAGCTTACATCTGGAAGCAAATTCTAGTTTATTTTGCATGAATTCGATGTAGTGTTACTGAAATCTTAAATTGAAAAACATGTCTCCAGTTCATTTAAGCAATAAAGGAACACTGACTTTCTAGCTAGTTACACTATATCCAAAAGCAGAATTTGAAGACGTTATGAAATTCAAACTGTCGATGGAGAGCCAACGTCTTCTCTTCGATTTCCCTTAAAATAGTAACATCTAAAATAGTTGAAACAGACAAACAAAGGCCTTTACTATGATAAGAAACACATAAACATGTTCAGGCACATTTGAAGCACATGCTATTGTCTCTTAGTTTCCCTCAAAATAATAACAGCTAAAAGAGCTCAATATAGCAGAAAATACACAAAAGCAGCAATATCTCATGCAATGCCCACACGACAAAGGAAACTAGTGACATGTGCTAATAGTTAAGCGAGCAAAGCACAAAATTTGTTCAAAGAAATGTTGACTCAACAGAATACCAAGCACACAAGTTTGCTGTGGCCAAGAAGAAGATTACAAATTGCTCTCTGTAACCCATTCGAATACCCAGAATTAATTTTCAATTTTCAAGATTTTCTTAGTGATAGCATGGCTTGCTTGCAGTTGCTCTGAGACTAACTAGTAAGTATCATCAGATAGGATAGAGTTAGTTATTACAAACTAATTCTTAGTAAAAATTTAAATTCTTCTTCAAGGAATTAGCAGTCTAACAGCATGATGAAACCATGTTAATATGAAATCCAAGACCAAAAAGAATCACCTGACATCTTAAAGAGGGATGATGTCTCCATGCATTCTATACATTTAAAGATTACCATTGAAGCCAATAATATTTCACATTTTGTTTTTCTCTAGCCAACGCCACTAAGCCATAAACACGGATAAAATTCGAAACTCAGAAAGAAATTGCAGTAACCAGAATTCCATATCTCAAACCACCACAATGCCTTACAATTAAATACTTGACACTTTTACCTTTTTATCAAGAAAAGCACCCAAAGCTTGACACAGCCCGACTGTTGTCGTGGATTTTCCCTCCCCAAGAGGAGTTGGAGTGATTCCTCCAACCACCACATAGTAACCATCTCCAGATCCTTGAAGCTCATCAAGAACGGATAACAAAACCTTCAAAAATAACAACCAACCATTTAAATTCAGATATCCGAATTTGACTGCTGATAAAACACTGCGGAGTAACACAAGAAATCAAACGAGTTGACTTGTTTCCTATGCATTAACGACACGACACAGTTTTAAAAAATACAACCCTTGATTGACAAATGTAGTCATTGTAGCATCCACAATTCTGAAACTAACAACAACAGAAAGCATCCCAATCGTAAATCAAAACTCGAAACCAACAAAAGGATAGTTTTTTGTTCCACAGCATTTCCTTAAGAGAAAAAACAATAAGACACTAAAAAAATCCAATCTTTAAGCAATAGATTGAACCAAAAACAACAAAAGTAAGCAAATAAATCACCTTGGCTTTGTACTTGCAATAACTAGATTGAATCAAAACGAAAAACAAAATATAAGGGTACTTTCTGTTTCCCACCCCCTTACTCAAAAAACCAATCAAAATCTAAAAAGTCCAATCTTTGGCCACAAGATTGAAACATAATAAACAACTTGATGATAAACAATGGAAGTAAAAGGAAAAAAAAAAGAATCACCTTTGCTTTGTACTTGCCATAAAGATCATAATGGCTAGGACCAAGATTGAGTTCCCGAGCAATCTCAGAAATGTGAAGCGGATCAACTGAGTTAGCAATGTCAATGTCAGCGGGTACAGGCGTCACCACCTGGAGTTTCCTCACTGTTTTGGACGAAGAAGTCATTTTTCTTCCTCAAAATTCAATAAAACCACGAGATTTGTATGTTCCCTTCCAATCTTGGAGGGTTTGAGTTAGATTCGGGTGAGTGAATCTAAAGCCAAAATGGTAACCATGTATTGGATACAAAAGCATGGAATTGTGTGCAGTTCGTTTTTTCTTATCCAGTAGAGATGGGACTGGTGTGCGCTCTGCGGTTGGTGGAATGATTAGGGATAATATAGTAATTATATAATTTAATTTATATTTAATTATACAAGTTACTTACTGTATTTAAATAATTGAATCGATGAGAATTTATTAGATGACAAAAAGTTCCCCTAATTCTTTGCCAAGTATCAAAACATAGATATAGAAAATTTTTACAATTTTTATAAATTGGGTAGATTTATTAATAACAATTTGAACAAATAGAAATTTTATTATTATCATTTTACATAAATAGTAAAAGT
This sequence comes from Anacardium occidentale, assembly GCA_026122585.1. Lineage (NCBI taxonomy): Eukaryota > Viridiplantae > Streptophyta > Magnoliopsida > Sapindales > Anacardiaceae > Anacardium > Anacardium occidentale. The sequence goes on from JAJEJH010000182.1 coordinate 679,918, forward strand.
CAGATTCAACCAATAAATTACAGATTCAATTACAACACCTTAATTCATTCTGATTCATATAATATTATTAATTAATTAATAAATCTGCACACTTATATATATATATATATATATATATATATATATTATTCATTATCATATCTAATTTAGAAAATGCATAATATTTCAAATTAAGTGCATTTTCATAATAATATTAATTATTATTAACTTGATAAATAATCATGTTCTTCCATAAAATATTTATAAGACAATTGTCAATGAACATACGAAGAACGTTATATCCTGTAGCGATAAGAAAAAAACACAGATTTAAATTATAATATTTAACAAAAGAACAGAAAATAAATAACATAATTTTGCTACAACACTGAAAGAAATCATAGCTATTTTAAGCAAAAAGGAACTTGTGTATTGCAAAGGAAGAGAGGTACAGAATGTACTTTAAGTACTTTTAAAGGAACTTTGACAGAGGAATGTGAGAGTGGGCATTCAAATTTATGGCATCCATGTGCAGATATTATTATTACATTTTGTTTGTTTTTTGGAACGAAATCAGTAAGGTCGTTCTTTAACTCAAAAGTATAATGTTATTTCTTTGCATGATGGAAATAAAGCCATGGATCTTTGGTGAACCGTCTTGGGATTGCAAGTACTGTGGAGCAATTTTGTATTGTGAAGAGCATACTGTTGAGAGCAGAAATCCAAGTTCTTCTTCAGTTTCATTATGTTGCATGGATGGCAAAGTTCAGTTACCATTTTTGAAAGAACCACCTCAACCATTGAAGGGATTGTTGGATGAAAATAGTGATTGTAAGGGGATTAAGTTCAAGGAGAAGATAAGAACCCACAATTCGTTGTTCTCATTTACATGAATGCGTAGGCAAGTTGAATATGATATCAACAAAGGGGGTTGTCCATAAATTTTCATACTTCATAGACAAAATTACCACCGAGTAAGGTCATTGGTGGACACGTGTCGGCACCTGATGTCCGATTAAAATAATCAATATAAAAATGAGGATGGAGATGCGGGGTATCGATCCCCGTACCTCTCGCATGCTAAGCGAGCGCTCTACCATCTGAGCTACATCCCCTCACATGTCCTTTTATATATTTCAAAATTAAATTTCTGGTTAAACATGATAAATATTTTAATCATAATAAATATTATACATTCTTGTTAAGTATCTTTGAAACTAAAGCATATATTTATGTTACCTTATTATTCTTATGTCTTTGAAAAATGATCAAATATGTATATAAAGTACTATCAAAAATAAAATTTGTAACATACTATTGTTTTGGCATAAAATATATAAAACACAATTTAAACAATGGCTAATTATGTGTTTTTTAATAAAAAAATCTCTTACAATCTTTTTTTTTTTTTTTTTTACCATCAAATCATCAGTTTATTCTTCAATTTATTGATACTTGAAAACGATAGGTCATATCAATAATCTGATCAAAATTAAAAAAAAAATTATTACTTTATCATATTTATACTGAAACAATATTTTGGCCTTTTTTGTTTTGATTTTAAAAAAAGTTAGAATTTGATTAAAGATAATTTGATAAATTATTTTTTAATCTCTATCATTTTATGTCAAAGTTCAATTTTAGTCTATATATAGAAAATTACAAACTTGATTAATCATATTTTGTACCACAATCATTTGGATTTGAAGTTCTTTTCTATAGTTAGAGTAAATAATATAGGATAAGATATAAATTTTAATTAATATTTATTTATAAAAATTTCTTAAAGATAATATTTACATTACTTGAATGCAACTCAATTATAGTAGATAAACTTGAGGTAAAATTCATCTATTATTGTTAAATTACTTCATATAAAATAAAAAAATCAACTATTATAATTTATCAATAGGTAATGTTATGTGTTTAAATAACTATAATCAAATCATAATTGTGTATTGTATAAAAGTATTAAAACTATAATTTGAATATTAATTATGTATTATATTATATTGTATTTAATAGTCATTTAAATACTTTAATTTAAAATATTATATTGATTTTACTAATATAAAGTACACTTCTCTATGAAAAATATTAAAATTAGGAAACGGCCAGTGGGGCCAAGACTGACCCTTTACGGCTGTTTCCGGCCTTTATTTCGGGCTGGCCGCCTCCTCCAAAATTGGAGGCGGCCGATTTAGCCGCCTCCACCGAACGGGGAGGCCAGCCTGGAACCAAGTGGTCGGAAATGGCCACCTGGTTCTATTATGGGCGACCACCAGCGTCGGTGGTTGCTTCAAATTTTAAAATTTTTTAAATATATTTTTAAATTTTTAAAATATTTATATTTAAAATTATTTTATATTTTTTATTATAAATTTTTAATTTTTAAAAAGGTAGTTTAGTCATTTCAATAGAAAAATTATAAAAAATTAGGTTATGGGTGGGAGACCGGATTTTTAAACTTAAACGGGTGGGATTTTGTCCCCGCCTCAAACTATGGGTGGGAAATAGTCCTTTGGCCTTTTAATAACATTGAGGACCATGTGGAGGGAGGAATACCTTAAAAAGATGGAGCCCATTTAACTCCTTATACTCCAGGGAGAATTTGTTGACTTGGGAGGTAACTTTTATGGATTTAATGTCTATTTAGGCGGTCTCTTCCACCCTAAGCTAGTTTAGAAAGTGTGCCTTTCTCTCGCACTTTAACACCGAGCTTCTTTTATAAATTAATCTGAGATTCTTAACGATTCTTCCTCTCACACGTTTAAGCCATTGTCATAACACCTTTCACAATTAAACCATAACAATCTTTTCTCAATCCAGTTAATTGATGAGTAAATAGACAAAACCTCGTTTCGTTTGAGACTCTTAAACTAGAAAATAAGTGGATGAAAATTTTCTCATCTAAGAAAATCTTTTTTTTTTTTTTAATAATTCACCGTCTTCTTAAAATGAATGAGAGTGACAGTAAATAAAAGTTAATGAGTCATAAAAGATAACAATTTAAATATTTATATTTGTTCAAATTTCATTACTAAATAATCAAGTTCCATATTTTATAATTTATAGATTTTTTTAATCCATAGTTTTTGGTATTTGGTATTTATCTCTAATGAATAATTTAAATATATGTAATAAAGATTGATTCGGGGATGATTCAAACACTTTATCTACTTTATATTTAATTTTAGTTTTAGAGAAAGATTAGTCAATTTAAGTTTAACCAAAACTACCCAAGAAGAAGGAGCTTGAGTTTGAACCTGGCGAATTGCTGATTTCTTAGCTCAAGCTTGAGAAAGGATCAGTTGACTTAAGCCCGACTAAAAAAATTAAATTTAAACCCCTTTCATCTTGTTGAATTAGCTTTTGATTCATGTCAAACTTACAGTAGACTTCACCACTCAACTTGCTGCAGCCATTGTATCTAAACAGCAACAATGGAACTCCGATTGCCATTAAGGTAATTGAATTCTTTTTGTTTATTTTGATGACTTTATTGTGCCATTTTGCTTCAATGGAACTGCATCACTCAAATTGGATTCCTTCTTTTGTTTATTTTGATAACTGTCTGTATTGTGCCCTTCTGCTTCAATTGCAAGTCTCGCTCGCGCAAAACGCGGTAGCACAATCAGAAACTGCCATGGCAGATGTTCATCAAGATGATATGTAAAAACCCAGGACGAATCAATGAATCAACTATACGAAGTTACGTCAAAGATATAATTGCAGGAGTCATTTACTTGCATAGCCATATATCTTCTTTTCATTGCCTCAACGTTCTGTTGCTCAGTTAAACTGATTATGAGCAATCAATTTGATGACCTTATTTCTGACCTTTTTTTGTTCTTAACTCTTGACAGAATATCAGCCATGGCCACATAAAACCCGAAAATCTTTTGTTGACTAGCAGTGGAAGGCTGAAGATTCGTGATTTCATTCCTAGCCATTCCTTTGAGGCAAGACCATTAATCCAAGAGAAAAATAGTTTTACTATGGTTCATAGTAACCGTTTCTTTGGTTTCTTTATCCGATATGCAGATCCGATGCAAAGAATTACTTTAGATGTTGCCGCCGAGCATCCTTTGGGTGGTCAAAGAAGGAGGTCTTGTCCCTAGAAAAAGCTCAAGCAACTACAGGCTAACTTGCTTGCAGCCAGAAGAAGGCACCAAAACTCGAACCAGTAATTTATATAGACATATTTACTTTATTATTTTGCAAGTCAATTCAGTATTCTATTCATTTCACAGAAAATCAAGAACAAAAGAATTCAACACCATTTTACACAACTATATAATTTCTAAGTACATATATCAATATCATTCATTCTCTTCAACGATGGGGAACTCTTGGTTTGATCTTGAATCCCTTGCTGAAGAAGGCGAGGGTTCGCCCGGCAAGTCAGAAAGCGTGGCGAGAATCCTGTGAATGCTTCTCGGACTCGCCCGTTTGAAGCTCAATGATCTCACCATCTTATTCTTGGAGAAAATATCAGAAGAATTTGTGAGGATGAAGTAAACCAAAACCTGAACAAGCACAAACATAGCAACTTTCATAAGGATATCAGCCAAATCCAACTCCATTTTTGTGATTCTTCCGAGAAGTTTGAAGAAGTACGCTGCAAGGAAAAGTGTGTTGAGATTGAATTTGTGTGTGAATAATGCATGGAGAGGGATGCTATATATAGGGGGGGAGTTGAGAAGGAGTCTTCCTTTGACAAGTAGGCCAAGGATGGAAGTAGTCCATTGACTACACATAAAAGTTGATTGCGCTAATTGAACAAGGGAAGGAACTGGTTTCTTGAAAGAAAAATTTTTAGGAAGTTACACTTCTCTTACATGTGCTTTAGTTTTGATCTTACCAAACTAATAACAAAGCTAAGGTGGGATAAAGTTAGAATATTTTTATACTTATTTTGTGTATTTAGGTAAAATGTTATTACGAAAATATAATTTATTTTTAATTTAAAATCTTTCAATTACATAATAACACATCATTTAAGTATATAGTATATATATAAAAAAATATGTACATGATATTACTCTTATATAAAACTATTATCCTTATATAAAACTACAAAAGATGTGTATAAAAGCTTTTTAATAATTTTTGAAATTATAAGAGCCATTAAAATAAGAATAATTTTGAAATTCTTTAAAGAAAATTGACTCTTAATATATCTTTTTAAATTTTAATATCATCAAAATATAAATATCTTTACTTGACATGTATGGTATTATACATTTATATCTTATAAACAAATTAAATGTTAATTTGATAAACAATAAAAAAGAGTGAACCATATTTTCCCATGCCTTAAATCCTTTTCTCTCCCTAGTTGATATAAATAATATTTTTTCATCCAAAATCAAACATAAATAAAATTTTTTTTCCCACATTAAATAAAACATTGTTTAGTGAAAGACCATATTAAAATGTGAAATTATCAATTTATCCCGATAATTTTATTTTTTAAAATTATCATATAATCCTAAATTAATAAAAATTAAAAATATATTATTTAAATATCTAATACATGCATACATACATACATACATACACACACTCCCCTCTTGTTTTCCTTTTCTTACACCCTCACCATATTCTTGGTCTCTTCCTATGAATATGAGTGTTTTTGTCACATAATAAAATTAAAAAGGATAAACTATAATTTAAAAAAAAATAGTAAGGTTCTTTTTAAAAAAAATTTTGGCATTATTATAAAATTAAAAAAACAATGTTTAAGTGTCTTTTTAGAAAATTTTAAGATATCATTATACCTCTTGATAGTTTTAAAAAATGATAATTACATTAATAAAAAATTGAACAATATGTAACTAAGTATGAGATTAAATTTCATATTACAATTATTAGAGATATATAGTAGTTTGAAAATATATTAGGATTTGAAAATTTTTTAGTGATTGATTTATAGGTTTTTAAACCTTTAATAATTAAATTTTCATGTTTAAAATGTTTAAGTCTAATAAAAAGTTTTTTTTTTTAAATTAATAGATAACAAAATTATTATTTTACTCTTGTGCCGTTAATTTTTCTAATAAAATTTGATTTTCGGAAGACAAGTGTTATTTATGTTAACTAAACATGACACGATATTTAATTTATCCAAAACAAAAGGAAAAATTATTTACTCTAAAAAGATATATATATATATATATATATATATATATATATATATATATATATATATATATCATAATATTTGGTGGAGAAGCCATGCCATGCAATGCAATGCAATAGCAGCCACAAGATGAACCATTCAGATTTATGGGGAATTAGGTGATCCATTTTTGGCAGCACTTCATAAAATTGGTTTAAAAATAACAGTCTCTTTTTGGGCGAAATTGAATACAATTTTTTCTGAACTAGGACAAAATTAAATAAATAAAATATTAAAATGAAGTCATTGATGAAATCATGTTCCCAATTAGTTTAATAAAAAACCTCGCATGTCATGTGAGATGTTCAAAGTCACATGTAAAACGATGTAGTATAGGAGGATTGATGATATAATATGTGGTTCAGTGTGGACAAAGCTAGTGGAAGCCTGAGGTGGCCTTGACAAAGCATGAATCCATCCATTCTTGTTGGCTCCTTTTTCATATGAAAATTTCAGAGAAGTTTGTCCAACATTGCTTACAAGCTTCATATATAAAAAAAATTGCCACGAACGTGAATGGGAAGGGACAACGACGGGGATGGAGAGGAGAAAAAAGTCTCTATATTAGGGATAATGGAAAAATTTTGAAAAGAATTTTTATTTTTGTAAAGACGAAAAGGGGTTTTCTCCTTACAAAAAGATAAAAATTAAGATATTCAATTTTTATTTATTTTATTGTCATCTTTAAAACAAAATACTTTGAAGAATTGATCTTCCATCACGTTGAAATGTTAAAAAAAAAAAAAATGCAAATGTTTAGTGAAAATTATAGAAGGTAATATCATTAACAAAACAATCAAACTAGCTTTCAAAACTTTATCCAATTCGAGCGCAACATCATCATATTGTGAGTCACATTTCCTAATCCAATCTTCGACATACATCAACGTCTCAATAATTGAATGAAATAAAAAATTGTAAATTATAGAAAATACGCAACCCTCGTACTAAAAGTAGATTCTGAAACAAGTTAGGATATCTTGTGTCGTAACTATAAGAACAAGCTAGAGATGATAATTCGGCACACAGTTAGTCTTTGGCCCACCTCTTTTCAAGTAGTGAAAAGATTCTTTTATAGATTTGGAGATGGAGATGGAGACGACGATAACTAAAATTTTCACAGTCAATGATGAGATAGAGTAGAAGATAAATATATTTCTGACTCATTCTCTTCCTAGTTTTTTCTCTCTTATATTTCTTATGAACCTAATAAATATTTAATTATTTTTCTAACAACGATGAGGATAAGAAAGTGAGAGAAATTTTTTCATGGTGATAGGAATTCTTGTATTGAGGATGGGGCAAAAATGAGGACAGAGACAAGAAGAGATTACTCCTATAGGAACAGGAAAAAGTTTATTCCACAAAAATGAGGATAATAATTAAAATATTCAATCTCTATTCATATCATTGTTATTTTTACTTTAACAAATAAATTTTCTATCAGATTGAAATGTCAGAGTTATCCAATTTATTTTCAACATTTGCATTATAATGAAGCTTCTCTTCCAAATATATATCCAGCTCAGTTTTTTTTTTAATTTCATTTTAAGAAACTTCCTCATCTGCATTGACACTCTGAACTACATGCATTTTTTTACCATAACAACAAGAAACATAAGATGTAGAGGTAAAAGTTAAAAAAAAAAAAAAAAAGAACCAGAGAGAACATAACAAGTTAACATCCATAAAAAATCTTTGGTAATTAAAATAAACCAAATAAGAAAAGAGCAATAAGGGCAAGATATTTGGTGTTACAATATCCATACAACTCTCTTCTAGCACAAATATAATGAAATGCCTTTGAAAATCATGTTAAAGGCTTAGCTCAATTAAAAATTTGGGTGAGAATTTCTGTCTAAGCCTGGTTCAACTCTGGAATTTGTTCAGTCCAAATCACTTTTTTCATATTAAACTTTCAGACTTTTTGGGTGCACAGCAGACCAAATCGATCCAATCTTGTTGATCCAAATTAAACCAACAATAATTTTGAATTAAATCCCAGTTTATGTCGAAACTAGCCTTTTTTAAAAATTAAACTTAATTTTTTTTACCACTTTCCCCTAATTTCAAACTTAGTTTTTTGTTTCTATATTTCAAACTTAATTAGGTTTTTTTATATCCCCTTTTCCTAATTTAAAATTAGAAATTTTTTTTACCTCTTAAAATCCAAATTCATTTTTTTTGTGTGATTATTTTCTCTATAAATTTAGTATTATATTTTCTTTGAACCAAAAAAAATCGAAATTAGAAAAAAAAAACTTTAATGATGCATAAAATTTAGAATTTAGGTTTATGTGATAATTAAATGTTAAAAATTAAAACAAATATAAAATATTAAAATTTATTAATATCTTTTCTTATAAATTTTAATTAAAATTAAAATTGTGAAAAACAAAAAAAATTAAAGCGTTCAACGACACGACCATAACCCACAAGAAGGACACGAACCTAACCTTGATCAAAAATGAAAAATAAAACCCGTCAATTACTTTGACTTTTTATCAAACGCACCAAATCAAACTACTCTCCACAGTACCATTCTACACCTCACGGTACCGAATCCCAGCTTCTCCGTTCCTAATTTCAAACCTTAACGTTCATATTTCGCTGAAATCAAATCAAATCCAATTGAAATCTTCAAAACGTCGCGTCTCCGTCAAAACGGAAATCCCAAGGCCCCCGATTCAGTAATCTAATTAATTTAATTAATTAATTAATTAGCTTAAGACAAGAATGAATCACCCCATTTCTAAACAGCAGAACCCCACAAGCCCATAAAACAATCCTAAACTTCTCCTCAAAACTGGCAAGCTGTACAAGCTTCCAAATTCATCATTTCGTTTTTAATTAAAAAAAGTTAAATAATTTTTTAATTCCCCAAAATTTGTCCTTTTTTTTTTTAAGTTGAATTAAATAATTTAATAGACAAATTTTTTTTAAGTTCATTTAAAATCTAATGTTTAATAATCAAATTTGGTAAATACAACATATAATAAGAATGTTAATCATTTTTGTCAATTTTAATGGAAAAGTCGTTAAAAATCATTTTCAAAAATTAAAAATAATTTAATTTAATTTTTATATGAGAATAATTTTTGAATATCACATAAATTATTAGAAATTATATTAAAATAGTAAGTTGATATTGATTATTTGTTTATAATACAAAAATGTCAAATAAAATTATTTATACTTGAGAAGAAATAAATGAATGATAATTAAAAAATCATTTTTAAACATCCAACATGTTCACATATTAACTCGATAATGAAGCAGAAATAAATGTAGAAGGGGAACCAAATCTTTGACGCTTGTAAGATTGTTGCATCTCCCCAGTCTTTTGATTAGCCAAATTCCACCTCGTAAAGCCATCAATCAGCGAGCTTAGACACGGAATCTGCGGAGGCCATCTTTCGACGGCACTCCTCCACGTTAGTACCTTAAAATTTTCTGCTTTCGTTTTTGGGTCCTGAAAAGTTCAATTATTGGAAGCCTAAAGCTTGATGGATTCAATAATCTAAGAGATTGAGGCTTTTGGGCTCTCTTTTTTCCGTCTGGGAATTGTTTTTTTTGTGTTACCGTTGGTGGGTAAGCCTCAAGGGTTCTTCTTTTTTTTTTTTTTTTTAATCTTTAGCTGCGAGTTGTAAGTTTTACTCTGCTCTGATGCTTTTCTTCTTGAAAATTCTCATTTGGGTATTGCTGCTTTTGGGATATTTGTTGGGTTTTTATGCTTAAGAGGGTAAACTTTCATCCGGGTTTAGCTTGTTTTGTTTTTGTTTTTCTCTTCATCTTGGTGTGTTTTAGTAAGCTGAAGTCAACGTTCCCATTGAGTTGTTGTAAGGATTTCAGTTCATGATGCACACAGTTGTTTTTTTCGAAATGTTTTTGTGGGAATTTTGATATATGATTGAATGCAGTCTAATCTCTGGATGCTTTCAGAGTGATTGGATCTTATGTTTGAAGTTAAATTTTATTGTTCCATGTTTTGAGTTTTGCAATGAACAACTGTTGTTTTGATGTTGAAAACTATTTTCTTCAAACCGTTCTGAATGGTTGAAATCAAAGATCTGTAGTTGAAAATTACCCAAAAAAAAAAAAAAAAGATCTGTAGTTGAAGAGTAATAAATTCTGTACCTACCCCCTGATTCTTTTAAAAATTCGATTGTTTGACTTGCAGCTATGGTGATTGTGTATCTTACCCTACTGTCATTAATGGAGGAGCCATTTTGAAGAGTGAACATGCTTTTATCTACCTATACTTGCTTCTTTTAGGAATTGAAATTTGTCTGACCTGCACATCTGGTAATTGTATGTATGTCATCTGGTAATAAATGGGGGAGGCATTGTGAATGGTGAAAATACTTGTATGTGGGACCATATACAAGCACTGACACTGTTTGTGGACCGTGCAAAGCACCATGACCCCTTCATAGCATTCATTCATCTGCTATTTCAACTTTTGTGTAACTCTTTAATAATTCACTTATCTCTGCAGAAGGGAATACTTTGTGCTTTTGTTTTGCTTGTCTTTTTTCATAAAATTTTTGCCTTTCATGGCAGATCAAGTGGCTATGCATCATAAAATAATAACTATAAAGTAACTAAATCAGAATTTGATTTTTCCATAGTTTTGAGCTTTAATTGATTTCTGTATTTACTGTAATGTCTATCACAGGGCAAAACATATATAAATTTTAGAGAGTGATACAACTGAGGTGAAGATTATAATTTTGGCTTTGGTTCAGAGACAAGTAGAAGCATTCTAGCATTGGCGTAAAAGGGGATAGAGTATGGCTCCTGGAGGAGGTTACTGCAAGGAAGTGATTGAGTCTCACATTGCAAATGCAGATTATGATATGGCAACCTCCAGTGTGGAGTTAAGGGGCTCCCCTTGCAGAAAAGCTACAACTAGTTTCGGTGGAAATTTTGGGATGACATCAAACAATGATGTACATGAGCTACTTGAGTGTCCTGTTTGCATGAATTTAATGTATCCTCCAATTTACCAGGTATGCTCTTGCATATCAAAATTCTAGCAGAAGAAAATAATATTTGACATTTTCTTGAAGCATCTTTAATTAACTTTTTTTAATCAGAATCTCATAGTTGGTATCATTTGGCTCAGCGAATCTTAGAAATATTTACTTATCACAGAGAAGGGGAACGTCATATGAATTGAAACTATTTAAATTTGTTAATTGCTCAAGGAATTATTTTCAGTAAATTTACAGAAAACTGTACCAACTCATTTTTATTGTAGTAATTTGTTGAGTTGGAAATGCGATTATGTTCAAATCTTTCTGGAAATGTTTTGTCATCATTATACCATGATTAGCTATTTAGCTATAAACAAACTCGTTGCTGCTACAGTTTGGGGCACTTTCCAAAAGGATATTACTCCCTTTTCCTGGTATTGTTTCAGTGAACACAGAAGTTCCTTTTTCTAACTTCTCCAGTTTCAGATGTAGATAAATTATGAGATTTCATCATAGACACAGACACAACGATTGTAAGACAATATTCTATTTTAGTCTTCTTTTGTTGACCAAGTTCTCTCATTTTCTTTTATAGTGTCCAAATGGTCACACCGTATGCTCAAATTGTAAGGTTAGAGTACGCAACTCTTGCCCAACTTGCCGCCATGAACTTGGAAACATACGATGCTTGGCTCTTGAGAAAGTAGCTGAGTCACTGGAACTCCCTTGCAAATACCAAATTTTTGGTTGTCAGGGCATATTTCCATATTACAGCAAGCTGAAGCATGAAAAGAACTGTAAATATCGTCCATACAATTGCCCATATGCTGGAGCTGAATGCTCTGTCACAGGTGATATCCCTCTCCTTGTCAGGCATCTCAAGAATGATCACAAAGTTGACATGCATGATGGAAGTACTTTCAACCACAGATATGTCAAAGCCAATGCCCAAGAAGTTGAAAATGCTACATGGATGTTAACTGTAAGATTGCACTCTCTTTTTTTAGAACACAAATCTGAAAGATCTTTTCTTATTGAAATTTGAATACACAAATTAAGATACTAAGTATAGATAGCCTGGCTATCACATTATTATGTATTTTAACAAATTTCCATGGGAACAGTGATTCTGTCATATTTTTAAAATCATGTATATTCTATATTCTTAGAATCAAAAGTTTTTGCAAATTTGTCATAAATGGCAGATTGATGTCTTTACTGAGATCTTGCTGTAATATCATGTTCTGTGGGTTTTCCTTGTGCATATTGAAAGCAGATTCCTTATTTCATGCAAATTCTCCATGTAGAAAAGCTTAGATTATTGATTGAAAAGTGTCTTAATCTTTCTAATTACACACCTAGTGATAGTTCACCTATCGAAGGGTTGTCTACTATTGGATTGTTTAGTCAACTCCAGCTTAAATGTGTATTCAATTTGCAATGCCACTTCTATGATTCTCCTTCATTAATTCTTTTGATTTCTGAGAATTTGGACAAAATAATAAGTAATTGATATGGAAGCACAAGAGTGGTTGTTTTAGCGAGAAAAAGAAAATGAGGAATGAACAGTAGTCTTAGATATACTGTCATGTTTTCCTCATCCTTCCTCCTTTTACACAATGCTTGCTACATAGCAGTTAGCAGATGTTAGTGTGATTGGACAGTTCTCTCAAATTCAGTTCATTTGTGAGCTCTGATCTTATCAATTAGCTTTATTCTCCAATCTTGTGCAGGTTTTCAATTGTTTTGGCAGACAGTTCTGCTTGCACTTTGAGGCTTTTCACCTAGGAATGGCACCTGTTTACATGGCCTTTTTGCGATTCATGGGTGATGAGGAAGAGGCAAGGCAGTTTAGTTACAGTCTGGAAGTTGGTGGAAATGGCAGAAAATTGACCTGGCAAGGGATTCCCAGAAGCATCCGTGATAGCCATAAGAAGGTTCGAGATAGTCAAGATGGTCTAATCATCCAGAGGAATTTGGCTCTGTTCTTTTCCGCTGGTAATAGGCAGGAGCTGAAGCTGAAAGTAGCTGGCCGTATATGGAAGGAGCAGTGAGAGATAAACTAGAAACTGTCATAGATAATGTAGTGGAAATTTGCATCAGATATTCAGTGTACTTAACTGTAAATCCGTGGTTATATATATTGATTGCCAATTATCACTTTTTGCTCGATTGACCTATTTGTTGGGGGTATCTCAGACTTTTGCATCGAAAAATCCCTTCTTGAGAAGGACATTGAAGCAAAGCCTTCCTCGTCCTGGTTAAATAAAGCAGGGTCCCGTAATCAGCTGAGCTCAAAATTGTTATGCAAGCAGCAGAGCTTGTTTAAAAGATCAAATAAGTCCATTCTAGTCTTAGCCGCAGAATTTGTGATCATTCAAATGGAGATTTTGATTTTGATCTTATGGATTTCAACTTTCATTGATGACCAGTCCCAGATTATTGTCTTGCAGATTCTCTCCAGTATGATAATGAGAACTGCAGATTTTATTGCTATAGCTTCAAGGACCCTAACCAAAGTAACCTAAACTTCAGATTCACAATTCCGTGTTATCCTGATTGAGTATTATTTTATTAATGTCAGATTGCAATGGTAGATGTTTAATCAAACCGTACTTGGGAAAGTTTATGCAAATCATGCTTCAGGTAGTACGTTGTCGTTTCATACCTGGTAAAGGCTTTAAAACCCTAAACCCTGCAGTAGTTGGTAAAAACAAAAATGCTCGTAAGAGCAAGAACTCTTTCTCCATCAAAGGTTAAGCTCTTCCTCTCTCAATCCTTAACCCATAAAGGCCCCGCAAAACCCCATCTCCAAAAGTCCTTAAAGCCCTTAACTTTTCAGTTCTTTTCACTTTCGCCTTTCTCCTTCTTAACAGCCTCCTTCTTCTCCTCCTTTTCTCAACAGCCTCCTCCTCCTCCACCTCCTCCTCCTTCTAAACATCTGCCACTGAGCAGAGATGGAAATTACGACGAAGCCACTCCCTTGCACGCCGTCTGTCCCGGCTGTGGAGTCCCGATGCAAGACCTGAATCCCAAACAGCCCGGCTACTTCATCAAACCCACCGCAACGGCACAGAATCTTCACAAAATAAAAAATTATCATCTTGTCCCCGTTTCCACGGAGCCCGAGTTTTCGGATTCTGTAAAACGGGGTAGTATCGTAATTAATCCTGAACCCGAAATCTTAAACTCTAACAAGCCACATAAGCCTGTGGTTTGCGCCAGGTGCCACGGGTTGAGGCACTATGGGAGGGTCAAAGATCCGACAGTGGAGAATCTTCTACCGGATTTTGATTTTGATCATACGGTTGGGAGGAAGTTGACGTCGGTGACGGGGACGAGGTCGGTTGTGTTAATGGTGGTGGATGCATCAGACTTTGATGGGTCGTTTCCCCGGAGAGTTGCTAAGATGGTTTCTGAAACCGTGGAGGAAAATTTGACGGCCTGGAAGGAGGGAAAATCAGGTAATTTACCTAGAGTAGTGTTGGTTGTTACGAAGATTGATTTGTTGCCGAGTAGTTTGTCTCCAACTAGGTTTGAGCATTGGGTGAGACAGAGAGCTAGAGAGGGTGGAATTGATAGGATTAGTAAGTTACATTTCGTGAGCGCCGTTAAGAATTGGGGACTAAAGAGTTTGATTGAAGATGTTGCTGTTTTGGTGGGAAAACGAGGAAATGTGTGGGCCATTGGGGCGCAAAACGCTGGGAAGAGTACATTGTTGAATGCTATTGCCAAGTGTGTTGATGGCGGAGAAGGGGAAAAGGTTGTTAGTCATTTGACGGAGGCGCCTGTGCCTGGGACAACTCTTGGTATTGTGCGAGTGGAGGGAATTTTGCCTGCACAGGCGAAGTTGTTTGACACTCCGGGTTTGTTGCATCCTCATCAGATTACGACAAGGTTGAATAGAGAGGAGCAGAAGCTTGTCCATATTAGTAAGGAGCTGAAGCCGAGAACATACCGGATTAAGGTTAGTTTAAGCTTCACTGTGTGTGTGTTGACAATTTATGTTATTTAGTTACTTCAGTGATGAATTTGAACATGAAAAAACTGTGTTTTTAATCTGTAAGTAAAGTTTAATGAAGAATCAGTTTAGTGCATCATGTATATATGAGTGGACTGGAATGGTGTTGTTTCTGTTGAATCATTTTAGCTTGTTTGAATGTTCAACTCATTTAATGTTAACATTGGTTGCAGGCAGGTAATTCAGTTCATATTGCTGGGCTCATGAGGCTGGATGTTGAAGATTTATCAGTAGAATCTATTTATGTCACTGTATGGGCATCACCATATCTTCCATTACACATGGGGAAAACAGAAAATGCTAGCACAATGCTAGAGGAGCATTTTGGCCGTCAATTACAGGTAACATTTGCCACATAATTAAATGGTAAATTTGCATTTTGTTTCCACATTTTTTTTTTTTTCTGGTTCAATATATGCCAGTTTTCATGCATTTTACTGAACTCTGTATTGGTTTAACTATAATGATTGTGTAGAGTTCTATTAGACCTTATGTTTTGTCTGTTATCTTGTTAGAAATCTGCTCTGTGATGTAAGTATCACTGAATTTGGTTGAAATAATCCAACAACGGGTGGTTCAGCTTTGCACATATATATGCCTAATTTGAGTAGAGCCGAAACAATGGAAATCGGGTCTGAACTGCAAAATGGGGCACAATTTGAATGCTCCGCATGATGCTAAGTACAATTTTTTTAGGGTTAGGAGAATAATATTAACCAGGAAAAGAGGCTGAAACAACATGAGCAAGGAGGTCTAATTGTTATATTACTTTGAACATTAAAAAAAACATAAGCTGGTAATTTGTTCTAGTTGTAACCTTTCTATATCTGTAATATATGCTTTGTGCCACTGAGGGTCTATTTGGATGTCAAATGGGGGCATCTGGATAAAATTTCAATGGCTGGTTAAAGGTAACAAGCAGGGCTTGAAAAATTCAGGAATTTCAAAGACCTGTAAATATTTTGGGGTCTCAAACTATCCTTTGCATACATATTGTCCACTAGCTTCTCAAATGCAATATACTTTTCGTAGTTGATATTCTTGAGGAAGGAGCGTGCTGCTTATTGGTTTAAATTTATGTAAATTTGACACTATCTGCGTTGTTTCTTGACTCAGCCACCAATTGGAGAGAAACGAGTTGAAGAGCTTGGAATGTGGGTGAGGAAGGAATTTCATGTCTCTGGTAAAAGTTGGGCTTCAAGCTCTGTAGATATTGCTGCTGCTGGACTTGGTTGGTTTGCAATTGGACTTAAAGGAGAGGCAGTCTTAGGTGTTTGGACCTATGAAGGAGTTGAAATATTCCTTCGCAACTCTTTGATTCCTGATAGAGCTCAGGTGTTTGAAGTTGCAGGATTTACAGTATCAAAAATTGTCTCCAAAGCTGACCAAGCTCTAAACAAATCAAAGAGACAAAGTGAAAGTAAGAGTAAACAGAGAAACCCAGAAGGAGCAATACCTACTGAATCATCATTATTGAGTGTTGATTCAGGAACCAATTCTTGATGAGAACAGCTGCTCTGGAAGTTGAAAGAAGGATGTGCAAGAACAAAACTAGGAGGGTTTGAGAGATTATATGAAGTGACAATTGTGGGTTTTCTCTTATACTGATCAAGCAAACAACATCCTTTTGCTACAAATGTATCTATCAGTGCTTTTTTGACGGGACCAGATAAACGATTTAATTTTGGAAGTCAATTTCAAATGGTTCAAGAGCTACCAGGAACCTCAAATGAAGTCCATCTGGGTGAATGGCACGGATTTTTCTGCAAAATAATCCGCTAACTGGTGTGTACCTTCCTCCTGTGCGCTTGCTGCTATTGACAGGATTTTATGTAACAGTTTAATGTGAAGCTTTCCCCGGCTTGTTCTTATTTTAGATAATTATATGAATGCAGCAGTCCAATGTGAAGCTTCTCCTGTTTGTTCTCTAAAACATGTATGCATCAGCTCAAAGTTGGTCCAGAGTTTAACAGTTTATTTCCAGCATTTGTTTTGATAATTTTATTGGTTTGGTTTCTTTCAACAATGTAATAATCTTTTTGTCTGATGGACTATATTTGTGAGTTACTTAATTTACCAATCTTCTCGTGTACAACATGGGATTATGATACTTTACCAAAAAAAAACATGGGATTATGATACTTGATGCTCTTATGATCCTCTCTTATTTATACTTCATAGAGGGTATTCATTATTTTATGAAGGGGACGCATGAATGCCACACAATCCCGGGGAGGAGAAATAAAATAGCATTTAATTTAATTAAAAACTTTTGAGTAAGAGTTTGTTGAGTTTAGGTAAATACTAGTTTGATGAGTGGCTCCTATCAACCGAAAAAATAAGGTCACAGTCGCACTATTCGAGTCAGTGCAAGCTTCAAGAAGAAGGGGAAGAACAAGGGATACGTAGAGGAAATATTGAATCCGAATATTTCTTTTCATAAAAAACAGTGAAAATGTTTTTTCTTTTTTTTTTTGATGACCCGGGAACCCCTATAAATGTTATGTTTTTCATAGGCAACAGAGTACATATTTTTCGAAATAATCCACCAAATACAAAAGATAAAAAAAAACAAGTAATAAGCAAGAAATGTGGATTCCCCTTCATCAAACCGTCCGTTTTGTTCACTTTATTTCTCTTTGATCCAACTTTAGGAGCATACCAATGATTAGGCCGGCTCAAGAATATCACCTTAAATGATAGTTATTTGGTGATTTTAAAACCTTGAGTCTCTTTTTTTTCAGAGTTCTAAATATAAGTGTTAATGATCTATATTATAAATTGATATAATGACAAAAGCTTTCAAACACGTGAAATATAGGATGGATCTCACTCCCTTCAGGCAATAACAGCAGCTTGTGTGCAACCTTTCCCACACCGGAACTTACTGTAAATGGTTACTCAGCTTGAGATTCCTGTATTGAGCAAGAAATATTGGTCGACAAGGTTGCTAGCAAATGCGCCATGTCCAACTCGCCAGGCTGAAATTGCATGTCTCTCCTGTGTCGATTGGCTTGTTGGATCATTCTATTTTGAGCAGCTCATTAATTATCCTTTAGCAGACGCAACGCAACATCTCTTTCTTGTAGTTGCACATCATGGTCATGGATCAACGTCTTCTTCAAGCATTCATGGCCACTTAATTCACAAATAATTTCCATACCTTTCCTTTTCTTTTATTTCTTTTCAACCGAAAGGACCGTCGATGAAAATGGACTTCGACCAGACTTGTCTCACTGATCTTTTGCACTAGCTTTCCAATTTCAAATCTTTGGAAGCGGGGACCTAACATTAACAAGCTCAGCATTGAGTTAAAGGTGAATTTATTGGCCAAAAATCACGTGGGGAAGGCCGGTAGGTGGATAGAAATTGTTTTCGTAGAGAGACAGGCAGTGGCTTGGGTTGTTTCTGAGTGTTTCCATCAATGTCCAACAGGGTATCCACAATGGATTCCAACTCTCCACTTGGTCTGCTGAAACCTACTCTTGAGCCTCCACAACACTCTTGAGATTTTGAAGCCTGTATCATTCACCATCCTCCTACTTAAGTCATAAAAAATAATTCATCAAATAATATAATATGATATAATGATTAATTATATTATGTCATTCATGTAATACTTTCAACAAATTTATTTCGTCATGTCGCTTTTGAATTGGCATCCCCCACTAAGTTCCAAATTCGGAACCCACGTTATTTCACTTACAAGTCAATATTTGAAAGTTAGGTGTTGGAATCTTACTTAAGACGGCCTTGTCTCTTTTGATTTTGACTTCTCATTATCATTATTTTAATTAATTTCAGTTAGAATATCCCATAATAATATTATCAAATATTATAATAAAAATACAATCTACTATACATAGAAACTAAATCTCATAGAATCTAACGCCTGCTATGCAGATTTACAAAATCAACCTTTCTATATTAAAATTTAACTCAAACAACACTCTAAAATCTTGATATTAAGGAATTAAAAATATCTTAAATGACTAAAATATTCTTCTGCCTAAATAACCTTTCTTAACAAATCATTACCAAGAAGACAGAAACGACAAGCTGAAAAGTTTAAAAAGTACAATGCCTGGTACAACCACAATTACAATTTTACCCTTACAATTTTTTGCATTACAAAAATTCTTTTAAATAACTGTCCATGGACAGTTAAAATAATATATATATATATATATATATATATGAATAAATAAACTGTTTTTCTCGTTTGCTTAACATGACCACATGTTTTTTATTTTGATATCTGAAAGATAATGATAAACGGTTTGAAAAAATAATGAAATGAATATTTTAGGCTAAACCATTCAGTTCGATTCTTTGTAAAACCAGAAACTTCCAAACTTCGGTGCAATCATTCGGTTACCATTTTTGTATTTTGTTTAGTCCGAGAAAAACGAAAGCGAATTCTTCACCCTTGAAAACCTGAAACGTCAAGGAGAGGCAGAGGATCCAGGTCCTGAAGAATGGAAGGCCAAGGGGGTTCGGACACAAGCACGCCATTTTTGGAGAAGCAGACTGGGGAGAGAAAACGGAGCGGGTTACTGAGTCCAAGAAACTCGGTTAGCACGCTCAGAAACGGGTTCGTTTCGCGGTTGCCGGAGAAGGTGCTGTGCGGAGTTGATGCGGAGGCTCCTTTTGGCATCGACACGACCAAAACCAGAGGCTTAAGTGGAGGTGGGTAGTGTTTGGTTGGTGGGAAAATAAAGGAAAAGAGTAAGAATATGGTGGTAGTATTTTTTTTTTTTTTTCTTTTTTGTTGATGTGGGAGTTTGTTATTTTTGAAAATAAAATCGGTACATGCATGCATTTTTAATATACACATGTATGTCAATGAATGTACTTAGTACGTACAGATGTGTATATATAGATGCTTTTATAATAACAGTTGGTATGTCTCTATGGGCATGCTTTATCGAGGTTTGCATAAGAGGAATACATTATTTGTGTGTATATATATTTTTATTGAGTTTGATTAGTTTTATATAAAAAATAATAATAAAGTTCGTGTTTAATCTAGTAAATTTGTTATTTTTATATCCATATGAAGCCAAGCAAGTTAAAATGCTTTGTTTTATTTTTTTATTTATTTAATCTCATGTTTCCTATCAAACAAGAAATTTTAATTTGTTTGTTCAGATTTTGATATTCATTGATTATGATAAAGAGTCTGGCTTAATTAGATGGAATCTGTAAGAAATCTCTCATTTTGTGTTTGGTTTGAAAAATTTTTAAAATGTTTGATTTGAAAAATTTTATAAATGTTTGATTTGATTGATAGCTGCAATATTGAATTGTTTTCGTAATTGAGCCTCAAACAAGCAATAACTTCAATGGACATGGGTTCTTTTCGTATTACGAAACAACATTTACGCGTATTTGTGAAGTGGGTAGTGCGTGTATAGAGATTCCTAGATACTATTGCTTGCAACTAACAAGTTGTGTATTTGCAGGAGAGAAGGAATACTATGAAAGACAATTTGAGACCTTGAAATCCTTTGAGGAAGTTGATTCTTTGATGGAATCCGATGGCTTAATTGAGGAACATCACGAGGAAGGCAAACATGAAAGAGCAATGAAAATCTCTAATTACGCAAACATAGTTTTGCTGGCATGTAAGGTAACTTATCGCCGCCACTTTCAATGAAATTTCAGCAATCACTTTTTTGGGGACATGTTAAATGGATATTTATGTTGAATAATAACTTGTTCCTCTCTGGTTAGATTTGTATTGCTCTGGAAAAAGAAATATAAAATTAGTTATGTTAAATTATATGGAAGATATTTCTGCCAATTACATTTTGGAGGAAGATAGTGATTTTCCAACTGTTGAACGGACCTCTTTTCTGATAATTCCTTAAGGTTCATGAAATTTTGAGGTGTCCTAGCTTCTTAATGTTTGTTGTTGAAGATATAATATTCGAGAAGAAAAGAAAGGAGAGAAAACTTTAAAACCCCTAAACATGGAATTTCAATGTTACATTGATTTGTATAATTCAGTGTACAGAGATGATGTGTTGATAGACCAATATGCATGATATGCAGATTTATGCTACTATAAAGAGTGGATCTATTGCCATTGCTGCATCAACACTGGATTCTTTGCTTGATCTCATGGCTGGCGGCATACTTTGGTTCACTCATGTGGCAATGAAAAACACAAATATTTACAAGTATCCCATTGGAAAATTGAGAGTGCAGCCTGTGGGAATAATCATCTTTGCTGCTGTAATGGCTACACTTGGTATGTCAACTTATCTTGAGCAAAATCATGAATTTTTTAAAGCCTCTGGCTTATGTTTTCTAAAATGAAAATGAAATTGCAGGTTTCCAGGTTTTCGTTGAGGCTGTAGAAAAGCTCATTAAAGACCAAATTTCTAAAAAGATGAGCAAGGTGCAATTGGAATGGTTGTACTCAATTATGATTGGTGCTACTGTGGTAAAACTTGCCCTGTGGCTATACTGCAAAAGCTCAGGAAACAAGATCGTTCGCGCCTATGCAAAGGTTTTTTTGGCTCAACCTTTTCAATATTAGTAGCATTGTGGAATCTTCCTTCTCTTTCGATTAGGAGTTTTAACTTCTTTATATTTGATGGCCAGGATCACTATTTTGATGTGATAACAAATGTAGTAGGATTGGTTGCAGCTGTTCTTGGTGATAGATTCTATTGGTGGATTGACCCTGCTGGTGCCATTCTCCTTGCTGTTTACACAATCTCAAATTGGTCTGAAACTGTCATGGAAAATGCAGGTACCTTCTTCAATCACTTCTCTTTAATCTAATAATTTGTCAGTCCATGTAACTTAAAAAAGGAGATAATGATTTCAACCCTAAACCCTAAACTTATCTTACCCTTATAAATTCAACAAAAAGTCTTGCCTCTAATAATTTGTTTTATATTCTATTATGTGATAAAAAATCCTCTTCGGTCGAACTTGCAAATTCAATATCCATAGAGACAATTAGCCATTAGTAGATAGATATCATACTAGCTCTCTGTCTATCATAGGTTCCATAATCTCCCCTACATTAAATAACAATTTCTTATTGTCTTGAAATCACTTCCCACAACTTCAACAATTACAATCAAAGTGCAATTTTTCTCCTACCATATCAGGATCTCAATGCGTCAATCAAGTCACATAACTCTGCATTTAAACAATTACACAAATAACCCTACCCACTACTAGTATAAATTCAAGATAGTGGAAAGGCTAGGGGAAAGACATTTCTAGCATCTTACTCACACTTTAGCATTATAATACTACTTTCTCTTCATATTATTAAGATAATATCATTACCGTGGATGTAGACTCTCAGTTTTCCTGGACAAATTGTGTTAAAAATCGATTATCTCTATCTTTTTGTGTCTTTTCATCTTCTTGCATTGAATTTCATAATAGTTCAATATACTACTTATCTGTGCAAATCTCATTACCAACAAATCCTTTTCTCACTCTTTTGATCAATGGATATTTAAAAGGTATCTAAAGTCCAAGGAGCATAGATTGGGTAGGACTAAGACAAAAAATTGATGATATTTCATTCAATGCATGTGCCAAAAATTACAGTGTTCAAGTGAATGCAGGGGAGTTAAGGAAGGTCAATTCAGATGGTTTGGTCACGGGTGCTTTGGTGTAGAATATTGTTCCAAAACACAAGGAAGATAAGCAGGAAAATGAAAGATTGTGTTGACAAAATCTCAAAAACAACCGACTTGTGAAAGCTAGAAAATATGGCATGGATTATGAATATTGGATGAAAAACTTATGTAGCCTAAGCCAGATTGAGTTTTAAAACTAATTTGAAAATTATTTTACTTGGATTTAATTTTTGAAACCAAGGTACAATATATATGAATCCACAATCTCACGAAAAAGGAGACAAATTAAAGCCTATTATTCTAATAGAATTCTTTCTAAAAGAACAAAGAAACCAAATTAATATTTTTTCTCTAATATAGACAACTATCTTATATACACAAATATTTAAAATATTATGTCAATATTTCCTAACAAATAACTAAGATTTCTACTCTTTCCCTCAAGTTGGGATGCATATGTTGATCATTCGCATCTTGTTTACCAAATCTTTGAAACTCGGTTTTTAGTTAAGATATTTTTTGTCTACTCTTTGGTAGGAATATAGGTCAAGCATATGTTTCCATTATTGATCTTCTCCTTAATGAAATGGACCTATCTACGAATGAACCTGCCCAGTCAACATCCGTCAAGATTCTATAGACAACTTCAAGATGTCCTCTCTTTTCCTCCCTCAATACCTAATTTGACATTAGATTCCATAGGGCTCTTAGCTTGTTTGCATCCCAACATACTTGTTTTTTGATCAAGTAATGATGTTGTCCACATATACTATTAAAATATAATTTTTTTTCCATCTTTCAAAGTGCTTATAGAAAAGTTTGAGATCCCATTGGGCTTGGGTAAAATACTTTTCTTTTTATTATCCGACTAAACTTCTCAAATCATTCCTTTGGTGATTGTTCTGTGTCACAGAGGTATTTCTTCAATCTGCACACCAGGTTACCATCCTCTGCAAAACCAGGGGTTGCTTCATATAAACATCTTCATATAAATCACCATTTCAGAAAACAATTTTTACATCTAGTTGTTTTAGAGGTTTATCAATGTTGGATGCTAACCAGAGGGGAACCCTTATGGTATTGAGTTTAGCCACTAGTGTGAATGTCTCTTGTTAGTCTATACCATAGGTTTGAGTAAAATTTTTGGCAACAAGTCTGTCCTTTGTACCTGTTGATACTTCTATTTGCGCTATACTTCACGTTGAAGACCCACATGCATCCCACAGTTTTCTCTTCTCAGGTAGCCTTTAATTTCCCAAGGACCATTTCTTTCTACGGCACCCATTTGTTCTTAGACTACTAATCTCCATGTGGGATTGGAAAATGTTTCTTTTATGTTTCTTGGTATCTCTGCTTTAGATAGTGAAGTGGTAAATGCTTAAAATCTAGGCCACAATCCTTCATAGGAAACAAACCTTGATATAGGATGTTGGGCATATGACCAGATCCCTTTTTTTGGAGCAATAGGTAGATCCAATTGATTCTTGCACAAGACATCACTGTCTTTGTTATGTTGTTCATGTTCCATTAAAGGCTCAACATCAAGGCTAGATCACTTAATAGAATCTTAACTCAATTGAGCTTCTGGTTTATCATTGTTTTGTGAACAATTTCTACATGAATACAGAAGTAAATCAGGCCGACAAGAGTTAGCTCCCCTTGTCTCCAAACCTTTTTCACATAC
Organism: Anacardium occidentale; assembly: GCA_026122585.1. Lineage (NCBI taxonomy): Eukaryota > Viridiplantae > Streptophyta > Magnoliopsida > Sapindales > Anacardiaceae > Anacardium > Anacardium occidentale. The sequence goes on from JAJEJH010000182.1 coordinate 704,381, forward strand.
TATGCGTGTTACAATAGGATTGACGTTGACAATAGGCAGTGGTGTTAAGTGGGATAAGTAGGAAGAAGATAGGAGAGAATTCATGCTTGGGAGGTTTAGGAGGTCTAAATCCCTTAGAAAAGAGGCAAATTGAAGTCCAATATTCTAATGTTTTTTTTTTTAAAACAATAAGAAAATCAAATTAGTAATTTTCCTCTAATATAGACAACCATCCTGTATACACAAATAGTCAAAATATTCTGTTAATATTTCCTAATGAATAACTAGGATTTCTGGAAGGCTTTATCATATTGAGTTGAGTTTTTCAGTTACTTTTGATTCATTTTCCTAGCACCCATTTTAGACTCTTCCTCGTTCTAACACTGATTAGTAGTGTTTCTTTTTTTTTTTTTTTTAAATCAGATATTTTGAGCTCATAAATATCTCCTACAAGAAATCGCTTAGCTTTCTGTTATTACATGTAAACTATGCTTCCTTGTTTGCAATTGTATTATCTAAATTAATCGTATGGATGCAGTTTCACTTGTGGGAGAATCAGCCTCTCCTGAAATCTTGCAGAAATTGACTTATCTCGTCTTAAGGCACCCTAAAGTCAAGCGAATTGACACAGTTCGTGCTTACACTTTTGGTGTACTTTATTTTGTTGAGGTTGGTTATATAATATATAGTTTCCGGTTAATCTTGCAGCTCATATCTTGCTTTCCTTCAGTTTTATTGATTATGTTCTGTGCAAGTGTGTGATGAATTTCTGTCTGTTCTTCTGCGTTCTCTTGGAAAAGGTTGACATTGAGCTCCCAGAAGAATTACCTTTAAAAGAAGCACACACTATCGGAGAAACCTTGCAGAACAAGATTGAGAAACTCCCTGAAGTTGAAAGAGCATTTGTTCATCTTGACTATGAATGTGAACACAAGCCAGAGCACACTGTCCAGAACAGGCTTCCCAACAACAGTTAGCCTTGATTTCTAGTATCTCCCTAGTGCTATCACTTCCACAAGTTTTCTTCTCTCCTGTCAATCATGTTATTTTCATAATAAAATGAATCAAACTTTGTTTGTTGGGAGGATCGGCGCAGCAACACCTTTATTGCATATATGTCTGGTGGATGAAAAGGTTCACAGAGAAGAGACGATGAATGGAGGCAAATACATATACGTTGAACAAGGAGGTTTTCAGCATATATTTAATGTTACTGTGAGTCTTCATTCTTTACTACTGAACCAAATGGGATGGAAAGTTTTTCTTGCTTGTTGAAAGTTCTCTTTTAGTACTTTGATATCCTAAAAGTTAATTTACAAAGAGATGGTTTGCATGATGATGATTCCAAGAGACCTTTCAGATGCCAAGCAAACCTCCCCACAAAAAAGAAATCAATGAGGGATAGAAGAATGTGAATGTCTGTATATTTGGAAAATGAAATAGTGGAAGCAGAACAAAACTAAGGAATGTATAAAACAAGGTTCACAGCCAATAACTAAGACAAGAAAAAGACTGGAGACTAGTATATTTTATCATATCAATGTAAAAAACATTTGGAATCACATGGCATTATGATTTTTTCTAATACAAAAAAGCTCTTCAAGCTTTGATAGCTGAAATTCATACCATAGCAATTTGGGCATTCTGTAAGCACAGGGAGATACAAAAGATGAAAGGAGTACTATTTCCACAAGTGTCATTTTGTTGGTTTTTACATATCTAAATTAGATTTTCTTAAGGTTTTATGGCAACAAACACATTGTTATTAAGTGACTAATTTTTAGTGCTCGCTTATATATAGTACTTAGTGAACAAGAGGGTGAGTATAAAAATAAAATACTCGTAATGAAATTCAATATTGATTTAAGAATTAGGGTTTATATATTTCACCTATGTAAATATAAATGATGATAGTGTTATTAATAAAGTCTCCATAACTTCATAAATGTTCATAAATACCAATACCAAGCACAAGACAATAATAATGCTATTTAGTTCAAGAAATTTTGATTAACATATTTATGTGTGTAATACTTTTAAATTTATCACTACAAATCTTAATTTAAAGCTAAGGTTGTCACTAATGTGATAAAAATTTTGAAATGTTAACACTAATAATGTAGGACCCGCCGCCCCGAGTACCCCTGCTGCTGAATAAACTGTCTCTTTTATTAACTAAACTGAAAATCGGGTACTAGAGACGGGAATCCTACGGAAAAGAAACCAACCTGCCTGCTATACATGATAAGCGGAAGCTGAAACTGAAATAAAATATACAATGAGCCCATCTGGCTTTTCCTATATATATGTATATTGTTTCTGTACAACATTTTTTTACATCTGGAAATGTAAAACATACATACAAGACCTCACAGGTCCAAAACTGAAAAGAAATACATCAACAAGTGTGTGTGGGGTCCCCTCTCGCCAGCCTCAGTCCACCCGCTCCTCGCCAGCAGCAAAACCTGAAAAGGAAGGAAGAAGGAAATGGATGAGTGATGAAAATCACTCAGTAAGCATTTCCTACTCCCCTCAACCCAAGCAAGCACAAACAAGGGCACACATACCTGATCGGCCCTAAACATACATCTACACGCTTGCGGCTGCTGATTCTGATTGTTGTACTGCTGATTCTCATGATTAATTCGTTATTGAAATGAATGACATGTCATGATACTGAAATCTGGGTATTTACTGATGATGCATGCATCTGGAAAATTATATGTACCCGAAGGTACCTGCTGTGCTGATCAGGCGGATGAACACAGGGATTCGGCATCCTGGCCAAGTGGGTTGAAAATTCTAGCTACTGGCTAGAAAACTGAAATCTGATCTGCTGATATGCTGCTGAGCTGACTGACTGGTGTCAGAAAGCTGGGTCCTACAGATGCCCCCTCAAGTTCACCCCAAAACTGAAACCCATACATTGGGTTCTAACTGCTGAAATCTACTGAATTCGGATCCCTGGATCCTCATTCAGGCTACATGTTGTGCTATGCATGCTTATGCATATGTTCTTAGCTGAAATCTGGATTATCTGATGATTATTAGGCCTTGGATGGATTACCAACCCTTTAATAAGTCAATTTCTGAATTTCTGAGAAAATCTGGAAGGCACACGACCGTGCAAGGAAGGCACACGGTCGTGCACGCAGCACACACGGCCATGTTGGGCAAGGGCACACGAGCGTGTGCCCCAGCACACGGGACCGTGTGCTGGCTGTGCGTCTGGGCGTGTGTGCTTTTGGAATTTCTGGGCCATTTCATGCAAAGATTGGACACACGACCGTGTCCCTCAGGACACACGGTCGTGTCCCTGCGTTTCCTGCCCGTGTGCACTTCGTGCACACAGCCGTGTCCTTGCAGAAACAAGGGCACACGGGCGTGCTCTTGCGGGCACACGGTCGTGTGTCTTGTTCTGCTCAGACATGGCACGTCTGAATTCGCTGGAAACCACTCAATTTCTCAACCAATCTGCAATTAATCAAACATACACATCCAAGGCACTTCAATAAACACATATACATCATCAATTTCATCTGTCATCCCAAACTACGAATTCCACCATGGCAAATGCAAGCTTTCTCTCACAACACACACCCACAAACAAGCAACATGTTATTGGGTGGAAAATAAGCATATCAAGCATCATATTCATCACATATAATCAGTCAAAATATTGGAAATGCACACATACATCTCCAATATCATCAGACAATCATCAAACAAGCTGGGGAATACGCTGAAGAAGTAAGAAACACTTACCTCTTGACATGGCTGCTGGAAGACTATCTCTCAAGCTGATCTCTCTGGTCTCTAGTTGGAAAGGGAGCCGCGGGAAGCTGAATCTCGCGTCTAGGGCTGGGAGCTGCTGAAAGAAGAAGAGAAAACTCGGTTGAAACGGTGAGAAATGCAATAACTCTCATCTCTCTCTCTTTTTAATCCCACCTGCACGGGCGTGCAGGCAAAAGTGCACGGGAGTGCACCAGGGAAAATGAAGGAAATTCATTTCCCGCGCTTCGCATGATTAAAACCTCCCTAAAGGCATCATACGAAGGCCACACAGCTCAGGAAAACTACTATCTCACCCCTGAACTCTTCTAAGCCCCCAATCTATCACTGAATTCTAGTTCTAACCCCAAAACTCTACCCCTAAGGGCTTTCTAAACTCTGGGATGCTACAAATAATAAGTTCAATATGAAAAGTACTTATTGTATGTATAAATTTATTAATATTACAATCTAAACGACGAAATATTGGATTTTATGGTAACTTATGATGTTAAGTTAGATCCTAAATTGAAATAGGAATAAAAAGCGTTCAATTTGAATGAAGATAATAAAGTGATATTGAAATGATGCTTAAAGTTTCAAGTAAATGGATGTGCATTCTTTCAAAAACAAGAAAAATACAAATCGAAGATAGAAATCTGAACTATTAAAAGAATGATTTCGTTCCATTTGAAAACAATCATAGTTGAAATTAGATGGGTTGTTCTTTCAATAGAACGAGTATTTCATATACAAGAATTCAAATAAAACATTAAACAATTAAATAATTAATTTTGTTTTGTTTGGAACAACCAAGGATCAAAGCTTTAAACATCCATTCAAAATCCTTCAATCATTGAACAAACACTAAAATAGACTCGTTCTTGAATAAAACAAGTCATATTGATGGAAGAAACTAATTTTTAACTTCAATCATATTCACAAAATTTACAAACTTTTATATAAGTGCTCATACAAACATAATAATAAGTGTTTATCTTTATTATTTTGACATTTATTAAAGTAATTTTTAATTATCAAATAATTATTTAATTATTCTTTTGAATTTTAAATAATTGTTTAAAAAGAAAATATTGTGTCCATTTAAGTGCCAAAGGTTTTATCTATATATAGGACCAAGGTGTTTTTATGTCATTGTACTTGCCAAAAAGATCATTTTGGTTTATGTCATTTAAGTACTCTTTAAATTTGTAACAATGTCCCTAAAATTTATAAAATTTATATGTATCTTTAAATCTATAGTTATATAATATTTATCTTAATTTAATTTATTTCGTTTTTTATGTAATTATTATGTTTTAAATAATTGAAAGTAGACAAAAATTTTAAAATTTTTGAAAACAATGTCAAATATATATATATATTTTTTTTATAGAGGTGGGGAGGTACAATGGCTATTTTTTGAAAGGCCAAACGACTTATTCCCACCTAAAGTTTTCCTAAATGATAGTTGCATAAAAACTTTTAAAAAGTTAAATACCCAATCATTGATCAATTTTTTTAAAATTTATTAATATTTGTATGGAATGACCAAAATATTCTTACTAAAAAATAAATAACATTAATATTAAAATAAAATTTAATATAAAATAATATTAATATAATAATAAATCAATAAAAATTTTAAAAAGAGATCACTATCGTTAACAACATTGTTGGCGACCATGGTTACTGAAAACGTAACTAAGTAGTTGAAAATGATCACTTTATTGGATTGAAGGCTATCGAGGTGGTCAGAAAAATTTAACAGAAGGTACATCTGATCGCCTCTGTCATTAGAGATAGTAAAAAACGATCCGTTTCAAACATATCAATCTCTTTTGTTAAATTTTTTTGCAACTAGATTCAATCGTTAATCTAACTAGATAGCTAATGATAGTCGTTTTTAAATTTGTTATTACATTTTTAAATTTTTATTATTATTTTAATATTATATTTATTTTATTTTATATATTAATTATTTTTATAAAATCAATTTATTATTATTTTTTAATTTTTATTCTAAAAGAAAAAAAATCTTTTGACTTGTTTTTTTTTAACGGTTGATCATTAAATTTAACTGTTGATTTCGATCAACAGCCAATTGACAGATATTTGTTTTTTATTAGTTAATGGTGAAATTTTGTTATTTAGAAAAACTTTGCGTGGAAATAATTCATTTGGCCTTTTTGAAACAATTAAAATTAGGGTTAGATTCAAATCGAATATATTCAGATTCATTTTTAAATTCAATTTGAATGAGTCTGAAACGAAGTGTAGGAATCCAAACACGAATACGAACCGGAATAGTAATTTTAAAAATCAGCGAACACGAGCCCAAACCTGAACTATACAAATCAAATACGAACACGAACCCGAACTTCAATTAAAAATTTTTTAATTATATTTTATTAATTTTTTTATATTAATTATAATTTTTAATAAATATAAATACGAATTATATGAACCGAATACGAATACGAACTGAATTATACAAACCAAATACGAATACAAACTTTGCTATAAAAATATTTGGCCAACATGAATATGAACCCGAATCTGAACAGTACAAACAAGCCCGAAAACGAAAATATGTATGTTTATGTTTAATTCAACTCGAATCCAGCCCTAATTAAAATCATATTAAAAATGAATGTAATTTTGTTTAAAAATTTTAATGAGTGACGAAAAAATTATAATATAATTAAGAGTATTTTGATAATTTTTCAAAACCTAGATGAAGTAGATAATTAGATTAACCGTTGTATTATTTATCCCATCTTTCCTCAACCAGACACCTTCTAACAACAAATAACAAATAACAAATACCCAGAACGAATAAAGTATTAAAACCGTACAATCAGTCTTCTTTAAACTTGCCAGAAATCCATGGATTACGACTCTGATTTTCCAGGCTCGACTTCCCAATTGGCCGCCATTTAGTAAGAAAACAAAAAAACATAGCCATTTAGTAAGAAAACAAAAAACCATTCTGGCATGGCATACAACAGAATCCCAAGTTTTATCATCAAATTGCTCTGCATCTCCTTTATTACACTTGAAATTAAGTGCAAAAATCAATCACAATCATTTAACTCTTTCAATGACACCCTCCTCTCCCACAATACATTCATTTGTAAAAACTTCGGGGGATAAAAGATCGAACTGTCTTAAAACGAAGAAAACGAACCATTTTCAGAGCTAAACAGACCCTTTTCTTAAAAGTGAAATGGATTAAAAAGAGGATTGATGACAGACGGTGGAAACAGGGCTTGAGAGAGGGAACTTACAGAGGTAAATGAAAAGCGCCGTTGTAGAGTTAACAGATGAGAGGGAGATGCCACAATCTCTCTTGAGCTTTTTGTTTACTTCTCAGAAACAATATTTAATAACATGCAGAATCTAATTAAATTAAATTAAATTTTATTGCGTTTATTTGACTTTACTTTGAAGAAAAAATTGGGTTACACAATCAATTACTGTATATACAAACATCTCTTCTTTTTGAAAAAACAAAACAGATTTTTACAGGCCAAAATCGATAATAATTATTAAGTAGTTTCCTAGTAAACAAGAATTACCTGAACTTTTATCTTTAATTTTGTGCATATCTAAAATATATTAAGAGGCAATTCCAGATTCAAGATAAAGGTAAAGGAACAACATGAAAACTTGTTGAAAAAAATATGTATCATATAACATATAAAATTACATGTAAATGAAAATTCTCAGTTAAAATCACCTACTAACATTTTTTCCAGCTTGAGCAAAATTAGAGGGGAATATGGGATCACCACGATCTACACTTTTTCTAATTTTTCAAAGCATAATGTTCCACTCTAACCACATCGAATAGGTGATTTCAAGATACCGTTCGCCCATAGCATAGACAGGCAAGATACAGATTTTTGGCCCATTTTTCCTGCACATCAAAAGCACAACACAGAGCATAAACATGCATATTCTCAATCCAAATTTATTAAAATAATTTTTGCATCCAAGACTTACTATACATTCCGTAAAACAATTAAACACCAATCAAATTTCAAAAGACCACAGATAAATAAACTAGTGAAAATCCTCGGACACAGATGTTCTAATTTATTATTTTTACCCTGAAACATGATTTTTGATGTAAAGAAACCATAATTTCAATCAAAATCATCATGGCAAAATTCCTGGTCCAGGTTTTCAAATATTAACTTGAGAGAATAAGCTAGAACCAATCACATATTAAATTAAAGTTGTGAGCACAGAAATTGTGGGCATAAAATGAGAATTTCCGTTCCACAGCTGAGATGGATTCAGATTCTTTCTACTGTAACTAATAAAATAAACAGCTTTACAAGTGATTTGAAGGAAACACCATCAAATTAACATGGCATATTGTGAAGTTTTATTTACCTTAACATGTGTACTTGGGAATTGAGAAGTACGTAAAGTTTCCTGAGTTTCATCACCAGGTTTGCGCCTGGGAACACTCAAGATAAGAGCTGCTTGATCACAAGTTGCAGCAGTTGACGTAATACGATAACCACTATCCCATCGTCTGTGGATACCCTCACTTGGATAGAGAAAATCCAGCTCCACAACCTAGGGAAGCCCAGCACAAATTAGAGAGTGATATAGAGCTATTCCAGAGTTAAAAATGAGAACAAGACAACAGATATTTAACCTGTTCACTGAAGCCAGCATTGCGAGACATAACAACACCCCATCGGCTTCCAGCAGTTGCCATTGAGGTTACGTGAAACCCTTCTCGCCACTTCTTATTTATCCACTTGAAGGGGAAGGAGTCACTCACTTTGTAAGACTGTTGAGTATATTGTGTGCCTGCACAAATTAGATCATAACTATGTAAGAAATAGGCTCAAATAGATATCATGTAATTGTTACATTTCTGTGTGCCTACAAAATTTATATGGTCTAACCCAGGAAAGCACTACATTTATCCAGAAAACCATAGCCAATCTTAAAGGAACAATTAAAAATGTCCAATCCGACAATGAAAATACTTGGTCTAGGTAAATTCAATTGCTAAGACAATAAAAATTCCTACTTTTCAAGCAACAACTTTTTTTTCTAGAAAAAAACTACTAAACTACATTGAATATAAAGAAAGATCAACATACATGAGCAGACTATAAAGGCACATTTTCTCCGTGCAACAAAGTATAACAATAGATACAATAAACAACTCAAATTATGAAAACACACCTTTGGACATCACTACAAGAGAACTTCCGTTGTTAGCACCAGCAATAGAGCTGATATAGAAATTCTTCTCCCACTGTTCCATGATCCATTCCTGGAAATTATGAACAGCAAGTTGTTAATTGTTGTTCATATTTCATTGGATATTTAATTGTTATGTGGGAAAGAATAATTATAAGAAACAAATTGCACAATAAGTATTTCACCTTGTGTAAGAAGAAAGGTGATAGCTCATAAACTTGGCTAGTAAAACCAGTTCCAGCATCCATAATTAATGCCCAGAGATTAGAGCAAGATGACACACAACTAATAAGCAGGCCATCAGCCATTCCTCTCTCAATATGTTGTGGCAACCTTCCATCAGCAACATTATAATGGTACCTAATATAGAGACAAATAAACAGGTAATCAGGCAACAACATGATACATATATTACATTCAAAAGAATAGTTTTCAAATTAAATTGCCAATTATGGTAAATTATATTCAATAGAAAGGTCTTCAAATTAAATTGACAATTATGGTCTATATGGTTATTCACCCTTCAGTCAAATTGCCAAGCCAGAAAGCACCCTGCAAGGCACACAGCCCATACAGTGAGACACCAAGCTTGATGGTGCACACCACAGATCTTCCTTCACATGACACATTTAGGGAATTGAACTTTGACTGTTGCTAACATATCTGATTACGATGTATATAATCAAACTAGGGTTCATTTTGTTCACTAGAGAGAGCAAGAATCAAAAACTAACATTATCTGGAAGCAATTCATAGCAAAACTGATCTGAAGTTACAACATATGACATAAAATTATCTTTTTATTTCTATCCTGAACTTTTATTTCTTGTTAGCTGTCTCATTAACAATATTAAGAGATCACAAACTGGGCCCAAAATTGACCATATCCTATTCGACACATACTTTGATCTGAGGTAACTCACTGTGATTCAGATTTCAGAACATGGAATAGAAAAATAACCAAACCAATTAAAATATAAAAATATAGTATGAGCTCTACCTCTGCTTCATTGGGAGCCTAGCATTGTAAACAGAAATCCACTGTGTAGCAGGAACTCCTAAACGAACCTTCTTCCTGGGTTGTCCATCGTCTTCTTCCTCAACATTCAATCTTCCACGTTTTTGACCAACTTGATAGATAATCTAGCAGAAGAAGACAAGTTCTGATTATAACCCGCAAAAAGCAACACTCAAGTATCTGTGTGCACAGGTGTGTCATACATACTATGAAGATTAAGAAGATTACCTTTTGAGCACCCTCAGTATTTATAGGCCTTCCAGCTGGATTTGGTCCAAGCAAACCCTCAAACAGTGATATTAGTTTGGAATAGTTAGGCTCCTCATCGAATTTCATGTTTACCACAATCTCCAGAAATTGTTTGAGTGGTGGGGGGCAGAAGCAGCAGAGCATTTCTGGGGATGTTGCCATCTTCTTTTTGCAAACTAGGAATGATTTATTATCACCCTAATGGATTAGAAGAGAAGAAACATAAATATTGATCTGTGATTTATAATAAAGAAAATCAAACTAGATACAGCATTCAACAAGATAAATACTAATTTGCATTTTTCAATCAGCTGTGTATTGTATAACTAGTACCTGATAGCCTTGCCAGGGTAGCCTGCCACGATGTAAAAAGATGAGAGTATATGCAAGAGATTCGAGATCATCTCTTCTACTGGCAGTTCTTCCCAAGTGGGCATGAACACTAGCATATCGAACAGTTCCTCTGGAAAAATAAAACAGCAAAAGATTCATAACAATCATAAAGAATAAACTCAACTAAAGCTCATTAATCTTCAAAGATGAAGCTAATAGGTAAAGGCTTAACAACAGTATTTTCCAGCTCATTACGTAAGGCTAGAATAATGAACAAGCTTCTCAAGTAAATCTTAGTGCAGACCCATTTTTCTCGCCTATTAGTACGATTTTGGCTTTCAAAAATATAACACATAACCTCTGTGTATTTATCCCAAAAGCATCAAAAAGTTAAAGGGAGGGACCAAATAGTATAACCCAATAAAACAAGAATGAACTCACCTAAACATATCAGGACGCTGATCGTATTCAACGTGATGCCCAGTGCCACTGTCTCTCCATTTTGTTGCTGCAACATCAAGCACAGGTAGCAGTAAGAAAGAAGCTTAAACGACAAAATACAGAACAAACATGATCATAAATTCAATTTCACTCACCTAATCCAAGATCAACAAGAAATAACTTTTTCTCTTGAGCTGTAGCAGGCTGACCAAGTAAAAAGTTCTCTGGCTTTACATCTCCATGCACATAACTGATATCAAACAGAGTCAATACAGAATGGCAACTAGTAGATAAAATCTTCATCAAATTCCTATTCTTAGAAAACTGTGAACAAAATCACATACCCTCGAGAGTGCATTTTCTCTAGGATTGACAAAGCCTCAACCGCAATACAAGCTACCATCTCAGAACTCATACTACATAGAAAATCAATAAAAAACAAAACTTATAAGTACAAGGAGTTCACACATAAGTCCAGTTAAAAGATAAGCAAGATACTAAAATATCTTATATAAGAAAATGAGGAAGAAACAGTCACTGAGAAGAGACTAGAATACGAGTACACGTGCCCTTACAATGCCTAAACAAGGAATCCTGCCCAACAAAATAACATCATACTAGTACCAAACTTTTTTCTCCGTCAAATTCTATTAGTAGCATTCAGAATACAATCAACTATATAATCCTTTACACTTAACTATAAGAGCAAATTATTCATTCAAATTGACTTGTGCAAACAAACAAGAAACAAAAAGGTTGTCAGCACAAGAATGCACATGAGGTCCATTTGGTACAACATCTTCAACTAGAGCTTATAATACAAGAGTATATTAAGGTAGACCTTATAGATATAGAAAACTTTCAAGAAAATTGTATAGGTTGTTTAGTTGTGCAAATTTAAAAGAACATCCCCCTAGTATATTACCAAAAGAAATTTAGTTGCAGAAGGATATTGAAATACTTGGTTAAATCATCTCATGATCTTACAAAAACATTATGACAGAAAATTTACAGAGCATGAGACACCTGCTGTCATGACTGACATATATATCGAACCATAAGCTTCAACTAAATGAAGACTTAGATTCATTACAGCACCAAACTATGTGGTGAATGCCTTGATTATAGCAAGCCTCAAAGTTGAGCCCTGAATACCTTCCGCAGGTTTTAAAAGAAAGGTCTTGGGGTGTAAGCCTATCAAAATCCCACAACTACCCTGCCAACTTATTGATTAATGAGACTCAAAAATGAAATTTCAAGATCATTAGCAAACACCAGCAGATCACACATATCTATATGTAAGAAAAAGCACAATGAATTAAAGATAAAGCACAGATACTCACGCCTGTCCTGAATTATTCCATACATCCCATAGGCTGGGCCCTAACATGTCCATAACCTGCAAATTTGTGGACGAAAGTCAAACAAATGGCAGTAGGTTATTGTGCAGAACAAAAGGATATGCCGTTGTTTCGTACCATTATATAATAGTCTCCTTGCTTTCCTTTGTAGTGTACCTTTGGCACTCCATGACTACCTCCAAGAGTGCTGTTCATAAAAATTTCAAATATAAGATTAAATGAGACTAAACTCAATTTAGAAGTCAGTAAAAACTTGACATCAAAAAACCCATACAAGATCAAGGGAAGAAAAGGCACCTACCCGTAAACTTGCCATTCATATGGCGGGCCATAGTTACAGCCTTTGCTGTTTCTGTGCTCAAATTTCAAAGCTACCTAAATACAGAAGTAGAATGGAGGAAGACAAGATTAATCACATACACATAAAAATCCTAATATCATCAAGTTCTCATAAAAAAAAACACTTAAAACTACTTTTACCTCCATGGCCCCAGGACCCGATGTGCGATCAGTTCCACCATGAACACGACGGCCAACAAAGACCTGACCAAATCCACCTTTACCTAACTTCCGCTCAATCTTATATAAAGGTGAGCCTCCTACTTGAACCTTGATAAAGGAATAAATAAAAGATTAACGAAATTTGAACCAAGGGATACCCAAACGATAAAACACAATCAATATACTCAAATCTAAAATATGGAGACATGACAGTACCAAAACCTTCCAAAAATCATGTAATTATAACACTGATCCATGACAAACAACAAGTACTGAAAACCACTTTAATTGCAAACCACATCAGGACATTGAAACACAATAAGTTGTTCCAAAAAAAATGAAAGAGCAGCAGTTTTTGACCAGAAAAAACTGTCATAATCGCATAGTAAACCTTCAAATGACAAAACACCAACTAAAAAATATCTCAAGAACTTACTAGTATGATATGCCAAAAATAAATAAATAAATACTTTAAACTAAGACACAATAAAACCAAAGTTTGGACGAAACACCAACAAGAACACGGAAATCACAAATTGGAATTTATAACACTATATCCTGCAAATAAAACACCCAAACAACACCCCAAAAAGAAAGTGCGAGGCATAATTACTACAATCCAACACCATCTACACACATTAACCAACTGCAAATCCACAATTTTTCAGTTTTCAAAACCCAACAAAAGGAAGATGGAATTTTTCTTATAACAATATCAATAAGAAAACAACCGCAAGAACACCGACCCAATTCACAAAATCACAAAAAAAATAAAAAAATCAATTACAAAACCAAACAAGCAGCATACCCTCTCGGGAAATGGCGCCGTACTGCCCTCCTCTTCTTGGCCAACAGCCTTATTAGCACTCAACCCACCACTATCATCACCCATCTTTTTGTTGTTATTATTATTGATTCCTTGTTTGCCCTTTTCGGCCTTTCTCTCCAATTGACTATTATCCTTCTCCGATATCACAATCACCTGCTGTTGTTGGTTCTCCTTCTGTTCTTGATGATGATGTTCCTGCTGCTCCAATTTCTTTAAAGCTAATCTCGTCCTCGGCCTCTCCCTCTTAGCCGCCGCCTCCTCTCTCGCGATAGCAGCGCGTGTCTTCACGCGGTTCAGCCCGATGGTGGGGTTGGTAGCAGTAGCGCCAGCAGCAGGAGCAGCAGCAGCTAAAGTACCAGCTCGGCCTCGGCGTACCCCTTTACGAAGCTCAGGCATTTCTCAAAGTCAATCCCCATGCAATTAAAACACAACCCTGGACGTCTTATCATCATAACATAAGCTCTATCAAAACCTTGTTCATGGCTTCAAAAAGAAACAACCCCGGATGGATTGCTATCCCCTCCGATGATCAAGCAAAACGGTAGGTGAATCGGCGTTAACCAAGAGCGAATTGAGTGAGATTTGATGATTGGGATTAGGGTTAGGGTTTCGATAATCGAAGGGAGAGAAAACTTTAGAGAGAGAGAAAGAGGCTCGAAAAATGTTTCTGCTTCGTATATTGGTTTGTTGAGAATAAGGAGAGTGATATTTTGTGTCGTGGGAACGTGTGGGGCCCTGGTTGTGGAGAATGGTCAAATGTCATTCTGATTTTATGCCATGTCAGCATTTTGTTGGGCCCATTAAGCCTAAGTCAATTATTTCATTTTGACAATTATTATTGAATTTAATTTGGAATTTAATTTTATACTCCTTTTTACTATTTTTAAATTGTAGTTGTGACTTGAATGATTGAAGATTAACCTTATATCAAAATTAAATAATAGTTTACATAAATTATGTGTTTAAAAATCGGTTTTGGTTATAAAATAATTTGTGATCGATTTTTTAAATAATTATATAAAATTATAATATACTGTTTTGATCAATATAATATTAATTAAAATTATTTGTTTTAAATTTACTTTTAATCGATATAATACTAATTAAAGTTCTTTCTAACTAATAACTACCATAAAAATATTTAATCTTTTGGTTCGATATAGTATTAATATTAATTAATATGGTATTAATTAAAGCTATTTTTCTTAATAATTACCTTTAAAGTATAACATATCTTTTCTATGGATAAAATATTAAGGTTATGTTTTTATAGTACGAATTGATTTAGGATTAATTTACAAACAAATATAGAGAGTTTTTTAATAGATTTATTTGGAAAAACTTTTCTCACCCTTTCTCATTATGTTTTTCTTCTTTTTTTTTTTTTTTAATTTATTCAATCAATACTCAAGTGTATTCTGACAATAAACAAAGTACTCTCTTCTTCGATTTGTTTTTGTTGAACAAATATCATTTTTCTTTCTTTTAAAAAGATCTCTTCCCTCCAAAAGAGATCCTAGCCCTTTATATAGGGTTAGGAAACTCTTTAAATTTGAAATCTCAATCCTAAATAAAATCAAATTAATTAAAATCAATTCAATTAAAACCAAAAATAAAAATCAAATCAAATCTTAATCAATTAAATTAAAATGAAAATGAAAATCAAATCTTAATCTCAAATCTTACCATATGGGCTCAAGTTAGGTTTTCAATCTACTATTATAATGGGCTTATAAGAATTTTATAGGTTCTAAAGCTTGAGCATAAACACACATACTAAATCTATTCTCCATTTGTGGGTCTCAAACCTCAATTGATCATTCAAAAGATCTCATAAGGGAGTCTGTTGGTTATCATCATCAAAGAATACCTAGTTAGATCAAAATAATATGTCTACACTTACTACATGTATACATATAATTGCATCAGTTTGTGAACATTTGAACATGTTTTTTCATTTAAATACAGTGAACAACTTCTTTTGTATGTGTTCAATTTTGCAAGCTGCTTTCTAAATGTATTCATATGATTCTTACAAGTATCACTCTCTTATTCACCACTATTGGATATTTAATCTATCATCTTTTGAGAGATTTACGAATGTAAATTTCTTTGTTTTTAGCATTGGTTTTATTACTTTATTTTGGTCAAAATTATATCTTTTTGTATAGAGCAATATTGCATCGATTCTCCTTGAATTTTCCATTGTTTGATTTGTAAATTAGTTTATTTGTTTAGATTGGAGGATATGACTCGGTGACTCGTGCTTAGAGATACTTCAAGTCCAAGAACTAAAAATATCTCAACTTGAAAGTTCAAGAAAAGCTTGACCAACTAAGTGAAATATCATATGTTAGAATATAGGCAATAGTTGTTGAAAGCATGAGAATTAGGAAATTAAGTTAGCAAACAAAGAGTGTTTACTTTGTCTATTGATTTCATCTGTGTATCTAACAACTGGGTTTGGTTATTTGATTGAGCCAAACTTGATCCCATTGATATAGACTAAGTAAAATATAAACTTAATCATATAAATTTTGTTGTGCTTCCTTCATTTTTTACCCTTGTGTTTATGGTTTACAAGTGTTATGTGAAAGAGTAGTAAGAACAATTTTGTATACTACAAAATCCCTATGTGAACTTGTTTCAACATGAATTTTGTCATTAAACTCGATATCATTCTTTGGAATGTCATCCAACTTCAACCCATAGTCAAAAGCATCTCAAGTTGAGACATAATTCTTTCATTTATGAACTCATTCCTCAACAATTGAAAACAACTCTTACTTAGGAAGTTTCTCGAGATATTTTAAATAAATATCAACGTTCACATTATACCTTTCCTCTTCATAATTAATTGGAACAGTGACTACCTTTTTTTAGTTTACATTATGGCTGTGTCATTTCTACGTTAACTAGAAATGATGAATAATATTGATAATCTATGATTAAAATAGAAGGTCTAGCCATTCGTTGTTCCTTATAATCCTCTTCTCAAATTTTTGCCTTGTTTTGCTTACAATCGTTTGTTATACAAAGAAGTGTTGCTTGTTTTATTTTCTTATCTAATAATGAGATATCAAATATCATAATCATCTTAAATATAATAAGACAATATATTAATTAGGTTTTTAGCATTAATTGTAAAGTCGATATCCTTTTACCTTCAATTTATTCCCAAATGGGAGCTCAAAGCATCAGCTAGTATTTCCTCCGAGATTTCTTTTTTGATAATCAACATTATATGTTTCTTACCAATGTAACTTGTTGTGTTGTCGGCAAGGAATATCCATTGACTGTCATAACCAACCATAAATACTATTTTAAAAAGAAATTTTTATGATGACTAAAACAAAATTGGTTATTACAACTATCAAAATACATAAATATGCAATGATATTAGAAAGAATTATAATGTAATATATCCTTATGCAATTTCATATCTTAAAATATATATTAAAACACTATTTAGAGAATATTTAAAACTTCTCTATTATCATAAATGTTATAGTCACCCTCAAAGGTTTAAAAATGTAAACTTTAGTTGTTTAGGCATAACTATTTGGACCCCAAATTAGAAAAGTATTTTTATCATTTTAATTAAATTAAAAAATTATTTAAAAATATAAAAATTTAAGAAATCTAGTGTGGAAAAAGATTAGAGAAGATATGAACCTATGAAGAGAGAAGAGAAATAAAATATGGAAAGATGAGGAAGTCGTGGCTTGGTGGTGGTGTGAGAGCTTATGTTGGTGGGAAGAAAATGAGAGACCTTGAGAGAAATAAATAAAAAATTGACAAATTAGGAAGTTTCATAGAAAGAAATCATTTTTTTTTAAAAAATAAAATAATTAAAATTTAAAATCACTTAAGTGTTCTTTATTGTTACAGTTGATAGAAAATGGAAATATTATCCTCCTTTATTACATAAATAAGATAAATATCGAATCATTAAAAAATGTGTTCGAATATGTGTTTAAGTTTAACTAACATTAAATATTTTTCTTTCAAACATTGTTCGTATCGTATATATATTTATCTTCCCAAGATTGAATTCGAAGAATCATTTATTACTAAAATTATAAAATTATAATCAATTAAATAAAATAAATAATAAAAAATAATTTATTAGAATAATATTTCACTAACTTCTACAAAAAAAATCATCCTATTAAATATCTTATGTTAATAAAATAGTAAAATTTATTAACTATTTTTCTTATCAATATGCCTATCTTATTTAAAATTGATTTAGTGTAAATATTTAAAATAAATAAATATAAAATATAAAATAATAATAAATAAAATCATATGTACAAATAAATTCTATTAATATATTAATTAAATTAAAATGTGTCAAAATTATTTAATCATGTATTATGATATTAAATTATGTAAATAATTTAATAAAATTTATTTGGATATCTAATATTATTTTATCATAAATAAAAATATTAAAAAAAAAAAAACCTATGTTGAGGTGGACAACGCGGACTTTAATCGAAATCTAAGGTCAATTTAATACAAACGTTGCCTCTCCCCTTTCCCGCTCAATTTCAGACACGTTCAAATATTTTCATCTTTCCGTAAAGAAATTTCCTATTTCTCAAACTTTCTACTCTTGCTCTCACCAAAAAGCCGCCGTTGAATCCTCCTTACCCGGTTGTTGAAACCTGCTCCGCGGCCGTTGTTTCTCCTTAGATCGCCATGCCTAGCAAGCGAAAGTCCACCCGCCCTGCCGCCGAGGCGACTGCGAAGAGGATAACGCGGTCGGCGCAGAAGCTAGAGTCAGAGCACGAAAGTCGCATTGACGAAGGACATGTCGACATGAGTTTGAAAAGTTCGGATTTGGTTACTGAGGTGAATGAAAAGCAGGCGATGTCGGGGAAAGTGGCTGGTTCTGGAAAGAAATTAACGGTTCTCGAAGACAAGAGAGGTGGCGACGAGGAGGATCCTACAGCTCGTTTTATTGGAGATCCGATTCCGGATAAGGAGGCCAGACAACGGTGGCCGAAACGCTACGAAGAGAAGGTAAAGTTGAAATTCAAGTTAAAATCGTTGATTATATACAAGTCAAAGACCTCTGATATTTATCTTTTGCAGTAGGAAAAAACGAGCCGTAGTTATTTAAAAATTGGTGTTTTGATCTGTTTTGGAGTTACTTGAAGTTGGATTGTTGCAACGTAAGAATGTTGATATGCTCCGTAAGCATTTTTTTATAAGCAACGGTTTAATTATAATTTACAAGCTTAAAAAAGGGAAATGGGCATAAAATTCGAAGGGAAACGAGTTTAAATTAGGTTTCTGGGCGAGTCTTGAGTTGAGTAGAAGTGATTGTAATTTCGTTTTAGTAGTTTTCTTGTTTGGCTCTTGTTTGTGTATCTCTTGTGCTCAAAATATAAATTTGTAGGTTAATTGAAAATCAAAGAAATCTGGGAAGATTAATCATTTATTGAGAGCAGGAAAAAGAAGTAAAAATGATATACAATTTTATGCATTTCAGTTTTGGTTTAGTTTAGTGTGCTATCACTCAGAAGAACTAAAAAATGAAGTCATGACTTTCAGCATACTAAAACGAGAACTTCTCTAATTATATCTCTTATTTTGAAGTTTAATTTATGTTCAACTTTGCT
This sequence comes from Anacardium occidentale, assembly GCA_026122585.1. Lineage (NCBI taxonomy): Eukaryota > Viridiplantae > Streptophyta > Magnoliopsida > Sapindales > Anacardiaceae > Anacardium > Anacardium occidentale. The sequence continues at coordinate 723,731 of JAJEJH010000182.1, forward strand.
GTTTTCAGAAGGGAAAGATGAAATCTTTTTCAAAGAATGCAAAGGAGTAAGTATTTGAATTTTGTGTTTTGAGATTATTCACACTTACTCCCCATTTCATTCAGATAGTAATACTTCCAGGGTTTCTTTTTACCAAAGAATTTTTTGTTGCATCTCCTGTTGGATTCTTCATATGTTTGCTTGTGCAGGGATGATGATTCTGAAGAATTGATTCAAGCACGGTGTCATTACGCAGAAGCAGAGGTTGATGGACGTGTTATCTATGATCTTTATGATGATGCTCATGTAAAAGTGAGTTTATCTCTTTATGCTTAATTTTTAGGCATTTTCCCAGGATGATGTTGGGGCACATAATTTTTTTGTGGACTTTGAATTGAAAACGTTGATTGACAAGCAAATCCTCCTTGCGTGTAAACATGATATACATGCTTTCTACATGCATCAGAAGTAGTTTTTAGTGTTCCTTCCTTGTACATTGGTTCTTGTTTCTTGAAGCTACTTAATTCCTTTATTTTAGTTTGTTATATTTCTTTAAAGTAGATTTGCCATGCTTGCTTGATATTTCAGACAAACCTATGAGACTAAGGTTGAAGTACCACTGTACGCTTGGATATGTCATGAACAACTAATATATTGATGAAAATGGGTAAAAAAATAGTAATAGCATCCATAACATTAAAAATCTGAGCTATATGGGATAGTACCTTGAATTTCAAAGCTAAGTATCATTGCTTTTGGCATGAAAAATTTCAATTTATTATCTCATCATTAAATCAGTTATGTGATATTGTGAAATAATTTGCTACATCATTCAAGATACAAAGTTGTGATGTTTTATAAGGGTAACCTAATTGATTTAACATGTTAAAGATAATTTTACTCATAAATCGAGATCTGAAACTACCGTGATGTGATTTTAAATTAGTTTAATCATAAGTAATTGTTGTCAAGTATGAAATTATGTTCTTTAGGCAGTAATCTTTAGAAAAAAATTTCTTCTTTTTTAAGCTTCTTCGCTCAATGTGTTTTGCAATGTATGTGAGATATTACATAAAGTATATTCTGACTTTTTGCCGATAATATTCTTTTGGTCATAACATTCAAGTCTTTGAGAGACTTTAACTTATTGGTTTTATTTATAGTAATTTATGTTTAGAGATGACAATTTATCTTGTATTGAATCTTTGGCCCATCCCTCTTCGAATGGTGAGGGGTTTCTTTGATGAGAACGGGCATAGAGATAGTGATGGTTAAAAACCCTGTAGTTGGTGATGCAGATAGATAAACTTTAAGCTTTTCCTTTTACAAGTTTTCCCATTCTTAATTTTTCCCCTCCCTTGTAAATCTTCTAAATGTTAAAATGTTGAATTATTTTTAAAATTTGTAAATTATTGCAAATATACTAACACTCAATAAATAGTTTATCAATTTTCTAATAAGGATGAGGAGGGGATAGTGATGAAATTTTCTTTGTGGGGATGAGGAGAGGAAGAGGTCCTTATAATAGAGACGGGGAAAGGTTTCTCTTGCAAGACAAAGATTTTTTGTCATCCTCTCATTGGAGATAAAACAGGGATAGAGAAATGTTTCCTTTGTATAGATAAGAATTTCTTGTTGTCTTCATATCGAGTAAGACACAGGGATGGGGATTTGTTGTTGGTAGGGAATTCTTTGTTATCTTTGTATTCGACCCTTATTTGCCCCATTGCCATCTCTATTTATGTTTAACCAAGGATGATATTATTCATTTTAGACTCAATTACAATTTGGGTTTCAGATTTCAAAATGCATTTTCTTTATATCAAAATTATACAAGCATATGGTCTTGTGAGATTTAGCCGTACTCTTGCACCTACTTTGTGTTTTTATTGTGATCTGGCTGAAGAGGTGTTATAATAAATTACACCTCAATCTTTTACTAGATTTTTTTATAATGTTACCTGAGGCTTTTGATCTGGTTTTTATTTGATCATATTCCTTATATGTAGGCAGGAGATGGAGAAGAAGATTTTATCTGTAAAATTGTTGAGATGTTTGAGGCAGTTGATGGGGCACTATATTTTACTGCTCAGTGGTATTATAGAGCTTATGACACAGTAAGATGTATTGGGATAATATAGCTATTAAAATGTTGCTTGTTTCCCTTTTACATCTTCGTTTTCTCTTAATACACTTATTCTTTCATTCATAGCAAAATGAAAAACAAACATAGTCATATGTTACTTTTTATGTCTCTCCAGGTCATACAAAGTAATGCCCATCTTATTGAGAAAAAACGTGTTTTTTTCTCAGAGATTCAGAACGACAATCCACTGGAGTGTCTTGTGAAAAAACTAACTATTGCTCGGGTTCCTCTGAACGTATGTTTGCAGTATACTTGTTTCAATGTTCTTGGTTCTTATAGTTGCATTTTTTGTTAATTGTTATACTTTCCTTTTCAGGTTGACTTAGAGGCAAAAAAATTGGCAATCCCAACTTGTGATTACTATTGCGACATGTTGTATTTGTTGCCTTACTCCACTTTTTGTAACTTGCCACCAGGTTGCTTTAATTCTTAATTTTTGTTATGCGTTGAGGTTGTTTTATACTGTAATGAAGCTTGATATCTGGACTTAAATGTACTTTATTCTCCAGAATCACCAAATTAACAAATTTTTTTAAAAAAATTATATTTTGCGCCTGTTGAAAAAATGTTGATGCCATTGTGATGCTTGACTTGCAGAAAATAGGAGAGCTGACAGTGAGACTTCATCCACTATTTCTAGTGAAGTTGATGCCAATGGGTGTGATGTTATAGACCGTACGAAGCCAGAGGTGACATTGTTAGATCTATATTCTGGATGTGGTGCTATGTCAACTGGTTTGTGCCTTGGTGCAAATATGACTGGTTTAAATCTTGTTACAGTAAGTTCATCATTTTCTTCACAAAATTCTATCTTAACAAGCTTTTCCTTGGCATCATTTAAAGTAACAAACAGTAATTGTTTATAGTTGCTCAAGATTAATTTGGTTTCTTTTGATTGACTGATTTTACCTTTTTTTTTTTTTTTTTTTTTTCTAAAGAGATGGGCTGTTGACCTCAATGAACATGCTTGTAAAAGTCTCAAGTTGAACCATCCAGAGACAGAAGTAAAATCAATGTCACTTTCTATTTTTGTATCTTTTGTGATGTTGTCTGCATCTTTGAAGAACTCTTTTTTTTATGAATACTTCATGGACAGGTGAGGAATGAAGCTGCTGAAGATTTTCTCACACTTTTAAAAGAGTGGGAAAAACTATGCATCAGTTTTTCCTTAGTCAAAAGTAAAGATTCACAGCAACAATTTGATTATTTTGGTATGGTGGATGGTAGTGGTGAAGAAGATGAAGATGATGGAAGTAGTGAGGCTGATGCAGGAGATGATGAGGTTTTTGAGGTTGAGAAAATTTTAGCCATTTGTTATGGTGATCCCAAGGAGAAGGGTGAATGTGGATTATACTTTAAGGTATTAAAATATAATATTAAATCTAGGTTATATGCATTCGAAGTTTTTTATTTTTCATGGCCGTAAGCTGCTGCTTGAAAAACCATGTCTCAAAGTTTGCATAATTTTTCACACCATATCATCATTAACAGCTAGAATGCAGATTGGTTCTCCTTATTTATACATTTGTGAATCTTAACTCTTGCATTTTACTTTCTTATTTTCTGTATGCAGGTTCGCTGGAAAAATTATGGACCTGATGAAGATTCTTGGGAGCCCATTCAAGGCCTGAGGTATGTTGATGATATTTTCTTTTCTCCATAGCATATTGTGCTCACACGCTTTGTAGTTTACAGTTCAATAAAAGTGTGTACAAACAAATTTTTTCTTAACAGTAATTGCAGAGAAAAGATAAAAGAATTCGTCTGTCATGGGTACAGATCTAAGGTTTTGCCCTTGCCGGTAAGCTTCTTTCAATTTTTACTGGATATATCCTTTTTAGCTCAATCTTTTGGCTTGTTTAGAATAGTTCTTAATCTGTTTAATTTTCTTGAATGTATAGGGCGATGTGGATGTGATTTGTGGAGGACCTCCATGCCAAGGTGTTAGTGGCTTTAACCGTTTCAGGGACAAGAATAATCCTTTGGCTGATGAAAAAAATAAACAATTAATGGTGTTTATGGACATTGTTGAATATCTAAAGCCAAGATTTGTTTTGATGGAGAATGTAGTCGACCTTGTAAAGTTTGCTAAAGGATATCTTGGACGATATGCCTTGGCTAGGCTCATTCAAATGAATTACCAAGCTCGTTTAGGAATGATGGCAGCAGGAGCATATGGGCTTCCCCAATTTCGGATGCGAGTTTTCTTGTGGGGAGCTCAACCAACAGAGGTGATATAATGGATTTTTACTGTGCGTTATTGATGTGCAATGTATTTTATGTAACTGGAAATTTGCAATTTTGCAGACTTTACCTCAATATGCACTGCCAACCCATGATGTTGTTCTAAGAGGGGTTATTCCTACCGAGTTTGAGGTATCATATATTCTATATTTTTTATTTACTAATTTTCTTGTAATTTATGGAAGATTTGTTACTAAACCATGTTTGATAAATGTAGAGAAACACAGTAGCATATGATGAGGGCCACTCAGTGGAACTAGAAAAGAAACTTTTGTTGAAGGATGCAATTTCTGACCTTCCAGCAGTAGGTTTAAACACCTTGGTGTTTTCTTAAATAATTTTTACATTTGTTATTCGTACCTAATTTTCGTATGTAATATTAGGTTGGAAATTATGAATCTTGTGATGAGATGCCATATGACAAGGATCCTGAGACAGAATTTCAAAGGTTCATCAGATTAAGCAAAGATGGTAAGCTCTAGTTACTTGATCAAATTAATAATTCATGAAACTGTTTAAATTGTTTAGCCCTTACATGCTTCTGGAAATCATGTTGGTGTTGCTTGATATCCTACCATTGATTATTTATTTTATTGCTGCCTTTTGAAGTTACCCTATGATTGTTTTGAATATTTATGGATATCACTGAGTGGAGCAATTACTGTTAATGTAATTCAATTTTGTCACAGAACTTTCAAATCCAACAGCTGTTATAACTATTTTCAGTATTTGTTTGTTTCAGGTTAATCAAAATAAATGATCATCTGTTATACAATTATATGATGTTGCTTGTCATCCTATATATTGATTATATTTCATATTGCTGCCTTTCAAAGTTACCCTATGATGGTTTTTATTGCTTTTATGGATATCACAGAGTGCAGCAATTCTAGTAAATATAATTTATATGTTTCAGAACTTTCACATACTGCAGCCATCTTAACTGATAAGTATTTGTTTTTTTTTTTTTTTTTTTCAAGTTAATCAAATAAATGATCATTCTGTATGCAAATTACATTTCCAGTCATTGCAACTTTTGTGCGTTTTCTTTGGCAAGGAATTTATATGTTGTCTAACTTTATGGTCATCTTTCAGAAATGATTGATTCTTCATCAGAGTCAAATCTAAGTAAACCATTGCTCTTTGATCATCGTCCGCTGGAGTTGAACACAGATGATTACCAACGTGTTTGTAGGATTCCAAAACGAAAGGTGCATTTTTGCATGCATTTCAAGTTATAAGTCAACAAATAATTGGTAATAATTGATTGAAGTCCCAGGATTTTAGTGTTTGTTAATCTGTCTTTTATCTATTATTGACCAGGGAGCAAATTTTAGAGACTTACCTGGAGTTCGTGTTCGTCCAGATAATAAAGTTGAATGGGATCCTAACGTGGAGAGAATATATTTGGATTCTGGAAAGCCTTTGGTAAAATTTGTTTTCTTATTTTTCTTAAAATCCTTGTTATACGTCGCTCGTGGAATCTTGTTAATGTTCTATTCAAACAGGTCCCTAATTATGCAATGACTTTTGTGGATGGAACATCATCAAAGTAAGTGATTTCTAATCCTACATGATAAAGTTTCAGAATAATTATATAGCAGATTCTGACAATCCTTTCTAAACTTAATTTAGACCGTTTGCCCGTCTTTGGTGGGACGAGACAGTGCCAACAGTGGTAACCAGAGCAGAACCACACAATCAGGTAAAATATCCCGTTGCTTCTGTTTAAGCATATTCATATATGCTTAGACAAATACTTGCATCGTATTGATCAAACTAGCACTTGTTTTATAGGTCATTTTACACCCAGAACAAGACCGGGTGCTTTCAGTTCGTGAAAATGCAAGGTTGCAAGGCTTTCCCGACTTTTACAAGCTTTGTGGACCTATCAAAGAAAGGTACATTCATATAAAATATAAATTCATCTGTTGATCAGTAGTTAATATTCAGTAAGTTGATTTTGATCCTGTTTGGTTGGTTGTGTTAGGTATGTTCAGGTGGGAAATGCTGTGGCTGTGCCTGTGGCTCGAGCGTTAGGATACGGATTAAGTCTGGCAATTCAAGGATCAGCAACTCAGGAACCTTTATTTACGTTACCTCAAAAATTCCCAAACATCTTGGAACGTCTTGCCTCTGCATCATCTGAAGATAATGCTTGATTGGTTTATTCAAAACATGCGGATTATTTAAGAAATTCATTTTTGTAATTGTAATTGTATAATATTTTGTATTCTTTTGCTGACTTCTTGGGCCAACATCATTTCGGAATATGATTTCTAACTGATATCAGAGGGATCGCTGCCCTAGAAGCAATCTTCCCTTGTTGCATTGTCCTCTTATTAGGCCGCAACACCGCGACACCATTGGAGCAGTGCCTTTGGTTTTGTACGATTTGACCATGGGTCAATTTTCACTAACAAATAGTATTGTTGCAAACTTAATTAAGATCGAATTGAACACTTGACCGCGCCAGTTTTAGCCAAATAACACCATCTCGAGTATATCATTGATAAGTTGCCAATTTGTTCAAAGATTTTACTAATAGAATATAATGACAGGTGGAAAAAAATTAATTTTTAAAGATTAAATTGTAAAAAAATGTCATTACATCAAACTTTGAGTGAGAAGCAATTATTCCTTTTGCTTTATCTAGAGCTGTTATAAAGGTTGGACTGCTTCGAGTCCAGCTAAAATGGCTCGGCCTGTGATAGTTTGACATAAAAATTTTTGTGTCGAGTTATGCTTGCGGATTGGCTCAACACAGCTTGATAAAATAACCATTTTATTTTTTCTAAATTTTTATTATTTTAAAATTAAAAGTATATAAATTATAATATCCATTATATTTTATGGCCTGTTAAAAACCCGCTAGCCCAAAAGCTTGCACTTTCTCCCATAGTTTCATTCTATTTTTAGGCCGAACAACAAGTCCCACCCAAGGTTTCCTTGCCACTCCTATCCCTAAAAGTTTAAAAAACCAAATACCCATTATTTTTTTATGAAAAAATCAAAATATTATTTAAAAAATTTAATAATATTAATATTAAAATAAAATTTAATATAAATAATATTAAAAAATTTAAAATATAATAATATTAATATAATAATACATATTTAAAAAATTAATAAATATTTAAAAATAAAATAAATATTTAAAAAAATCATTACCGTCATCGACAATAATGATTGTCTTTAACCTCATCAAGTGATTTGAAATAATTACTTCATTTTATTAAAAACCAAATCTGATTTGTCATGACGATGAAAACAATTAAATCTAACCGCTAAAAGTTTGATAAAAGTGATCAAATTTAACCGTCACTGTCATAAAAAAAGACCAAAAAAGTCGAAATATTTTACACTGACCATTGGGTGATGTTAAAAGCAATAACCACTATTAGAGGTAGTGATTATTTTTTAAATATTTATCAAATTATTATTATTATTTTAATATTATTTTATTTTAAATTTATATTTTAATATTTATTCATAAATATAAAAATATCTTTTTGATTTTGGTTAAGAGTAGTTATTTGACTTTTTAATCGTTTACAGGAGGAAATTGTTATTTAAAAAAACCTTGGATGGCAATATGCCTTTTGACCTTATCTTGTACAATTTCTTCAACAAATAATCCACCCTATCAAACACCCATCCAAAATTTCACAGATCTGAAACAGCAACAGAAAGCAGCAAAATCGCATTACATTGTTGCATAATTAAACACTAACCAAGTCCAAAACAGAACCATAGTCCATGAAAAATCCGAACAAATAAAGAAGAAAATTCCAGTGATATGAAATCATGGGCACTAAAATATCATAATCTTTTAATAGAAAAAGGCGGCAATTTCAGCACAGCTTCCTCTGTTTCAATGGGGTCTGATCTCAGTATCTACCATTATCACAAAACAAAACAAAAACAGAGCATCCACCACATAAATATACAAAACCCAAAACATAAAAAAGGGAAAGTAGAGAAGAGAAAGAGAAGTTACCGGGTCTTGAAAGGGAGGTTTCGTGTCATCTTGAGCAGGTCTGAACTGGGGTTTCTCATTTCGAATCTTCGAATGTTGGCCTTGACTTTGAACGTTGTTGCCGCTACTTTTGATTGGAACTTCTGAGGCTTTCATTTCTTTATTTCTCAATCAAATTCAACGTCTATCTTGTCCTGCAGCTTGTAGGAGTCAATCTCCAAACAATATAAAAGAAAGCGGGCCGGGCTAAAGTGTGTTGACCCGCTTCGTTAAAAGTTGAACAATAAATGATTTTTGTAGGAAAATTAATAAAATAGCCAATTTTCAAAGTCAGATAAAAATTTCCAACAATTTATGGCCTATGTATGTATGTACGGTTGATTTAAACGGTGAAAGGAGTGATTTGTTCTAATCATACTAAGTTTAAATCGTAAGTGATATTACATAATAACAATTCTCTAACCAATTAGCTTATTACACTAATCGTAAGTGAAAATACAAGGTGTCTTACTGAGATTTGATCATACATATTATGATGCTAAGAAGAAGGGTAATTGAATTTTTGTCGATCATGTTAGGAGTTACATAAATTTTCACCAAACATTAAGCGGCTGATGATAGTTTTACTAAATGTAATAGAAATTATAATAATTTTTTCTCCGCGTGACGGAGAAGAATAATTGATGTTAAAAGTAAACCTTATTAAAGGTAAATATTTTTCGTTCTTTATTTTTAAAAGATTGTAAAGTTTGGTAAAGGCTTTAATTTAGATGATAAATGTAGGAGAAGAATTTGCAATCTTAGACCACTAAGATTTCGGATTCCTTTATGCAATCTTGTAAAACTTAAAGCTATTGATTTAGGCCTTCTTAAATATGATTTATTATGTTAATTAAAAACTTGTGGGGGTTCAAATTTTTAATATTGTTTCTGCAGCTGCTTAAAGGATGGCAGCTTGATTGAATTACTCAAGTTTCCGCTTGCCTTGGGTTACACGAATCTTGTTTTTACAGTGAAAATGTGCCCGAGAGAACGGATCCCTAGAGCCAAAAGTTTGAATCATGATCAATATTGGAGATATTTTCCTTGTTAAATAAGTTTTCAGTCTGCACATAAAAGGTACAGTGACTTGGACATTTACTACCCTTCCTGGGCACATCAACTAAAGAACATCTTGAGTGTATCGTCGTCGATAAGTTGCCAATCTGTTCAAAGATTTTACTAATAGAATATAATGACGGGTAAAGATTAAATTGTACAAAAATGTCATTACATCAAACCTTGAGTGAAGCAATTATTCCTTTTGCTTTATCTAGAGGTGTTATAAAGGTTGGACCGCTTCGAGTCCAACTAAAAAGGCTCAACCTGTGATAGTTTGACATAAAAAAATTTTGTGTCTGAGTTACGCTTGCAGATTGACTCAACACAGCTTGATACAATAACTATTGTATTTTTTAAAAATTTTTATTATTTAAAAAAATTTAATAATATTAATTTTAAAATAAAATTCATGGCCCGTTAAAAACCCGTGAGAGATAGCCCAAAAGCTTGGACTTTCTCCCCTAGTTTCATTCTGTTTGACAAAATCCCACCAAAGATTTCTTTAAATGACAAACTTTCATCCATCAAAGTTTAAAAAATTAAGTATTTATCAGTTTTCTATAAAAAGATTAAAAATACCTTTTATAAAATTTAATAATATTAACATTAAAATAAATTTTAATATAAATAATATTAAAAACAAATTTAAAATAAAATAATATTAAAATAATAATAAACCTTTAAAAAATTAATAAATATTTTAAAATAAAATAAATATTTTAAAAAATGATTACTGTCGCTGGTGGCGATGACCGCCTTTAATTTTATCAAGTGACCTGAAACGATCACTTAATTCTATTGACGGTTGAATTTGACCATCAAGATGACAGCGACGACTATATCTGACCACAAAAAATCTAGCGAATACGACCTGATTTAGCCACCAAAAATCTAGCGAAAGTAACCTGATCTAGCTACCACCGCCATCGAAAAAGATCAAGAACGATCGAAATGCTTCATATTGACTGTTTTCAACCATTTTAGACAATTAAGATGACCAGATCTAACCGTCTTTACCATTATGGTGACCAAATTCGACCGCTAATAAAATCAGGTGACTATTTCTGACCACCTGATAAGATTAAGGGCAACTACCACCGTCGACGACTGTGGTTATTTTTTAGATATTTATTTTATTTTTTAAATATTTATTAATTTATTAAATTATTATTATTAATTTAATATTAATTTATTTTAAATTTATATTTTAATATTTTTATATAATTTATTTTTTAATTTTTATTCAAAAAGATAAAAATACCCTTTTGACTTTAATCAACGGATAGATATTTAATTTTTTAAACTTTGATGGGTGGAAGTTTGTCATTCAAGGAAACCTTGGGTGGCAAAAGGCGTTTAGCCTCTATTTTTATATAATAAAATTTGACAAAACAGTGCCAAAATATCTTGTACATTTTCTTATCCAAATGATCAACCCTAACAAACACCCATCCAAAATTTCACAGACCTGAAACAGCAACAGAAAGCAGCAAAATCGCATTACATTGTTGCATAATTAAACACTAATCAAGTCCAAAACAGAACCATAGTCCATGAAAAATCCGAACAAATAAAGAAGAAAATTCAGGTGGTATTAAATCGTGGGCACTAAAAAATCACAATCTTTTAATAGAAAAAGGCGGCAATTTCAGCACGGCTTCCTCTGTTTCAATGGGGTCTGATCTCAGTATCTACCATTATCACAAAACAAAACAAAAACAGAGCATCCACCACATAAATATACAAAACCCAAAACATAAAAATAGGGCAAGTAGAGAAGAGAAAGAGAAGTTACCGGGTCTTGAAAGGGAGGTTTCGTGTCATCTTGAGCAGGTCTGAAATGGGGTTTCTCATTTCGAATCTTCGAAGCTTGGCCTTGGCTTTGAACGTTGTTGCCGCTACTTTTGATTGGAATTTCTGAGGCTTTCATTTTTTTCTTTCTCAATCAAATTCAACGTCAATCTTGTCCAGCACCTTGTAGGAGTCAATCTCCAAACAATATAAAAGAAAACGGGCCGGGCTAGAGTGTGTTGACCCGCTTCGTTAAAAGTTGAATAATAATTGAGTAAAGAAGCTATTAATTTGATTAAATCTCTTTCGTATTGTTTTATCTTTTGAGATTAAAAAAGTATCTTTAAGATAAGGTAAATATCAGAGTGTAATTATGAGAGTGTTAAAAGTAAACCTTATTACAAATAAATATATATATTTTTTATTTTTTAAAGGTTGTAAAATTTGGTAGAGGATGATAAATGTAGGAGAAAAATTTACAATCTTAGACCCCTAAGATTTCGGATTCTTTTATGCAATCTTGCAAAACTTAAAGCCATTGATTTAGGCCTTGTTAAATATGATTTATTATGTTAATTAAAAACTTGTGGGGGTCCAAATTTTTAATATTGTTTCTGCAGCTGCTTAAAGGATGGCAGCTTGATTGTATTACTCAAGTTTCCGCTTGCCTTGGGACACACGAATCTTGTTTTTTACAGTGAAAATATGCCCAACAGAACGGATCTCTAGAGCGAAAAAGTGAATCATGATCAATATTGGAGATATTTTTCTTGTTATATAAGTTTTCAGTCTGCACAGAAAAGGTACAGTGACTTGGACATTTACAACCGTTCCTGGGCACATCAACTAAAAAACAAAAGAAACATCAAAAGGTAGCAGCAAGGAATCTGCAGAAATTTGAAATGGCACTACAGAGTTTTGAGGAGTCATCTTGGACAACGGGACCATCTTTACCGGCTTTTTTAAAATTATTCTTAGAGAATAGAGCATCATGCAATCGAGAATCCAACCTCTCAACTTTCTTTCATAATTTAATGCTTAAACCCTGGCGTGGTGACAATTCAGATTATCACTCCTGAACCTTCTAAACACAGTATTCAAACCTTTTAACCTCTACACTTTTCTTTTCATCTAAATTATGTGAAAACTGTAAATTATTATATATATATTTCAAAAACAATAAAATAAAAGTAATGGTTTTATTATTATTAATCATGGTAAAGAATGATGGCAATTTGGTTGATGGTGACAGGGAGTTTTGATGGTGTTTTTCTTCTTTTTTTTTTTTTATTTTTTTTATATAAAGCATCTTTAGTTTGCTTTCGTGGAAATATTTTTTACCTCTTTCAGCACAACATGTATAAATTCTGTTGATTTATTTGACATAGGACACTTTAATTTTCTTTTGGCTCCCTCTTTCATTCTCCCGATTGAAGAACTTGGAAACCCTAATGTAATTGCAACATCATGATTTGGCTGCATGGTCAACAACTTCAGTGGAACTTAGATTGATCAGATTTTGATTTTGTATTGGAATGAACTTCTACCAGACACCTACAAGTTACATTATTTGACCTCGAAATCTTATTGTCCATTTGCTTCACTTGATCTGATAATAACTTTTTTGGCAGCAATATTCTCAACTTGTTTAAAAAAAGAAGAGAAAGATTTAAAGTAATGAAATGAATTATGAACTTTTGTTTTTTCAACCTTGTTATAAAAATATAAAAGTAATGACATTAATTGTTTTAACATTTTTTAAATAGAAAATACTCACAATAGCCATTCTCCATATTTTGTTGGATGTATGTCAAAATATTTCGATAAAAATTATATTCCTGGATTGAAAAACACATATGAAATTTAGAATTATGACTCAATAAAATCTTAAAATTCTTCCTAGAGTGCATGATCTATATTAACGTCTTTCAAATGTCGGATTTAGGTGCTTTTATTGTAATAAAATTTATTTTTTTAATTAGAATATCTCGATGAATAAAAATAGAAAATTATCTAAAGATTGTCTAAAACCAGGAAAATTCTATTAACTATTGTTTAAAATTTGTCAAAACACCCCTTCTAGATTCATAAATAAATTTGTTGAAGAATTAACTTGTAATAAAATTAATCAGAAACTTTGGTTATAAGGGTCTCCACTATTTTCAAACAAAGGGAATCTTCTTATGTTTAAAATAAACCTAAGAAAATGTGAATAGTAGATTGGTCACACTGCTTTTTAATTATAGGCCAAAGGACTTGTTCCCACCCATAGTTTGAGGCGGGGACAAGTGCCACGCCCAAGGTTTCAAAAATCTATCTCTCACCCTTGTAAGTATTTTTTATAATTTTTATATTAAAATAATTACAATATCATTTTAAAAATTAAAATTTATAATAAAATTATACAATAATTTTTAAATATAAATATTTTTAAAAAATATTTAAAAAATTAAAAAAAAAGAAAGTAGTCGTCACTGGCGGTGCCGACAGCAATGGCCGCCATAACAGAGCCAAACAGTCATTTTTACCACTTGATTTTAAGAGAGGCTAGATTTGAACTCTTTATTCGATGAAGACGGCCAGATCTGGTCGTCTCTATCAGAAAGAAAGGTCAGAAACGGTCGGTAGGACCAAAGTCGGCTATTTTCAACTAATTTTTTTTGCGGAGGTGGCCGAATTTAGTCACCTCTACCTAAATTAGGGGCAGTTAGGTCTGGTTGCCTCCACTAAACAAGGAGACCAAATTTAGCCTCTCATAGAACCAAGTGACCGAAAAAGGCCACCTAATTTTGTGAGTGACGACCACCATCGCTGGAACCGATAGCGGTGGTTGGTTGACTTTTTTTAAATTTTTAAATTTTAAATTATTTTTAAAATTTTATATTTATATAAAATTTATTTTATTATTTTATAAAATTTTAATATCAAAATGATAAAATTACCCTTGAATAGTTATTTTTACTATTATTTTTAATATTAAATTTGATTAAATGGTGAAAAACTAAATTTTTAAAACTTAGAGGGTCGTACTTTTCCGCCTCAAACTATGGGGGGAACTAAGTGCTTTGGCCTTAATTATACTTTATAATTAATAGACCTTCACATCACATGCCTTGGTACAACCAACATTCAATTCGGACTCACTTGGCTACAATTAGTCAACACACAATGATTCTTCACATAGTAAGGCCACGACCATGATGACCCTCATCCCGAGAGAATATTTAGTACCTAAAATTTCACTTTTAAGCACAATTTAATCACATGGAATTTTTTAGTAATTTTTTGGTTTCTATTATTAGCGAACCTTAATTCACTAATAAAACTAAACCAAACTCAGGAATGATATTGTAAGTATCCCACCGGAACACCACTATTTATTTTACGGTGTTCACTCTCTAAACTAAACTTATCTTCCTTCTCTCGTTCATTCATTCATGGCTTCTTCAGGAGCTGGGTCTTCGGACTTCAGCAAAGCCTCAGAGCAATGGCTTCTCAAAGCTGCAACCATTTGTATATTTGGGTTGTTGGGCTACCTTGTTTATGGTGCAATAATAGCGACGGCCTCTGAGCTTATGCAAAGATTGCTTGTGATTTCTCCTTTGCTTTTGATCATTGCAGTCCACTGGCTCTCCTCCAGCCCCCAACTCAGCTTGCCGATTCCGGGGTCTGAGCCGGGCGCCATCCACAGAGCTGGTGGCTCTCCTTGGGGTGTTGCTTTTGTTTTGCTTCTCCTTCTTTTCTTCATTTCTTACCAGCCTTCTTTGCACGGCCTCATCTTCTAGATTATGTGTATTTACGTGTAAGTTTTCTTTTGTTTTTTTTTTTTAATTTTAGCGTCGATGAATAATGGAGTAACTATTTTAAAATATTGTCTATTTTTATGTTCGTCAATTATATAACGTCCAAGTTCATGGCCAATTTCTCCTAGCTTTTTTTTTTTTTTTTTTGGGAGTCCTAACCAAATCTTTATGCAAGTATGAAGTATATCTTAAACTATACTATCATTTCTAATTTTGAGGTGATGAACCTCTTCGAATAGTGTATTAGAAAATACACTTGAACATTGTATATAAGGCTAAAGATTAGTAATAAAAAATGACGAAACATATAAGATTGAAACACTTATATTGTTTTTCTAAAAGTAATATTTGTTTATTATTTTTATTTTTTTATGAATCTCTTAGAATTTTGAGGAGATGAATCTCTTTGTTGGAATAAAATGTTAGAATTGAATTTGCAAATTAAGGTAATTTTAATATTCTCATAAGGGTAAAATGGTCTAACACTTTATAAGGGCATAATTGTCTTTTTGACAATTAATATAAAAGGCCAACTTTGTGTTTGATGGAAACACATGTACATTCAAGCATTCACAAACACAGAAAACTGGTCCCCAAAATCCACTGAATTCAGAACCCATCCCATCAAAGGTTTCAGTGCGCATTTTGGAAGCACTGGATTTCAATATTGACGAGGACGATCTTCTCGGTGAAGAATCACAGCAGCTTATTTCCGAATCGCAGAAATTTACCATGGCAGGAGGTACGCTTCCGATTCTGAAAATTTGTATAATTGTTTCGTTATCATAGGATAACATATGTGTTTGAATGGCTTACATTTGGTATCAGAGCCATAAATTTCCTGCCTGGATTCAATTTTCTGCCTTATTTTTTTTTTATTTGGAAAAAGGAGGGTTCTTGAGACAAAATTGGGGCTTTTGTGCTTTTGATGTTGATTGAATGAAATTGATGCCATATAAATGAAATTCAACATCAAATTAGTGTGGTTGTGAAAAATTTTTGTTTTCCGAGCACGAATTGAACCCGAATTGATGCGTTTTGGTTCTGACCACCGTAAACGACGGCTCAAACGGTGGTGTTAGGAAATTTTGGCTGCTGGGTTTCATTTACGAGCCCATTTGCATTATTTCCCCTCACCCAATTGCCGGAATCGTGGTCGGAATATGCTGCAATTTGGCTGAAATTCGAATTTTGTTTGCTGGGTTTTTTTTTTTTTTAACCCGTTTTGCTTGATCCGGTTCATGTTTTGGTTACCCGACTTTTGCGTGCCCAAAATTCCTGCCGTTTCAATTTTTTGAAAAAGTAACGACTGTTTGCTGAATAAATGTGGCGGCTGAATTTTAAATGTATAAATAAATTTTAATTAAAGAAAAACGGCTGCTGCAATTTTAAGAAAAGGAACGCATTGTTTTTAATAAATGGCTGCAGTATTTTGCGCATGTGTTTGAATTTGAAGCGGCAGTGGAATAAGTTTTAATAAAAATAATATTATATTTTAAATTATTTTATTTGGGTGAGTTGACTGTTGAGTTGAGTGAGTTAAAACGCCGAGTTGACTCGGTGAGTTAACTCCATGCATGTGCCAACTCATTGGACCGAATCGGGTCAGCCCAACCCAATGTTTTCGGGTCGAACCGGGTCAACCCGACCCATTCAATTCGGGTCAACCCGAACCGGAAATCCAGGTCTGACTTTTGACCGGTCAACGTTTGACCGTTGACCAGTCAAAGGTTGACCGTTGACCAGTCAACATCTTTGACCGTTGACCAGTCAACATCTTTGACCGGAAGGGTGAAGCGCGTGTGCGCGCGTGAAGGCGCGTGGCAGCGCGTGAAAGCGCGTGCACCTCCTTAGCAGCGCGTTTTTGCTTCTGAATATCGAATTTCATGTTCTTTTATGGGTTTATATGTTGAAACGTGCTCATATTTGTTAATTTTTCACATTTATACTGTTTATCGGTGTATATTTTGATGATTTAGAGTAGCCACAGCATCTTTATTATTGAAATATATGCATTATGTTTGTGATGACATCGAAATTCTAGTTAAGCATGGTAATGCAATGTTTTACCCACAGGGAACATTGTATTTCATGATTAATTAGGGTGAAATGTAAATTAATTTTATTCCTTGATTAGCCCACAGACATTAGGGAATATTATTAATTTATAGTTTCATCAATTACTGTTAAGAATCATTATATGTAATGTCTTTGCCCACAGGGAGATATTATGATATGCGATTCTTGTTTAATTCAGATTAATTTGCATTGGTAGATTAATCATTAATGTTGATGGGATATGCCTCTTATTAATTGTAAGCATGTTTGTATTTTTTAAATTACAGCTGAGCGACAAGTTATGTATATGACTGATAATGTTCCAATGTTGAATGGTGATAATTATGCTGTATGGAAAGAGCAAGTTTTATTGTATTTGGGGTGTATGGACCTTGACTATGCACTCCGTATGGATGAGCCACCTGCAGTGACAAATGCTAGTAGTGAGGCTCAAGTTAAGTTATATGAACGGTGGGAGCGATCCAACCGATTGAGCATGATGTTTATCAAATCTCACATTACGACTAGCATTCGTGGTTCGATTCCGGAGTGTGAGAATGTCAAAGAGCTGATGAATGCTATTGAAGCTCAATTCTTGACATCTGACAAGGCATTAGGAGCTACCCTCATCAATAAACTTACTTCTTTGAAGCTCACGGGCATTAAGGGCGTTCGTGAGCATATTATGCAGCTGAGGGACATATTTAGCAAGCTGAGGTCCTTAAAGATGGAAATTGCTGATGACTTCCAGGTGCAGTACATCCTTAGCTCTCTGCCTCATCAGTATAACCCATTTAAGATCTCTTATAACACACATAAGGATAAATGGTCTATTAATGAGTTATTGACCATGTGTGTTCAAGAGGAGGGGAGGCTCTTACAGGAGGAGACTGAGGGTGTGCATTTGGCTACTGGATCGAGCAAAGCATCTTCGAGCAAGAAAACTAAAGGAAAAGCGAAGATGCATGCGCCTGCTACTGTTGTTAAAAAGGATGGTTTGCGCTGTTTCTTCTGTAAAAAGAAGGGACATGTGAGGAAGGACTGTCCTAAAAGGCAGGTTTGGCTCGAGAAGAAAGGTAATCTCCAATCTTTGGTCTGTTATGAATCTAATATCTGTATTTCTCATAATGACTGGTGGATTGATTCTGGTTCTACAATCCATGTTGCGAATACCTTGCAGGGTTTTCTAAACCAAAGGAAACCATTGGAAAGTGAAAGCTGCATCTATTCTGGAAATCAGATGCCTTCACGAGTTGAAGCTGTTGGAACATGTAGATTGATTCTAAATACTGGATATGATTTAATTTTAGACAGGACATTTTATATTCCTAGTTTTTCTAGGAATTTGATATCTGTATCACGACTTGTACCTTTTGGATACACCTTTAACTTTTCTGGGAATTCTATGAAATTGTTTAAGAATTCTAATGTTATTGGTTGTGGTACACTGTGTGATGGTCTGTTTAAATTAAATTTGAGTAATGTTCCATATAGTTTGGCAGCTTCACATGAATTGGCTGGTATTAAACGTTGTGTCATGAATGAGAATTCGTCACTCTTATGGCATAGGAGATTGGGTCATATCTCCATTGATAGAATTAAGAGATTGGTAAATTCAGATATTCTGGAAAATCTTGACTTTACTGATTTCGATACTTGTATAGACTGCATTAAAGGTAAGCAGACTAACAAGTCAAAGAAAAATGCCAATAGGAGTAGTGAGATATTAGAAATCATACATACTGATATCTGTTGCCCTGATTTGAGTTCTGTTGGTCAGAAATATTTCATCACATTTATTGATGATCACACTAGATTTATGTATCTCTACATGCTTCATAACAAGGACGAAGCGTTGGATGCTTTTAAAATATATAAAGCAGAAGTAGAGAAACAATGTGGTAAACAAATAAAGATAGTGAGATCTGACCGTGGTGGTGAATATTATGGTAGATACACGGGTTCTGGACAAGCACTTGGTCCATTTGCGAAATTTCTTCAGGAGCAAGGTATTGTTGCTCAATACACCTTGCCTGGCACACCATCTCAGAACGGTGTTGCAGAAAGAAGAAATAGGACATTGTTGGATATGGTAAGGAGTATGCTGAGTAACTCCAGATTACCTTACTCTCTGTGGCCTGAAGCTCTTAAAACAGCAGCGTATATTTTAAACAGAGTTCCAACCAAGGCTGTTCCCAGAACGCCATTTGAGTTATGGAAAGGTTGGAAACCGAGTTTAAAACATTTACGCATTTGGGGTTGCCCCGCTGAGGTCAGAGTTTATAATCCACATGAGAGGAAATTGGATCCACGAACAATAAGTGCATTTTTCATTGGATATGCTGAGAAATCCAAGGGATACAGGTTTTATTGTCCAAACCATTCTAGTAGGATTGTCGAATCAAGGAATGCAAAATTTTTAGAGAATGACGTGGTTAGTGGGAGTGATCGACTCAGGGACTTGATCCCTGAGGATTCTGATCGAACCAGGGACACGATCCCTGATACAGGTGCTCCCTCATCAAGTAGGTTGTTGGTTGTTCGTCCAACAAGAATGAACATAGAGGAACCAACTATACCTGAGCCACGTCTTCCGGAAATAACTTTAGAAGATCATGGTGAAGATCCTCTTCAAGAGGATCAACCTGTTGTGCAACAGACTCAACCAGAGGCTGTTGAACCAACTTTAAGGAGATCTACTAGAGTTAGAAAATCGGCAATTCCTACTGATTATATAGTGTATCTACAAGAATCTGACTATGACATCACTACTGATAATGATCCTGAGTCGTTTTCACAAGCCATTGATAGTGATAAATCTGATTTGTGGTATAATGCTATGAAAGATGAAATGGATTCGATGGCACATAACCAAGTTTGGGACCTTGTTGAATTGCCTATTGGAAAGAAACCTATAAGTTGTAAATGGGTCTTCAAGACCAAAAGGGATTCCAATGGCAATATTGAGCGATACAAGGCCCGTCTCGTTGCCAGAGGGTTCACTCAGAGGGAAGGAATTGATTATAAGGAGACTTTTTCTCCTGTTTCCAAGAAAGATTCCTTCCGCATCATAATGGCATTGACTGCCCATTTTGATTTTGATTTACACCAAATGGATGTGAAAACAGCATTTCTGAATGGGGATCTACATGAAGAAGTATATATGAGACAACCTGATGGGTTTGTTTCAAGTAGTGGTGAGAATTTGGTGTGCAAGTTGAAGAAGTCCATATACGGGCTTAAGCAGGCCTCACGACAGTGGTATTTAAGATTTCATGATGTTATTTCTTCATTTGGTTTCATTGAAAACATCATGGATCAATGTATATATCACAAGGTTAGTGGGAGCAAAATCATCTTCCTTGTGTTGTATGTTGATGATATTTTACTTGCAACCAATGATTTGGGGTTGTTACATGAGGTGAAACAGTTTCTCTCTCAAAACTTTGATATGAAAGATATGGGTGAGGCGTCTTATGTCATTGGCATTAAGATTCATAGGGATAGATCCCGTCATGTTTTGGGGCTATCTCAGGAAGCCTATATCAATAAAGTTCTAGAGAGATTTCGGATAAAAGACTGTTCATCGAGTGTTGCACCCATTGTGAAGGGTGACAGATTGACCTTAGAACAATGTCCAAAGTTTGATTTTGAAAAGGAACAAATGACAAACATTCCATACGCTTCGGCGGTAGGAAGTTTGATGTATGCTCAGGTTTGTACCCGACCCGACATTGCTTTTGCAGTTGGGGTGTTGGGAAGATTTCAGAGTAATCCTGGCCTGGATCACTGGAGAGCTGCAAAGAAAGTTATGAGATATCTCCAGGGTACAAAAGATTTGATGCTTACATACAGGGGATCTGACAATCTAGAAGTTGTTGGATATTCAGACTCAGACTTCGCTGGTTGCGTTGATTCTCGTAAATCAACATCTGGTTATGTGTTTTGCCTAGCCGCGGGAGCCATTTCATGGAGAAGTGCAAAACAATCTTTGGTTGCCACTTCTACCATGGAAGCTGAGTTTGTTGCTTGTTTTGAGGCTACTGCACAGGGTATCTGGTTACGAAGTTTCATTTCTGGACTGAAAATCGTTGAGTCCATTTCGAGGCCAATAAAGTTGTACTGTGACAACTCTGCTGCCGTGTTCTTTGCTAAAAACAATAAAAGTGGGAGTCGAAGCAAACATATCGACATTAAGTATTTAGCAATCAGAGAGCACATAAAAGCTAAGGAAGTGCTCATAGAACACATTCGGACTGAGCAGATGGTTGCTGATTCTCTGACAAAAGGCATGCCACCTAAGGTTTTCAGAGATCATGTTGTACTTTTGGGACTTCGTAACAATTTATGTTTATGAGTTGTAATTTACATATTTATGTAATTGACTCTGTTGGTTTGTTTCTCATTGAGTTGTATACATTTATGTTGAGAGAAAACAAACATTATGCAGGACCAGGAATAAACATTTGAGGTTTATTCATAAAGTTTGATCCACATTTGAGTTTATTTAGAAAGAGGAATTGTGTTGTGATACATGGAAGGTAATACCTGATTTATAGGGACCTACCGCTATGATTCGCACAATTTTAATTTCTATTTAAACATTAAGGTTGTAGTGGATAATGTTATAAAGTGTAAGACCAAGTGGGAGAATGTTAGAATTGAATTTGCAAATTAAGGTAATTTTAATATTCTCATAAGGGTAAAATGGTCTAACACTTTATAAGGGCATAATTGTCTTTTTGACAATTAATATAAAAGGCCAACTTTGTGTTTGATGGAAACACATGTACATTCAAGCATTCACAAACACAGAAAACTGGTCCCCAAAATCCACTGAATTCAGAACCCATCCCATCAAAGGTTTCAGTGCGCATTTTGGAAGCACTGGATTTCAATATTGACGAGGACGATCTTCTCGGTCAAGAATCACAGCAGCTTATTTCCGAATCGCAGAAATTTACCATGGCAGGAGGTACGCTTCCGATTCTGAAAATTTGTATAATTGTTTCGTTATCATAGGATAACATATGTGTTTGAATGGCTTACATAAAATACTTGAATACTCCAATCAACATTAAAGGATTAAAATAAAATATTGAAGTTATTCATAAAAACTAACAATGCACACAAGTTTGAAAGACGTAAATTATTTTTTTAAAAACAATATTTATTCTCTTTTCTCTTGAGATAGCTATGAAATTAATTAGAAATAACTTTAGTGGGTATAACAATTCTTAAAAATTTTTACCATTTAGTAAATAGTAAAGAAAATTCAATTAGGAATGCAAGAATAAAAACATCTCATCTTCTAGAGACAACAAAATTTAACATTGAAAAAACTCTATTTTAAAACTAGATTTTTTATGACATATATATAAGAAAGAAGAGTTGTAATCGCTAGTGACAAATTACAATTTTTGATTAAAATTGTCATCTGTAATATTGTAATTGCCAAAACAGTTATGATTGTTAAAACAGTTCACAATTGTGTATTTTTATTTTTTATTTTCAAAATGAAAAAAAAAATAATATTTTAAAAAACTCTTTTTTAATTTTATTTATATTTAACTAATTCCAACAATTCTCTACTCGTTCTAACATAAATTAAAATATTTAAAAGATTAAATTATATTAATGCATAAACTAATGTACCTTTTGATTTTAATGTTATCTTATTATAAATGTTACAAGATAAAATTAAAATCTCATATAATATTAAAGCTTTGAAAATAAATATACTATTCTTGTATTTCACTCAAAACCTTGCTTAGTACTTTTAAGGCCAAATGCTATCCAAAATTCATAAATTTTTATGAGAGAAACTTCAACTCTCAATTGAAGTGGAATCACTTCGAAGTTCATATATGTAAAATTTTTTTAATGTTTCTATCACATTTGAGACACTTGTTTCTTGAACTAAACCTCATTAATAATGTTAAAATTTAACCTTCTTATATGTGACAACAAGCACTTTATTTTATGTTTTAAAGCAACTTTTAAGTACTTAAACATCCATATATACATGATTTTTTATTACCCTTTGAACCCGAAACCATTGTTTCCATAATATTGGATAGGGTTGCCATTATTGGTGGATTTAATTAAGGAGTTTTAGCCTAATTAAAGTAGAAGTCGTTTTTACTAAATCTCTTGAAAGAGGTTTAGTGAATGGATCTATCAAATTCTTATTCGACTTCATAAATATGAGAGAAATAGTTCCATTATTGATTAATTTTCTTATGTAATTATGTTGAAGACTTATGTGTTTTAACTTCCCATTTATATAATCACTCTATGTTTGAGCTAGAGTAGCTTGACTATGGTAAATAAAAATTGAATTCATTTTTTTTGCACTTAATAGACTTTCTAAAAGAAAATCCTTCAACCATTCAGTTTCTTTGCCCATTTCTACTAGTGCAACAAATTTTGACTTCATTGTTGAATGTGTTATGCAAGTTTGTTTCTTAGATTTCCAAGAAATTACACCTCCTCCTAAGATAAGCACCTAACCTGTAGTGAATTTATGATCTCTAAAACTCGATACCAACTTGTGTCAATATATCCTTCCAATATAGCTGGAAACTTTGAGTATTGAAGATTTAGATCTTCAATTTTTTTTTTTAAAAGAAAACCAAGAACTCTGCTAATGACCTTACTTTACTTAATTTACTAATGACTAATGTAATTGCTGGTCTTGCGCATTGTGTAGTGTACATAAGACTTCCAATAGCAGTTGCATACTCAAGTTGAGCCACAACCTTTTTATTATTCTTAATTAATTTGATGCCCGAATCAAACAAGTTACTTTCCTCTTTTATATTTAGGTGGTTGATTTTATTAAGCATTTTTTCATTTTAATAAGATTGACTAAATACATATCCCCACTTTTTTTTTAATTGTAATACCTAATATTGTATCAAAATTTTCAAAATCTTTTATCTTGAATGTGGAAGATAGAAACCTATTTGTTTCTAATATGTCATTCATATCATTGCGCACAATTAGCATATTATCAACATATAGGCAAACTAACACAATATAATCGTTGTGAACTTTAGTATAAATACATTTATCTGCTGTAGGACCCGTCGCCCCGAGTACCCCTGCTGCTGAACAATAAATCTCTTTCTATTAATAAACTGGAAATTGGGTACCCGAGACGGGAATCCTACAAAAAAGAAACCCTACTGCTGCTACTGTACATAAGCGGAAGCTGAAACTGAAACAAATATACAATGAGCCCAACTGGCTTTTCATATATACATCTGTTCTTTATACTGTTCTGAATAACTGAAAATGTAAATAATACGTTTACAAGACCACACAGGCTAAACTGAAATAAAATACATCTGGAAAGTGTGTGTGGGGTCCCCACTCGTCAGCCTCGGTCCACCCGCTCCTCGCCAGCAGCAAACCTGAAAAGGAAGGAAGAAGGAAAGGGATGAGTGATAAAAATCACCCAGTAAGCATTCCTTACTTCCCCCGCCCAAGCAAGCAACAAGCACACACAAACACACATTGAATCTTGGCCTCGACCCTATCCATACATCTAGTCGCTTGCTGACGCTGAAACTACTGATTCTGGATTAACTGTTATCTAATTACTGATTTCTGATTATCTGATTAGTCATGCCAATATGTATATGTAATGACATGCTGAGCTGAAAACTGAAAATGACTGATGATGCATGCATCTGAATCTATAACTGTACCCGAAGGTACCTGCTGTGCTGATCAGGCTGATAAACACAGGGATTCGGCATCCTGGCCAAGTGGGCTGAACATTCTAGCTACTGGCTAGAAAGCTGAATACTGAATACTGAATACTGAAATACTGCTGCTGAGCTGACTGACTGGTGTTAGAAAGCTGGGTCCCACAGATGCCCCCTCGAGTTCACCATAAACTGAAACCCATAACTTGGGTTCTGACTGCTGAAATCTACTGAATTCAGATCTCTGGATCCTCATTCAGGCTACATGCTGTGTCATGCTATGCATATGCTGCATTTCTTATCTGAATGCACTGTTATCTGATGTCATTTAGCCTCTGGATGGATTACCAAACCTTTAGAAGTCAAATTCTGTCTTTTTTTGGAAAATCTGGCGGACGCACGGGCGTGTGGGCCAAGCACACGGTCGTGCAGGAGAGACACACGACCGTGCCAAGTAAAGCACACGGGCGTGTGCCCAGACACACGAGACCGTGCCCCGGTTGTGTGTCTGGCCGTGCTCTCCTCTGGAATCGCTGCGTATTTCTACTGAAAAAGCTGACACACGGCCGTGTCCCTCAGGACACACGGTCGTGCAGCTGCAATCCTGGCCGTGTGCACCTCGTGCACACGGGCGTGCCCTTACAGAATCCAGGGCACACGGGCGTGTGTCCGGCTCTGCAACACGAGCACCCACCTGGAACATGGAGAAGGCCATCCAGAACACATCCAATTCTCATTCAAACTAAAATTAACTGGAAACATGCATCAATGGCAACTCAATAAGCACATATACATCATCAATTTCATCATCCATCCAATATCCCTGAATCCACCATTGCAAATCAAGCTTTCTCTCACAACACACACAAAACAAAGCATGCATGTATTCTGGGTGGAAAATAAGCATAGCAATCAACATATAATCATCATCTCATCATCATATACACATGCAAGCATAGCATCTCAAGCTGAAAATGGAAACACATGTTTCCATCCACATCAAACAAGCTGGGAAACTGAAAGAGAGAGTAAGAAACACTTACCTCTCGCCATGGCTGCTGGAAACTATCTCTCAAGCTAATCTCTGATCTCTCTAGCTGGATTGAGAGCTGCTGAAAGCTGGAAATCTGATCTAGGGCTGGGAGCTGCTGAAACAAAAGAAGCTGAGCTGAAAAAGGGAAACTGCGGGTGAGAAATATAATAAATCTCCCGTCTCTCTCTCCTACTACCCACCTGCACGGGCGTGCAGGGCACTGTGCACGGGAGTGCACCAGGGAAAATGAATAAAAATCCATTTCCCGCGCTTCGCATGATTAAAACCTCCCTAAAGGCATCATACGAAGGCCACTCAGCTCTGGAAAACTACCATCTCACCCCTGAACTCCTCAAGACCCCCACCCTATTCCTAGTTATATTTCTAACCCCAAAACTCTATCCCTAAGGGCTTTTCTAGAAAAACCCGGGATGCTACATCTGCCACATTATAAGTAAATACATATGACATAATTATTTTATCAAAATTTTCATGCCATTGTTTGGGGGCTTCTTTTAGTCCAACAGAGACTTGACTAATTTACAAACCTCTTCGTTTCTAATATGTCATTTATATCATTACTTACAATTAGCATATCATCAACACATAGACAAATAACACAACATAATCATTGCTAACTTTAATATAAATATATTTATTTGCTACATTATGAGCAAATACATATGATATAATTGTTTTATCAAAATTTCTATGTCATTGTTTAGGGGCCTGTTTTATTCCAACAAGGACTTAACTAATTTATAAACCTTATGTTCATTTTCCAGTAGAACAAAACCTTCAGGTTGTTCCATATAAACCTCCTCATTGAGATCTCTATTTAGGAATGTCGTTTTGACATCCATTTAATGCATATATGGGTCATGAATTGATGCTAAAGCAAACATGATCCTGACAGAAGTAATTCTTGCTATAGGTGCATATGTATCAAAATAATCAATACCTTTCTTTTGTCAAAAACTTTTAGCTATTAACCTAGTTTTGTAATTGTGCGAAGTACCATCAGTGTGGTACTTTATAACCTATTGGTTTAGAAGCAAGAGGCAAGTCAATAAGTTTCTACGTGTGGTTTGACTTATTGAATCTATTTCATCCTTAATGACATTTTTGCAAAAAATTGCATCTTTATAGGCCATAACTTTTTTATAAGTTTTAGGATCGTCTTCCACTTAAAGAACAATATGAATTGTTTGCACAACTTTGTCTTCCATTTGAAAAACAATAGGAATAGTTATTAACAATTAAGGGGCAAATTAATCCAATTAATTAATATAGTTACCACTTTATTAATTATGATTTTAATTTAGTACACCCAAAAATCCTATTAATCTTTCATAAACTCCTACACTAATCTACACAGCTTATCCACATATTCAAATGTACTTATTCTTTTTTGTGTTTGCTCGTTCTTCACATAAAAAGGGTACAAGAACTGAGGGATAATAGGAATTATCTTCCACTTGAAGAACAACAAGAATTGTATTATTAATTAAGGGACAATTTAATCCTATCAATTAATATAGTTCCCACTTTATTAATTATGTTTTTAATTAAGTCCTATTAATCTTTCACAAACTCTTACACTACCTCACACAACTTATCCACGTACTTAGACATACTTATTATCTTTTGTGTTTACTCATTCTTTGCATAAAATGGGTACATTAAAATCCTTACAAGCGTGTCGACAAAAGAATGGAGACACAATTAAAGTACAAGAAAATTTTGTTAATTGGATTCAATTACAATTATAATAAGATGCAAATACCTATATATAGTCTATGAAGTACATTAAAGACTACCTTTAATTTACAGGTATATAGCAACTTGTTTAAGACTACTTAGTCATGTGATTTGAATTCAAAAATTTTCAAAGTCACTGTTCAAAGTTATGATACTTTGTTTTAGTCTCATTTAACTAAAACTTGAAAAAGAGTTTGAATAAATTCGGTTTAAATCCGACTTTTGGGTAAATAGGTATTTCAAAAATTTATAAAGTACTTCAACACTTTTAAATTTCCAATAAACTCCTTACAAATTTTAAATAGACTTTTAATAGTTTTAAAATTTATAATATACCCCTATTATACGATTGACAAAAGCACCGTGTCTATAGGAAAAGAGAAAAAAAGAAGGCTAGGGTAAAAAGAAAAAAGTAAGAAGTTTTTTATATAATTTCAATATTTAAAAGGTTTGTTTTTAATTTTTATTAATTTAGAGTTATATGATGATTTTTAAAAATTAAATAGTATAAATAAAATGATTATTTTAATTTTTTATATGTCTTTTCATTATTAGTCTAATTTTGGATGAGAAAGTGTTATTTATGTTTGATTTTGGGTAAAAAAAATGTGTAATTTATGCTAACTAGGGGCGGAAAAGGGTCTTAAGGCAAAAACTTGGGTGGGAATTAATTTCAATTGAAAAACTAAAGGTCAAAGGGAGCCCTCGGAAGTTCGCGGGGAAACCTACTCCGCACAGTGGCTCGTTCCTCGACAAAAGGCTTCAATAATAGCCCCACAAAACAATAATAAATTAATTAATAAACAAACTTAAACTGTAATTAAGTGGATGACTACAACAATACAAGTGAATAATATAAATTACTTAATCACAGAAAAATCTGAATACTTCTTTATAAATACTATTAATTAATTAGAACACAATATTGATCATAAATAATATTTACAGTCATCACCTAGTGATCAAAGGGAACCACCGTTCATGCAGAGAAGACTGATAAGAAATCATGAAGAAAAGGAACACAAGCAACGCCGCAACGCCCCACGGCGAGCCCCCGGCTCGGTGAAAAGAGTCTTTTTCTGTAGGAAGAGGAAGAAAGAAGGACAGTCCCCCGGATAAACAGTGAACAAGAAGCAGGAGAAGGAGGGGGGAGAGCATGAGAAAGAGCTTGACTTGGTTGACCATGTCCTCAAGTTTGGACTCGTAGTTGGTGTACCATGAGAGGCCGAGGACGAAGAAGAGAATGATGATGAAGAAGAAGAGATGGAGAGGGAGGGAGAAGTAGTGGAGATAGTCTAAGTATGAATTGTTTTGGTACCTCGCCATGGTTGAAAAGATTGAACAAGAAGAAAAAGAAGAATTGAGCTTGATATTTGGGATGAAGTTAAGAGGAGGGATACACACACACACACACACACACATATATATATATATATATATATGATGCAGAATAAAGTGTTGAGGTGCTTTCTGGAATGGACTTGTTTGTTTTAGAGAAATTTTGTGGAGTGATCGGGGTTTATATTGGGACGTTTTAATCTCTCTCTCTCTCTCTCTCTCTCTTCTTGAAACATCTCGATCTCGTTCCTCTTTAGTGGTTTATTGTTTTTTTTTTCAAACGATGTAAAATATAAAATAGAGAAAATTACATTGTCCACCCAAGGGTTGACGCTAAAACCCTTTTCCCCTCCCGATGATATATAAATCACACTTGCTCATTTAACCAAAAAAAACTAACAATGTAACGATAAATACCAATTTAACATCTAAAAATCAAGAAACAAAGTAAGCATATTTGCATACTTCACCTTAATGTTTTAAACATGGCATTTTGACTCTTACAGATTAAAAATTTATAATTTTTTGAAAATCTTAGCCATCATGAGCTCACCATGGCAGTGATCTCATCACTGCCATGAGCTCACCACAATCTTAAACTCCATTCTCTTGGATTGATCAAGATGTTTACAGGGCCATCGATTTAAAAATTTTGTCACAACAGTTAATGGAGTCAATAGAGATTTTGTCATGACAACATAAATCAACTCTTCGACAACAATTTTATTGATCTTTTCTAACTCTTCAATCTCGCCTCTTTGGCTTGTTGACCAACTATGACAATTTAATGTCTATAAAGGAGCCAAATGTGTTGTTACAAATTCCTAAAGGTGAGAGGAGTAAGATGATGAGAATTAAAGTAAAGGAGAAGAAGGGGGTAACTTGTTAATTTAATATCTAAAAGGTTTTTAAAATTCTATTAATTTCAGGTGATATGATAATTTAAAAAAGTAAAATAGTTATAAATAATATAATAACTTAACTTTCTTATACTATATCAAAATTCTTTTTTATTAATGAAGCTTGATCTTAGATGAAAAACTTGATTTATATTATCAACAGGTGGAAAAGTGTTTATGAGCCAACTCTTGGGTGAGAAAAATGTAATTTTATAAAAAGAACAGTTGCAATGCTACTACTTAAGATTTTTGTGGAAAAAATCTCCATTAGGGCAGGAATTGGGCAATTTATTTGAGGAACAATGAGTTTAATGGAAAAATTACATATAGTGTTATTTAATATTTTACTTTGTTTCTTATGTAAGGTTTATTTTTAATTTTTTAAAGTCTAAATGATTACATCCCACCCATGTTTCAATGAAATGATAAATTCTTATTATTTATGTTTCAAAAAATCAATATTATCAGTAATCTACTTTTGTTAGTATATTCTATTTGGTTTTCTTGAAAATGATTATTTTATCTTTTTTTTTTTGTAATTATGGAATTTAATTACCATTGAATATAAATGTCAAATTATTAATATGTTCTTACCAGTTTAAAATTTAATTATTTAAACTCTTTAAAAATATTAAAATTTTAATCAACTTTAAAATATTGCTTTTTGTTTCATTTTTGGGATGTAACTTTTATTTTTGAAACTACCAAGGGACATATTGAAATTTTAAAATTAAAAAAACCCCAATTTTTTTCAAAATTTCAAAAATTCTTCTAAAATTGTCATTAAGACTCCTAAGATTTTCAACAATTACATTACCCTTAAACTTAAAAAAAAAAAAAAAAAAAGGAGAAAAGAAAAAGAATAGGAGGAAAAAGAGAAAAAAAAAAAAAATTATGTAAAATGATTTTTTTACTTTTTTATTTAACAAAATTCACTAACTGAAATGAATGACAGGTGAGAATATGACTTTTTGAAACTTAAATAGTGAAAATTATCATTTTAACAAACCTTGGATGGAAAAAATCTTTTTGGCGTTTCTTAAATGCGGATCTTACTAACAAGTTGAAAGGCAAAAAGTGAGATAGATTATTGGATGCTATTTTGCTACCCCACATTGGCTTTATAAGGTCAGTGAGCACTTAGTGATCATGAAGAGAATTGGTTTAGGAAAAGGAAAAAAAAAAAAAAAAAGGGAAAGGATTAGAAGCAACACATTCTAAAAGATTCAATCAGCATAAAAGGGCTAGCCCTATGCTTCTTCTTCTTCTTTTTTTTTTTAAGTCTTTTAGTGGAATAAAAAAAACTACTACAATTTACTTGGGCAACATATAGGATTTTAATTGTCAAATTTGACCATAAAAAATCTTAACAAAAAGATTCAAGATTCTGAATTTGCTAAAACAAATGAAAATATGTAGTGTGGCTCCTTCTAAATGACCAATACCCCCCAAAAAATGAAACAATCAGTGGGTGACTTTATTATAAATGGATTATAATCTATGTTAATTCTCCATGGTTATATGCATAATTATGGTTAATTATCATTTTTATTTATGATAATTCTAGACCAGTTGTAACAAGATTCAATGGTTAAATAAAAATAATCATTTCTATGTTAATCTAAACTAATCGTTGATAAAGTGAAAATTAGAAGCATATATAATATGAAAATGACTTTTATTGAAAAGGGTAATTTGTAAAGGAAAGAAATGCAGGAATACTTTAAAGATGCATGTGGCTATCTTTATTTGGCCAACAGGATTCTCCTTCTTGAGGATCCATCAGGATAATTCCAAGGAAGTGAGAATATTTAATGGTTGAGATTTGTAGCTGGAAAGGTACTAACAAATGGGAAAGTGCCTTGTGTCACCGACCATGGGCTGTGTCATAGAAAGAGGAGAAGAATAATAGAGAAAAAGGTACGATTTAGTGAAAAATTACAAAGAAATAAAGAAAAAAGGGAACATGTATTATTGGGAAAGTTATATCTAGATGATAGTTGTCTTGGCTTTATCTATTATTGTGACTCAATTTTGGTAAGAGATGTAAGGAATTTGCATATTCCTATGTCTTTTACACCTAAGATTTCTATTATGTCAAAGGGTGGCCTGTGCATGGATGAATAGGAAAATATCCCTTCTATTCTTTTTCTAATTTTTTTAAAAATCTCTCCTCATACTCTGCAAACTTGAAATTGAAATTGTGCCTAGTTTGCATAACTTTTGATTGTCAACTATGTGATAATCAATTAATTTATATTTGATATGACTTATGATTATTGGATTATAAACCAGTATAATCTAATTGTGATTGTATAAAAAATAAATTGAAAAATTGATTATTTATGTTAAAAAGAGCATAGTCCTTTTTAAATTGTTGAAGACTTTGGTGAACCCCACCACCATGGTACAAAACAATAATCTTTTACTATATAGAGCAATGACCATGAAGGGCTTAATTAAAAAATATTCTCTCTATTGAAACATAATAAAAAAATATCCAACTAGTTAGAGGTCAAAAATTCATATTTTACCGTATCCCGTAATATGATTTATGTATAATTATGTTTACAATAGATAGAAAATTCATTTGAGTGTAGATCCAAGTATTTAGGTTTATAATAGATATTGAATTTATTCAAGTATAGATACCTATTTATGATAACATTATGAGTTAGAAGATGCACATATTTAGTATTTATATACTCCCAGTATATTGTGAACAAACAACACTCTAGAATCTCGCGTTTCTTTCTCTTTAAACAATTAAAAACACAAGCAGGGTATTATATGTTGAAAATTAAATCAATCATTTAACACTTGTTTATGTAGATAATTCCTATCTATAATAGAATAGACTAACATATAAGACTTCTAATAAAATTGATGTGCTTGATTTCATTTCCAAGAATGTCTCCCTTAAATCAAACTCTATGATTTAAATGGTAGAAAATTGAATGAAAATTACTTTTTTGAAGGTTAATTAATAAGTTAAAAAGGTAAAAAATCAAACTCAATGATTTAAATGGTACAACATTGAATGAACTAAATTAATTTTTTTGAAGGTTAACTAATAAGTTAAAAAGTGAAAGTTTAAGGTATTGGAAGACAAAAGACTTACATATTATGGTGAAATTTATTATAAAATTCGACGTTCTGTCCCCTGTGGAATAGCATAAAGAGGGCAGGGAATGGTTGTTATATCTCTTATTTTACACAAGAATTTTGAGCTATCGATTTCTTCATATTCATTAGTTGCTCTCACTCCTTTCAGTTTTCTTATTGTAAAATTCATATTTGACTTAACTTGTCAGAGTAGAAGAGTAATATATCTTTTACTATTCTTATATCGGTGAAAATATGTTTTAAAAAACTATGTGTTACACAAAAATTGATATTCAATCTAAGTTTGTTATAAAATTTTATTATTGGTATTTGTTTGTCATATGGAAAGTTTTTATACTCTCAATCTTGAAGTTTGTACTTTCAATTTTGAATACATATTTATGTTAATTCTATTGTTTAGGTGTTATATATTTGCTGATACTAACATGAATTTTATCAACAGTCTTAAAACAGAATTGATTTTATTAGTTGTCCTATTTTATATTGTTGCTTATTTCACTACTGATTCGGTTGTATAAAGACATTTGATTTTTACTATCCTTAAAGGTTGTCACCCATGTATAGTAATGCTACTAATTGCAGACGGTAAATTTTAGTTGTAATATTTAGAGAAATCTTTCCAAGGGGACTGGATTTTAAGTGAGATTGCATGGAACCCCTTCAATTTTTTATAAGAATTATTTCTTGACTATTACTCAAGAATTCATGAGTATAACATTGTAGTTTGGTTTTATTTTTCTAGAAAAAATATGACATTTGGATCAAACCTTATTGATGTGTCAGCCTAAGTTGTGCCTATCAAACCATCTCATGTGTTTCAATAGAAGACAACAAAATATGTTTTTCTATCTAATCATTCTAAATCTTGCAAGATTCTTCAATAAGGATGCTCTTAAGCTTAACAAATATGAGCAATATATTCAAGTTACCAGTACTTTTAATGTTTGAAAATATTTTGAATATTGTGTTAAATTTATATCATGAATGATCTGATTGATTCATTCTATAATATACACTTCAAAGAAAAGTGACAAAGAATTATAAATTATCTAGGTTGTATATATAAAATTAAGAATATCAAATCCAAAAGATTTGTGATGGAATGATTCTTAGATTATAAAATAGTATACTCAAAAATTGTCATCAATCAGATACAAGAGATTCAAGTGATATATTATTGAGATTCATTTTGGGGGATGATGTTGAGTGAAACCTTCCTATAAATATTAGTGA
Source organism: Anacardium occidentale (assembly GCA_026122585.1). Taxonomy (NCBI): domain Eukaryota; kingdom Viridiplantae; phylum Streptophyta; class Magnoliopsida; order Sapindales; family Anacardiaceae; genus Anacardium; species Anacardium occidentale. The sequence continues at coordinate 757,937 of JAJEJH010000182.1, forward strand.
GTGTGAAGATGTTTTGCCAAAGAAACCATATTAACATAAAAAAAGAATACAATGATACGAAATGAATATTTGATATAAAATACTCGAAGCCTATTAGTGGATATGTGTTCACATTGGAAAGTGCACATGTATTATGGAAAACTTATAAACAAAATGCTATAGTCAAATCTAATATGAAATTTTAGTTTATTGTTTTGAATAAGTGTGGTGAAAAGGCTAAATGACTACACTAATTATTAGAAGATATTCCAAGTTGGGCATTGTGCCAACAGTATGCATTCATTTTAATAGTTAATTTGCAATTGGTAGAGTATAAAACAATAAATATAATGGTTAGTCTAGACACGGGTCATCAAAATATTACTATTAGACAACTACTTTCAATTGGAATGATTTCTACTAGCTATTAAAGTCAAAAAATAATTTAACAAATTTGTTAATCAAAGGGTTAAATAGAAAGTTTGTTAAAAAATCATTGAGGGGAATAATCCTAAAGCCTATGAAGTAATAAACCGATAAAATGGAAACTCAACTTATTTTACTTGAGATTCCTAGATTTAGGTTCAAAGAAACAACTTAATTATGAAGATTTAGATAGATCAATATAAGAACTATCCTCAATTCATTCTTATGGTTAAATGAAAGAGTGATGTATGGGGAAAGAGGTTAAATAAATGCTTGTAATAGTTCTTGTGCATCAGGATTCCAAATGGAGTAATGCGCATTACTTTTAAAGAGATTACTTATATGAGAAAGAAATAGGGTTGCTTCATAAGGAATTGTTAGGGCTCAATTTTTAAGAAGTTCTCACAGAACTAGGGATGTTTTCATGGCCAAAATAAACATCATTATGAGAAATGAATAATGTTAGGGAGGATTCCTTTGTGAATTATGTCATCATTTAAATAAATGACAAATCAGTTCAATGATATCTTGTCTACTAATTAGTTAGTAAAATAAACATACTTTCAAAAGGAAAGGTTCAAAGGATAGTACTTACCTATCCTATGCAGGTTTCGACTATTACACTCCGCCATTGTGTCTTGTATCTAGCTTTGTTAAATTCATTTATACGGGGGTTAAAAAAATTTAATGAATTTAATTAATTTTTGAAGGTTAAGAAGTTGAAATGTGAAAGGTTAAACAGTTGAAATGTGTTGAAGTTTAAGGAATTGAAAGTTAAAATTTTTAGATTTATGGTGAAATTTATTATGAAATTCAATATTTTTATTATCGGTTTTCTGGCAATCATATTAAATAATGTTTTTCCACTCTCAATCCTAGTTGGTATATTTAATTTTGAATACATTTTTATTTTAGTTATTTGTTTATACATTATATATTTGCGGTTAATATCATAAATTTTATCAACATTAAACTCCACAAGAACTTTTTCCTGCATTATCTCTTATTCTTTGTGTTAATTCTATTTAATTTTTTATGCTTGATACATCGGTTTCACACATCTCTCTTTACTGATCTACTGGAAACATATATTTTCTCTAAGAATCCATTTTTCATCTGAATGACTCCCATAATCCACGACCTTCTCAGATCTAAACGAGATCTGTCAGATTTGTCTTTAATCTGAATGGCTCTTTTAGTCTATCACCCTTGCTGATATAATAATCTGTCAGACTTTAATATGAATGGCTCCCAAAATCTACGACCTACGTAGACTGCATTTTCTTATCAAATCTGCGAGAATTGGTTTAATATGAATGGCTCCAGGAGTCTGCCACCAAAGCAGGTTTGCTCTGGCTTGTCAGGTCTGTCAAATGATCTCGTGCCTTTGTAGCTCTAATCAATCTGATATTCGCTTATCTCGCTTCTATCATTAGAAGTCTTGCCCTTATGACTTCGATCACAGCCCATCTTGTTTTGATCATCAAATTATTGCCTAGTTGGTGTTTTTAATTGTGATTTTGATAAGGCCTCAACATGCCTGTGTCTAGCTAGGTTGCTTGTATGCTTCTAAATTAGTGCCTCTAATATCAATTACAAGAATCTATAACCATTTTTTTATCTAAATATACTAGTGCTAATAGTTGGTTCAATTTTTAATATAGGATTCCTGGTCTGAATATAATTTTGGTCTTGCTCCAACATTAAGGAGTGTTGCATGTCAACTTATATGTGATAAAAAAAGATTATGTGGCAACAATTTTTCTTCCTTCTTGCATGTTGTTAGTTTGATTTTGCTAGTATTATATTATTTGTTTTTAAAAATTTCTTACATATCTCAATAATATTAAGTGTAACTATCAAAGACATTACAAATGTGTATCTTTCACACTTTTCATAACAATATTCAATTAAGTTTTGATCAACTGAAAATTCTGAGATAAGAAAGTTGCAAAATTCTTAACTTACAAGCTCAAAATGAGGACCTGTCAATAACTTCGTTTTAAATTTTATAAAATTAATTAACTATTTGACATTCGATATACATGTTGGTCCTTTAGGGTGTTTTTACCAAAGATTTACTATATAAAGATATTACCGAACACCGAATTAAGTGTGGGATTTTGTAAAATCTTGCTCAAAGTAAGTTTTCGCAATTATTGTAACAAACATGAATGAATTAAACTATGATCTCAATCACCCAACTTCTTGCATGTGTAGTGATTAGATCCTTCTGATGATCATCAATGCATGACAAGTGTAACCGTGTGGTAAATACTTGGTCCACATCAGCCTCATCTATGTGTGATTTCATGATTAATTAACTCATCAAAAGCCTTTTCCTTTATTCTTTTATTCTTTAATTAGTATGCAAGCATGGTGTCCACCCATTAGCTATCATAATTTAATTGGCCCACTTTCTTGAGAACCGCACAAGGGGCTATTCGAATCAATCACCATTTGTGGACAAATAGAAACTAAAATAATTAAATTATGTTATTTAGTTTGACAATAAAAATCATGTACAGCCTAGAACACAAATATCATATCTCGATGCAACTAATTTTAGAGTTTTACATCCGGTATTTTACAATAACAAAAACAAAAATGTAAGAAAAAAAAACCTTGTATAAGTTTGTTATAATTGTATAAGAGAATGAATTATGATCAATAAAAAGAATAGATAACAAACATAAATTTTTTTATGTAATTTAGTTCAATAATTAAGATACCTATATTTATGGTATTATTATTAGTTTGGATATGGTAGAAGAATATTACGAAGTAGTTATATTATGTTTTTGTGTTGTCTCCTTTCCTTGTTTGTTTACAAGATTTTTGGACAAAATAGTACATTTGAAGCTCCTTTAATTTAAGATTTTAATCTATGATTTAAATTTAAATAAGAGGGAGTAATACCCATATTAGTGACATTTTTGTTTATTAAAGAAGTTAAAATTTTATTGGATGATTGTTATGAAGGTGTCATGTCATAGAATCCTAATAGATTATTTTTTTAATAGGATTGTAGTTGTAGCCTTGCTTGAGGAAAATATTCAACTTCACAAGTTATGGGGTTGAAGCAGCCAAATTGCTAGGCACTTGTCAAGATGTCTAAGTTTTAGATTGGGTTCCATTGAGTAGTGAATTTTGAACTAGAAAATTACTTGGTTACTATTCACTGATCATTCCATTTGGTTGCATTTTCATGAAAACTTTTTGACGCACAACTTTTGCCCCCTACTCTTAAAGTATGTTAAGAACACTAAGAACTGAGATAATATTCTATCACATGGAATTTTGATAATATCTTTTGAATTATGCAAGTTGGCATTATCATTATTTTGTATGCTTCAAACAACATATTTATCTTATCATTTCACTTTCCTTATGAGATATGATTAGATGTACATTGTTTACATCACATGTTGGTCGACATGTATTTGTAAGTATATCAAAAGGTCATGATAAATTCTTCTGTTATTTCTTTACCTCTCGAATATAAAAAGTGAGCTTGGAATGCATATTTTCCACAAGGTTTATATTTCTTTTTTAGAATGTTTTATAAGTTGTCTTTAGCTTAACCTTTTTTTGTCTCATGGAAAAGGGTAGTTTGGAGTTTGAAGCTTTTATGAAAGAGGAAGTGATAGAGAGTAACCTTTATGGTGGTATTCCATGTTTTTAATGGTAAATGGATCATTTTAGTCAATCATTGTAATTTTTGTTATCATGCATCTACTTTGGTATTGGTGGTAGTGTTGTTCGACATGATGACTTTCCTTACAAAGGCATGACATCATTTTTTTATGAGTCTTCACAATCTTGAGGTAGGTTTTTGTGTTGATTCACACCTTAATATTTGGTTTAACTCCTTCTTGACGTACGACATAAGAAAAGTGTTTGCTTTATTGAATCTCAAGCTAGAATGAAGGTAAAAATGTCACTTAAGATAGCATTCAAGGGTGACATTTCTTTCTTCTTGTGCATTACATGCAAGGATAACCCAAAAATAAGCCTTGCTTATCTTTTTGGTGAAGTTTCCTTACTTAATTGACTTTTTATGAATCTTTCTCCTTGTTCTTACAGGTTGCCAAGTTCAATTTTTTTTTTTTTTTTTAAATAGAGTAAGGATTCAACGTGAAGGGATTCCATGGACTTGCTTGAAGGATTCTTCTTGCAAGGAAACATAGGCAGTTTTGACTAGGTTTGTTATAGATCACTCCTCTTTTGGGTTATTTTAAAAGAGATTCTATTAAGAATTTATCGACGCATCCTACACCTACTAGGTTTTGTTTGAAAAGTGACTCTCAAAAAAAGAAAAAGATAAAAAGCAAGGTATCTACTACTTTTCCTATGATCTTATAGCTTTTGGCATTTTGGCTTCCTCCAAAGAAGTTCAAGCCTTGTTGAAGAAACATGTTACTTTGTTTGCTAGACCGAGTTGCTTTAGTGGCTTATGTACTTATGGACTAGGGGTAGTCGCTTATTTATTTATAGACTAAATATTTTTGTACTTGAACTCAGTTTTAATAAAATAATATTTTGTTTCTTATCTATGTGTGTTTTTTTAATTTTTCATGCTTGTAAGACTTAATTTATATACTTTTTATGTGATGAACAAGCAAATATATGAGAGATAGATAGAACTTTAAACAAAAATAAACTACATGCAACTACATATAATCAATGATATTTTAGGGTTAAGACATCAATAGGCCTTTCTGATTCCCACTTAGCTTACCAGCCCTAAGGGTTGAACTAGGTCGAGGCCCATAACATTGCGAGCCTTCAGGCTAGGCCAATCCAAAATTCTTTTAAGGCTCAGGACACAACCTTAATCCCTAAGGTTGTGCCTTATGAGCCTTTAATGAGTTAACCTATTAATATATTATATTTTTAAATATAATACATATTATAATTTTTATATATTTTAAATTTAAATTTAAAACTTTAAAAAAGGTAAACACTAACCAGTATGTCAATCCTTTAATTTTGGTGAATATTATAATTATATTAATAGTTGATCATTTTTATGAAATAATGGATTAAAATGAAAATTTTGATATTTTAGCATAGTGGAAAGCACATCAACACAAATATCTAGTACTTTTCGTCATGACACGTGATTTATAACCTCTTGTGTGTCTACTATAGCATCGAAATTGGCTTTTAGTGCAAGTAGATGCGTCTTGAATGATAAGTGATTAATCTACATCCAGATATAGTCAAGATCATTATATGTATAAAGAGGATTGGCTTCCACATAATTCAAATTACAAATCGTATGGCTAAAGATATATTTGAAGACATTAAAAATTTTAGACATTTAAGATGATTAGACAATTGAAGATTTGAAAATTAGTTAGAATTTTTGTAATTAAATTCAATTAAAATTTTATGTTCAAATGTTTACTTTATTTTATTTTTCAACAATATAACCACGGTTTTCCTCTATCATAAGTAGGGTTATATTAACAAACGCTTAAAGGTATTGCCATCATTTCAATTATGTGAAAAATGTTAAAAAAATAAAAATTACTTACTAGAAAAATTGAAAAAAATAAAAAAAAATTAGTACAATGAGTCGAATTGGACCAGCTTGCATGTCTAACCTTAAAACGTGGGATCCAACCTACTAAGCCCACAAACTACCATGGGTTGATCTGACTCCTTTAACATCTCTATTTTAGGGCATCACCTTACTTAGAAATAAATATCGATGATTCCATTTTTAGATCACGATCAAAGTTAATACCTTTGTGTAAATATAATCGCCAGTTAAATAGTCATGTAAGAATACCACTCTATTAGGTTGCAGATGCTTATCATTGAATACCACGTGCCACATCCTCAAGGATGTTTTGTGCATTATGAATTAAATGTTGTTGGCACGAGTTATCGTTTAGCATCGCAAGTATATAGGAAATTGTGTCATCCTTAGAGTCAGCCTACTCTTAACAATGCGTAAGGATACTATTCCTAGGATGTGAATGAGAACTTGGAATGCCCAACATCCTTAAGGTAAGAAATGTTTCATACATCGAGTGCTGATCCTAAACTTCTCAACATGAGTTATAAATTTGGCACAAAGAAGAAAATATCAACCTAATGTAGATTATGAATTAAACATCGAACTCGATGAGCCTTTTAACCTTCACACTCTAATATACGAGACTTTTGTTAAGTCAAGTGTTTTGCATGTAATAATTCAAATGCATTTGGCCACTTTTTCTATAAAGGGGCATTCAAATGGTTATGCATATTTGACTCAAAAGTTTAGTGCCCTTGGTACGTGAGTCTGTAAAAGAATTGTATTTGGAGAGAATAGATCTTTGGAGTTCACTATTTGAGTGACTCATTTGGTTTTAAGCTTAGTAACCAATGACACTTTGTCTATTGTAATCAAACATTACACCACTAGAAAGTGACAAAGTTGCATAAGAGTGAGATTTCTATCATATTTAATGGTATTACATGTGGCTTAACAGGGTAAGAAGAAGATGTGGATAATGATGGTGTTCATACCTAAAGATTTATGGTGTCTTGTATTGATGTCAGACATAGATCTTAATAAGAGTGAATTGATGAGATTTGTCACTTAGACTTTAGTTGCATAGGTTTGATGTTTGACACATGTTTTGGCTAGGGCTATAATGTGTGGTGGAAATTTCCTTACTCCAATATAAATGTAGGGGTTGTTGTAGTAGTAGCTTCATTAGCAATTTAAGCTTTTATTGTGTTATTATTAATCTAAGATTTAATCATTGCTCTAATAATAAGGACTTTAATGAATTGTCTATTATACTTGAGCAAATAGGCTAAAATTGAGAGGAATCAACTTAGTTCATCGTTTAAAGGGTCTAATCCTTTTGAGATAGGATTGGCAACTCATCATATATAGAGATAATATAAGATTATTTCTCTAGAATTTTTCTGAATAACTAAAAAATAAGGACATGATGAATCTATTCTGTTGCTTCAAAGTCAATGTAGACAAAATGAGAAATCGATGAAGGTCTTCACATTTTTGGGGATATCATTAACATCAAAACAAGATTGTTTTGACTGTAAAAATTTTTTAAAAAATAGAAGTTAGGTTGATTATCGACCTAACACCCAATGCTCAAATTTGGGTCAATTCTTGGGTTTGTTTGGTTCCTCCATCAAAGAAATTGGATCTAAATTATATTGATTTCACAATGTTTAGAATTGTAACTTATCTAATTTCTGCTAATTTCAAGTTAAAATCGAAATCAACAACTAGATGTTCGATGACTTTGGTTTCACTCTTGTAATTTGCTCACTCATGAATAAGTTCTTGCAATTAACAAAAATTAATAAATTAAAATATGATCTCAATCTCCAAACTTCATCCATGTATAGTCATTGGAAAGCACACTTACATAGAAGAATCATTAATACGAGATTCTTATAATGATTATCAACGCATGACAAGTATAATTATAGGGTAGATACATGGTCCAAATAAGATTACATGATCGATTGACTCATAAAGAACTTTTTCTTTTATTATTTTATTCTTTAATTTGTATGCAAATAAGGTGTCCTCCCATAGCAAGCATTATCAAAATCATTTAGACGTTAAGCAATCATTCACCAACGTAAACCTTCTGTACATAAATACCGAAATACATACATGTATGTTTTCCCTACATTTATATGTGTGTTTGTTTACTTTTTCATGCAATTTATGATTTGTTAAATCTAATCAAGATCATATGTGGAAACAAAAGATCTTTTTCCCCTCGTTAGCCATTAATCTCATATGGGAGGCATTTGTTAATTTCTCAATTATTTGTGGTTTATTCAATTTTCAATCATATATAATGAGATAACATTGATATTAAGACACATAGATAACTATTACAAACATACGGAGGTTATGGATCAGTCTTCAAGGTGGATGGAATTATTATAACTTGAAAAAGAAAAACCAAAAAAGTAAGCAAAAGTGATGACACTTACGATGAAGGTAATTAACTTCAATAATGTAGAACATAACAGTTATACTCAACTATGGCATCTCTTGTATTATTATCCACTTTGTAAGTTTTAAGCTTAACATACCCTCTAGCGAATCTGAAAAGTCCTGTTCCTCCGATCACCGGCATCTCTCTCTTCTTCGAAAACACAGGGTTCCTTCCTAACACAGATATAGTACTACCATTATACTTACCTTGAACAAAAGCAAAATTCATTGCCATTAGTAAGGCTACTTCTTCTTGTGACGTCGAAACATAAAACCCTTGTGCTCTGCCAATCAGTTTGGAGCTCAAATGAGGACCTTCAGTGAGGGGATCATCAATCATGTTCATCAAACCAAAAGCTGTTGTTTTTGAATAATTAGCAACCGGAGGCACAACCTGCATTGAAGTAGGCTTAGAGCCAGAAAGAGTGTCATGCCAATAAAATCGAAAACGGCTAAGCTTTTCTTTCTCGGGATTAGGAACATTTTTGTTCAAGGTTTTTGCCGAGACATGGTCTTCACTAGAGATTAAAATTATGGAGATTGAGAAGATGAAGATAATAATTAATTGGGGAGAGAAAACTGGAAGAAATTTAGCCATGAAGAATGTCATACAGAGGATAATGGATTATAATGAAAGTTCGAAATTACTAGTTTGTTTGAGCTTACATATAATCTTAGTAAGGTGGGCATTTCTTAAAGTAACAGGAACTTTATTATCAGAATATAATGATGATCATAATAATATAATTCAATGTCACTATAGTCACCAACTCAGTTTTGTAGGAAATGGTTAAATTATTATATTCTAGATGTTTGCAATGCCACTATAACTTACAATATTCAAGAATGTTCCTTCAAAGTTCATTATTTAGTGAAACTTAAGAAATGCCCTTTTATTATAAATTATCTCATTAATATTAATATTAATCTTCGATTTTAATTTTAGAAATGGTAAAGAAGCCGTGAATACATATCTAAATCTTAAAAAAATTATCAGCGAACACACTATAAAAAATAAAAAAAAACAGTGCCTATAATATTTTATTGGTGCTTATATATGGTCCATCCTAAGAAAAGTTTCCACATGTTCTAATTTAGTACGAACATGTATAAAATCACTTAAATTGATGGACTATTTTTATGAGTGCACTAAAAAAATTCTTGGCAATGAATTGTAGAGACTGGTGAGCGGGGGATTATTTATTATTAATTTGACCTTAATACTTATGGCGAAACGAATTTTGCTTGTTGAACTTTACTTTAGAAGGAAGCATCATACAGAAAATAGACCCACACCACGTGCCTCGTTGCCAGACGACAGATTAATGTCGGGTTGCAGAATAAATGTAAAATTGACTTGTGTTATCCAAATTGAAAGACTTTAAGATTACATTGGCCCATTGGGGATTTTTTAAATGATAAAATACCATTTAAATTTTTTTTAAAAATTAAATATCTATTTTTGATAAATAAATAATCGTTAAATTTAATTAATCAAATATGTGTTTTTGTTTTTTTGAATAAAGATTTTTTAAAATAAAAATAAAAAAATTAAATTTATAAAAATATTTAAGATATAAAATACTATTAATATAATATCAAAATAATATTAAAAATTAAAAAAATCACAATCGTTGACAATATTATTGACAATGATGGTCATTGAAAACCTAATTAAGTAGTCAAAATCGTTACTTAGTTGAATTGACTATCAGATATGACCGTCTTGATGATAAAGACGGTCAGATATGACCGTTTTGATGGTAAAAACAGTCAAATATGACTGTCAAAGATTTGACGGTTTACCTATGTCTTCTTGTGAAGTAGCAAATGAAACTTGAATTATCTTCTGAAGGACTCATAAAGAAGCTAATCAAGTGAGAGAGTTTAAAGTGGAGCTATTTTTCTATGATTACAAGTTGTTCAAATGAAAAAGCAGAAGAACTTCACAGAATTGTACAAGTAGTTCTCAAACTTGGTAAATGAGTTGAGAGATTTAGGCAAGAAGTTTGAGATAGTTGACTTGGTTAAAAAGGTCTTAAGGTCATTATTGAAAGCTTTGAGTATAAAGATGACGACAATTGAGGAATCAAAAGACTTGACCAAAATAGACATTGATGAATTGTTTAAGATTATTTTGATTCATGAGATGAAGTGGATGCCTAAGATAGAGGAGGAAGAAAAGAAGAAGAAGAAGAAAAAAAGCATATAGCATTAAAAGTTTAGGAGAGCTCCAGTGAAGATGATATGCCTTTAACAAATGAAGAGAGTTCAATGGATGAGGAAGATCTGAAGATGCTCTCGAAAATGTTTAGCAAATTTCCCTCCAAGAAAGAGAAAAAAAGAGGAGGAGGTAATTTGTTATGAGTGTAGGAAGAAAGAGCATTATCGAGAAGAATGCCTTTGGGTAAAGAAAAAGAAATCCAAAAAGAAAACACTTGCCACTTAGAGTAGGGAGGACTCAAGCAATAATAAGAATGAACAAGTCTTTCTGTGCTTTTACACTGAACAGAAAATATAAAGATTTGATGTAGAAAGATCATCAATGTAAGTAAGTATTTGAATGCTTATTAATACTAACATTTGGTTGATGATGATGAATTGATGTCATGTTGTGATTGTGCTTTAATGAATATATGACTACTTGTCATGATTGAGTAATTGATTAAATTGATATAAGTATGTCGTATGTGTATATATTTGAATTGCAACATGTGTAAATTTGGAATTCATGTCAAAATGAGTCAAATTTAATTGTTTTGATATTGAATTATATGAATTCATACATTATTGTCTCTTATGATCAAAATATGAAAATTGATTTATTTATGTTGTTTTGATCAAATTGTGTGCATAAAATGTGTTACATTCACCCAAATTCCCCAAAATTTGCATAAATGATTTCAATTGTGTCAGTTATATGTAAAATGATATTACACATGTTTGAAAAATGTTTTTAAATAAGTTAAAATGAGTTAAAATCAACTTTGAATATTTTGATGTTAATTTCAAAAATTCTCATGTGTTGAAACTACACTTTTCTATAATTTTTTTGGGTTTTTAGGTGATACATAACCATGTACTTGTAGTACACAATTATGCATGCATCATTTCTTTAGTCATGAGATCATGCTTTAATGTCACATGACCATAAATGTATCGAAATCAAATATACACGACCGTGCATATAGCATATACGACCATGTTTGACACAATATGAATAATTTTTTAGATTTTCGAATATTTAAAGTTTTTCTACAAACATATCTCCTAAATGTTTTAATGATCATATCTTATGCATGAAAACGTTGATTTCGTTGAACTTATTCATATGAAAAAAGGGAGAAATGAATATTGAATACTTCTTGCTTGTGATATGAAATTGTATTACTTAGGGAGTATTCATATCTGTTTTTATGTTTTAAAATAATTGAGATATGGAGAGTTAAAATCTTTTTTTTTTTTTAAAGTTAGAATTGTATGTGAAAAGGGAAGAAGTATTCCAAACCATGCCTTATTTGATAGAATGCTTTAAGAAGGGTGCGAAATCTTTTTTTTTTTTTTTTTGCATTAAATGAACACTTTTAATAACCTTTTTGATTTATAACAAAAGGGGGAGAATGTTTGCATACTGTTAAAATGAACTTATAATGAATTTGTATTTTGTGTTAATTTTTTTATGAAGATTTTTTTGTGCTTAGTTGAAAATTTTTTTTGTTGATTTTATGTTTTGTACTAAAATTCATTTTAACATAAGCTTTATCATTTATAAAAAATGAGGAAATTATTGGACTCTTGTATGTTTTAATTTGATAAAAAAACTTAGATTAAAATATATAACTAATCATTGTATGAATTGATATATGATAAAGAGGACAAAGAGTTAATTTCATAGGTTTGGCCAAGCACATGACCATGTGTGTTTTGGTCACACAACTGTATGTATCATATAAAGGGAACACATGAGTTGTTTAGTCGTGCATGAGTCTATGCAACAAAGTGCCAAGATGCATGATAGTGCAAGTTTCGAGCGTATGATCGTCTATCATAAAAATGAAGACGCACTGATAAGGCCTCTCATGTAAGCCCAATTGTACAAAAGTTAAAATTCAACACTTAGACATATGCCTATGCAAGGATCACACATGCCCATGCAAAAGAAAATTTTTTATCGTGTGGTATTCATGAGAGGTATTGTGTGTAAGATCATGTAACCTTCTGGATATCTAAAACATTAAAGACATGAAGATATACGATCGTGTGTGTAGAGCACACACCTTGTAGGGCTGGCATGATAAAAAAAGTTCGACCATTGAGCTGCACTCATGAAGAGAGCACGATTGTGTAGAAGGGATACACGATTACACATCTACCTACATTCATTTCAACGGCTCTCAAATCAGCTACAATAACTCTTTTCTCTCCATGTTTACAAAAACCATTTGATTTGAGTTTGGAAGGGTTAGAGAATCAGACTTTACATTTATATTCTTCTATTATTTAAATATTTTTCTACTTTCTCTTACTAAAATCATTTTGTATGCACTTTGAGAGAAACCTTGTGAGCATAATTCTTGAATCTACCTCTGAGAGGAAAATTTCTTTTCCTATATTTTCAACAACCCAAGGGCACAATCCCTTATATCAAAACTATTGTATCTTCAAGATTAAAGATAGTAAAAACAAGCTTTAAACAGGGTTGCTTGTAGGAGTAGACGTAAAAAGTTTGTAGAAAAGCTCCAAACCACTATAAAAATTGACTGAGTATTTCTTTCTTCCCTACTCTTTTAATTACTTTGCATTTGTTTTAATTTTAATTGGTTTATGCTTGTTTGGGTTGAGTTGATAATTTGCTTGACTTTTTGGTTAGAAAGATTTTTAAGTTAGCAAAAAGTTTTTGAAAATCCTAATCACCTTTTATATGATTATTTTAGCCATTTTGGGGTTTTAGAAGGTTGTAGTTAGACACTTATGAGTCAGCTCACGCTCTCGTACACACAGCTAAAATTTTCAAGTCTTTCAAGATTATTTCAATTTGGTTCTTTTAACAAAAATTTCTAGGTTTATCACTGCAAAACACCGGTAAAGGTGTATATCCGTAAAAGCCTTATCTTCATACTTGTTACTTGTTAATAAGTTATAAGTATTATATGCATCAAAAAATAAATATTAATTTACTATCAATAATAATAAGTTACCATATAATTAGATTTTATTTTACCCTTAATTATTTAAATACTATAAAATTATGATGGCAATTCAAAATGACCAATAGTTTGAAGGGTCCAAGGTGATGAGTTTGGTGCCTGCCAGTGACTTAAAAATACTCCAACGCTAAATAATTTGGCGTTTGAGCATAGTTTGAAGGTTCTAAACCAAGTTCAATATTAGTTACCATCTGACAAAAATAATTGATCATTTAGTGCAATGTTGTTATCTCTATTATTGATGAATATTTTTGAAGACATATAATAAAACCACAATGCTAGCAATTTCCTCAGTCCCAGACAAACACCAACCCCACCACAGTTTAATGCCACAATGAAACAACACACCGAAATCATAAATGCCATCACCTACCAACTTTATTTAAAGTCAAGTCAAAAAGCATTGATCATCAAATTCAATTCAAAACCTTCATTATCTTCGATTAATTAATAATGTAATACATAAACATTATACTCAACTGTGGCATCTCCAGTTTTGGCATCAAATTTATGAGTGCTAGCCTGCACATAACCTCTAGCGAACCTGAATAATCCACTCCCTCCGATCACCGGCATCTCTCTCACCTTCGAAAACACCGTGTTCCTGCCCAAGATCGTTATGGTACTTCCGTTGTACTTCCCTTCCATGAAGGCGAAGTTCATCGCCATTAGTAAACCGATTTCTTCCTGCGAAGCAAGCGCATAAAATCCTTGTGCCCTACCCACCAATTTCGACGTCATTTCTGGCCCTTCGGTCAAGGGATCGTCGATCATGCTGACGAAACCGAATCCAGTGCGTGATGTCGTGTTGGAAGACGGTGTTATTACGGGAACTGAAGTGGGGTTTCGCCCGCTGACAATGTCGTGCCAGTAAATGCGAAAGTGTGTTAGCTTCTCCCTGCCGAACCCCATTAGAGTTTTGTCTAGGGCTTTCGCGAAGCTCGGTTGTTTAGATTTTGCTGCGGTGGAGGAGGAGAGGAGGAGGAGGAGGAGGGAGAAGAAGAGAATGAGGAAGTGGGAAGTGAAGATTGGGAAAGTTCTTGTAAGAAACACTGTCATGGCTGAAACTGATCAGAATTGTGTGGTTTTGCGTAGACAGTGAAGTGATGAGGTTATTTATAGTGTCATGAAAATGGGATCTTGGGAATTTGGTTGGAGTAGAACTTGACTTTTTGGAAGGTAGAATAACATAATGTCAATTCCTTGGGCCCTAAATGACAGATAAAAACGCGTTTCTTATTAGGCCAAAGGACATTTTCCCACCCATAGTTTGAGGCTGGGACAAATTCCCACCCGCTTAAGTTTAAAAGCCCAAAGTTTCACCCATTATCTTTTTTTTATTATTATTTTTATTAAAATTATTAAATTACCCTTTTTAAAATTAAAAATTTATAATAAAAA